>WAAB01017267.1:171193-223693 GCA_013389865.1 Piaya cayana | reverse complement strand
ACAATTTACACTGACAGAACATAAATGCCAATGTCTGCTGTCTTAGTCTGGCAGCCAGAAAAATGCCCTAGTTAAACCTGCGCTCATCACTCCTTCTAGTACTCCCTACAAACTTCCTATACTTTTCTTGATCACTGATGCTTACACTTTTGTAACTCATTTCAAAACAGCTAAGCAGTTGTGGATTGCAGAGGCATTTTACAGAAACAGCTGACTTAAAAACCACTTTCTGCTTCACTTTCTGTAGATAAAACTCTGTTGGGACTAATGTCTTTCATGGACAGCATCAATCTGCAGTGTGGGGGAGGCTAAGGACAGTTTTCCAGAGAAAGCCACTAGGATTTCTGACCAGCAGTGTTAGTCAGAAACTAAAATATCTGTAACATTCTATTATAACAGATACATCAGATTTCTGTTATACGCAGGCTGAGATAGTAAGAAAAGCCACTTCATTCCAAGGAGGAAAACCAGAGCAATATTCAGTTTTCACTATTTATGTGCAAAGAAATAATAGGATTTTGTAGCAAGAAAGATGAAAATCTGTCTGAAACTGGTATGGAAATGTATTCAGTTACTTTCCCAACAACATGACGATAGTTAAACTGTTCAAGGTACTTGTAAAATTATCATCTGACTTCAACCTCAACCTTTCAGCACAATCTAAAAGGAAAATCAAGACAAGCACTAAGAAACAATCACTTTCATCATCTGAATCCTATTCTTTTTGATCCATATGCTCTGTGGTTTTCATTGTCTGAAAACACCTGTTATGAAAGATCTACAAGGAGACAGAGACAACTGCAGTGTAATTGTTCTTCTTAATGTTAGCTTCAGAATAAGAAGAAAGAAACATGGTGCCACAGACAAAGAGAGGTTGTACCACCTATTCCTTTACACGTCTGAGACCCAGAAAAAGAATAATATAACATTATTTAATTAAGAAGGCAAGCCATCAAAAATAAAATAGGTAAGTAAAACAGCAAGAAATACAAGTTGGATAGTGGAATGTGAATATACAAGGTGACACAATTAATTTCATTCCTCTGTATATCTTATATAGAACAAATATTTTAAAATAGTTCTCAAATGTAAAGAAAGAACTTCTACACATTAATGTCATTGCATCAGATTAGATTATTTTGTTATATTCTACTTCTTAACTGTTTTGTACTTTTTGGTCTATTCAGGTTATATACAGAGAGAAGACATTTTGAAAACAAAAATGAATGACAAAAACTTTAGACAAGTTTCTGTTTTCAGGTGTTTCCTCCATTTTTTTTCTCCCTTTTTTCCCCCAGCATGGTCAATTATAAATGAAAGAACCTGAAACCCACTCTGAAATTCCAAGTCTTTTGAAAACTGCCATTTCAATATGAAAAGATCAAATGCTATTGCCATTACTTCAATGCCTCTGCACAAAATGTTCCCACCATTATCTTGAAAGCTTTAAATTACTGTCTTTGGGAAAAGAGAGGAGAGGTATTTTTAAATGCAGCAAATGGATGGGTTTTTTTAAAACAAATATAAAAGCTTTAAGTAATAAATATTATGGGCTAAAATGAGCATGCAGAGCTTCCCACTGTATCTACAAATGACAAACTAAATCTGCTTCTTGTACTCCTCTGAGTTTAGGAGCCTCCATAGAATTGGATAACATATCAGAGGAGACGAGGCTATTCCCCTACCCTTTGGCATTCTCTGTCTATACAAAGGGCAGAGCAGCCAAGCTCTGCTACATATTACTCTGAAAATATCCCACAAACAGTACATAAAAGCCCCATAGTTTGGTCAAATATATTCTAGATACATACATGCAAGTACAGAATTAGACCAGTGGAAATTAACTAAAGACTTACAGATGGCCCTGTATATAAAGCACTGCAATATAAGAGAGACCATCTGGAAATACGTTTTGTCCTTAACTGATTTTTTTAAAGAAAAACTCTTCCTTTCTACTTTCCTTTTCTATTTCCAGTCTTTCACTGTTAAATGAAACTCTGCTTGTTTTAGTTTCAAAAAAAAGGGACTTCAGCTATACACCTGCCAAGTCAGGAATCTGAAGTAGAGATGCAGGTTAAATATTGAGGAAGTCAATGCTTTATGCATCAATATCACATGATGATACTTTGGGGCATGTCTATGGGTTGCAGCTACGTACTGAATCCTGGCTGATTTTGCATTACAGCAAAAAGATATGTATTTGGCAAAGAACTTGCTCAGGAAACAAGCAGATAGTCCTTGGTTGAGATACATAGAACTACTGTTCCTGTCTTCAAAGGGAACAACATTTTAATGTGAGCATTAGCAAAGCTTGTAAAGATCATAATGGCATCTACTCCACCTTGCTACAATCACAGGGTTTTTTTGCTACCAGGCTCACAAAAGAAATCAAACACAAGCAGTGAAACACTTTCATACTGCCACACTCATAGCAAAATGGTACCTGCTGAGGCCCATTCGGGTAAAAATTGGATAAAGGCTAGTAAGGAAGTACGCACCCTCTTAAAACAGAGGAGACTTCTGATTCCAAGACAGTCAGCCTCAAGGTGCCCTTCTTCAAGTGACGTATTTGCTTAGTTCAACCATTTCTCACATGGATTAAGGATCTTCAGGTGTATATTTTCAGTTATTTAATTACTATTCAGTTTCTGAGGTATGCCTTGTGATGAAATGTTAACAGTATATGTTTCCTACCCCGAAGTATGGCAATAAGTCCCTTTAGCATAAATCTCCCATTAACAACACCGTATGTGGTATGTTTTAGATTAGATTTCCAGGCTAATATGTTGTGGCCCTGTACAAATAAAACCAAAATAAATTATATCCATCTTTCTATAAATTCCATTATAGCTTAATTGTAAGATTTTTGGGGGTTTGTTTTTGGTTTTTTTATTTTTAATTTGGCATTTTTTTAATATCCAAATTGCTTGCATGTGTTCCTTCCCTTCTGCTCCTCCTCCTTCTTTCTGAGCCAGGGGAGGCTGGCAATTTGTCATTTTGATAGATGAAAAAGGGGCACAACTTGGAGAGTTCTACATTTTTTCTGAGTTAGTTAATATACCTGCAGCCCACAATTAACAGTATTATGTATGTAACAGCAAAATTATACACTGCATTTTTTTAAGTCTTGCATTACACTTATGTTCACATTTATCCATCATGAATAGAACAAAGTAATGCTACAGTGTATCCTACTGTATTAACAAATCAGGTGTTTTTCTTCACATGGGACAAGCAGGGTGGTGTTAGCAGCATTATTTGTTGTTTTTCATGAGACAGGCATTGCTAGTATATCAGGTCAAGTGCTCTGTAACTTGCTTATCAGCAGTTACCACTAGATACAGTTTAAGAGAACAATTCAAAAATGGTTTTGATTGATTGCAACAAACTGGCAGTATAATTGCACTCAAGCCATTAGGAATCCAATTGAACCCTGATCGAGTACTTCATTACTCCTGCTCTTTTCACAAGGGCACACCATCCCCAGCAATATATTATATGTTATAAAAGGTTAGATTTGAAAAATTAGCATTACAAATGTCACATTTACTTCCAGCTGGAAATGTGCAACAATGTGTGACAATACTGAATAAAATGTTGAAACATGTTTTCCTTTTGTTTTACTTTACTCATTTTTGTAATACAACACTGGTTACTGGAAAATGCCTTACAGCTTTATTCAAAACACATGTTCAAAGATCTGAATGAAAAAAGCTTTGACTCTCTCTGGATCATCTAACCGATATATCATTTGTGTGCTTCAAATTTTTTTCTTACTGTCAAGAACACTTTTATGTCTTTAAGATTTATTTAAACTAGTTTATTATATAATGAAGCTTGTCAGATCATAAGAACAAAGTCAAACAATATGACCTATATCAAAGTATAACATTTAACATATAGATTTAAGTATACATATCAAGTACAATGCAATCAAGCAGGGTTTAATCTGAAAATGTAAATGGTTCAGATTATTAAATCCACATCTGTCCTTTGAAACATAATTTAGGCTGTTTATCAAAAAGCTATGTGTAATTATATTATTCCCTCCTACCAAACATATTTTAACCATGTATTTCTTAATTGGAAAACCTTTAGATTTAACCCCAGGGCCAAAATTTCACAGCCTAAACCACCGACTAAAACATAGATACAAACATAAATTTATTTAATCACTTCTAGTCTAAAATCTAGCATGTTAGGGCAGTCATTTTGATTACATGAATCTCATGGTGATAACAGACTTGCGTAAAATACCAAACATTAAAACTGATTTTTCATATTTATTTTTCTATACTTGTAAATATGCATTGCTTCATTATAGCCTACTGCATAGAAACCAATCTGAGGCAAGACAAAATGCAGGACTCAGGTTTCTCTTGCTTTGAACAACAGTGCCACACAGTTCTTGTTATTTAAGTGAGGAAGATTCCTAAAATTTATAATATATATATTTAATAATGTATACTTTAAAGTAACCTGCCTCTTCAAGTGTCTCTGTTAAGAAGGTAGAATATGAAAAGGTTCGAATCATCTGCAAATTAACATATTTCTTGTATTTATCAAGTTAAATGTAAATTGTTGCAATGATCAACAAGTGATTGTCTCCACTGTAAACAGCATATACCTGCAGAATTAAACTCTAAATCATAAATAAAATCTGCCATCCAAGGAATCCATTAATCCTCTCTAAAATGCATGGGAAACACTTATCAATGTGCATACTGCTATGTCACTATGCACAGATTAGCAACTGTGCATACAGAGTAGTAATAGTTCTCATTACATGCAAAACCACAAGTAAAACATTTTTGCTTTAAGACACATTAAAAATGCCCTCTTCTGCACAAAAAAGAAGGAAATTTTATGAGTTCCTGGAAATCTGAGTGTTATATTTAGTTCTTGTGAGTCTAATAAAAAGCAACTTGCTACAGAATTGACACTCATTAAACCAGTTTCAAAAGCAAAACTATTGCATTGGCTGTATAGATTAAAAATATTAACTTCTTTAATATGCTTAATTTGGAAAGTCACTGGCCACACATTAAAATGTTTGTTTACTCTGTATTTAAGAAGCATTTATGCAGGTGCTCACCTGTCTACTTCTGGAAAGGGAGATATTCTTCAGTGCCCTTTGATTTTTTGTGATCTAGCCTCAAGATGACAACTTATACATCTACATCTGTCATGGTTTAACCATGTGTAATAAACCATGTGTAATAAAAGCCATACCAAATAAATCATTACTCTCCTTTACACTGCTAAGTGAATGCTCACATGTGTGCAAATCTTACAGTGCAAACTAGTTCTTGATAGCTTTTTCCCAATGAGAAGTTGCCAGTGCTGCTGTCTAACCCCCACTGCTGTCTGATGTTGTGGGTGCAGGAAGACCACACTGGTGGTGGCAAAGGCACAGCAAGAACCGGCTTTGCAACCATCTCCAGCAATAACATCAAATATTCATAGAGGGCCCAAATGTAACAGAGTGGGAAGTGTTAATTCAATTATGACTTACCCTCTTTTCTCAGTCCCATACAGAGAAGTGCTGTTCCCTACACTAAAATGCTGAGCTGAGGTGATTGGAGTTCAGGGGGTAGGATTCCTGTTTAGAACAAAGACCCTCATCTTCATTATTATAGGGACAAAAAACAGTTTGGAAGAGGAAGCAAAGCAGCACTAAAAAAGCATTACATCATCATATCTTAATTTGGTTGGCCTTTTAAAAAATTATATTTAGTCCTACTAAGCAAATGGAATAACTTCTAAAACAGACACCTAAAGTTATTCCTTTTCACCACACAGACCTTGTTTGCTGGAATTTACACACTACAGGTGGTTTGTTAGATAAATTGTAGAAAAACAAGTATATTATTACAGTGTCTATTTATAATCCTATTTTGGAATGCTGAAAGCAACAACTAAGATTTCTTTGGGATTTTTTTTGGCCAATATTATAATACATTAAAAAATATAACTACCAGAAATTATCCCATCTAAAATAATACATGTTCCCGATAAGCAAATAAAAAGAGCACAACAAGTAGTACAGCTATAGCTACCCATATCCTCCAGACCCACAGTCTTTGTACATGTTACTGAAAAAGAGGCAAGGTTCACAGCAGGCTCAGAAGGTTAACAGATCATGCTCTGTTGGGCCAAGAAAGATCACAGAGACAACATGTTTTTAACTTTTATATCAGTTATATGATAATAAACTGTTCCACATGTAGATAATAAATGTTACCCCAGTGGCAGATACACAGACAACCTTATTTGCTAGAATAAACAATGTTAGGACAAAGGGAATTTGAATTTGGTGGAGGAGGACAGAAAGATTAATGTAATAATCCTGCCTCTGGATTTCCTCTGTTTTGTAGACTTAGATCTCAATCTGAATGTCTTTTAATACTTCTCTATGCATAAGATTCTTGCTTTTTCATTCTAACCAAGTTAAAGCATCTGTATGTTGAAATCAGAAGCACTTACATTCTCTGCAGCATTTCGCCAAACATAAAAATAAAGCATTTGGTCCAGATCCAAAGAAGATTTTAAGCACCTAAAATAGGATTTAGTTTGTCCTCTGGTGCCTGTATCCACAATTGTGAGCTATGTTACCCCTGTTTAAGAGCCATTAACCCCGAACACAGCTCTGGCTTTCACCTGAAAGCTCCTAAGCCATATGAAATTCTCCACTTGGTCACTAGCAGAGCTCCCTGTGACTCAAGATCTCCCTGCCTCTTACATTAATTGTAGCAGAAATCTGGAAAGCAGGCAAAACACACTGAAATGTCTCTTAAGGAAATAATCATAGCACTATGTACAGAAAAATTTCAGAGCAGCTGGGGACACACCCCCCTTCAAGTCAAGTGTGGTAGCATCTTTCTCTGGCTTAGCTGTTATACAAAAAAGAGGAGAGGTGGATTCTCAATCTTCATGCAGAGTTGAAGCAAAGGCCATTTTTCAGTACTGAATTAAAAATCAAGAGACAAAACAAGGAAGAGCAAGTTTGACTCTGGAGCTTAGCGTCTGGTTCAAGAGTGCTACTTCTTTGGTTTTGCTCCAGGAGCTACTTCTGTCTAACAACTGCTGTAACTAGCCATATGAAACAGACATTCTCATCCTCCCTTTTCCAAATGCATAGTTGTGCGCTTCTTTTTGTGCCACAGACTTTAAAGAAATTGTTGAAAAATATAGTCCCATGACTATATACTTCCTGGATGTCACTAATAAACTCTCTCCACTATAATCCTTTGAGCAGAGTCTTCTGCTGTCGTCTTCTGAGCCAGAAAATTTCGTCTTTTAATTACTCATAGTAATTCCCAGACAAAATCTAGAACTTGCTGCAATGGTTTCTCACACCCCAAATCAAATGTAAGATCATTGTTGCTTGATCAAATGTAAGATCAAATGTAAGATTCCCTGATGCCAAATATCCTTCTTAAGTCTTTTAAATTCAACAACATAAGTTTACTAATATGACACTCATGTAAATGGCAGGCCCTACCACAAATGAGAACAAACAATTAATGATGTAATTTGTCTAGTCTTCCATCAGTTATGGTCAGGCATAAACTGAGGACAGAAAAGAGACACTTTTTTTACAGCAAGCAGATTTCTGGAATACTCTTTCCACAATAACAGCAGGGGAAATAAAGAGAGTTCTATGTATTTTAAAATAGAACCTGATCTAATTAATAAAAGCACAATGCAACATCCTGTGGTTGCGTGGGGCTGAAGCTAACAATGCAGGACACCCAAACATGTGTTATTCTTCTTTGAGGTCCAGACAAAACACTCTACAGAAAAGTTTCTCTCCTCTTCCGCAAAGAACATTGAACTTGATTATTATTTTGCAGTGGATCTTGGACCTTCTGGAAAATTGTCAGCAGCTTAATTACTCAGAAAGGTACAGATAAATATAAGTTGAATTATAGATTCAGTTATACTATAACACTGTGCCCAGCTTTCTGGTAAAATATATGACTTTGTTATACTGAAGAGAGCCTAGGAAAATCAGTCATGTTAACATTAAAAAATGAGCTGAAAAGCCAGCCTGGACAAAAATCCAATTGCCAAGATGTGGCTGTTTGCAGTAGCCCGTTTCTCACTTATGGTTGCATAACAGGCTTTTTGGGCTGTTGTACTCTTGGCAGCCTAAGCAAAACAGAGACTGTTCAAGTTACACAACTGCAGCATCATCAGTGGCTTCTGAAGATTGTGCCCAGAGATGCCCAAGTAAGTTAGCACTATACTAAAACATAAGCTGCTAGTTACAATCTTCCCTTTTGTGTACACAAATCAGAATGCAGGAGCAGTGAGTGCCTGTCCCAGAGCAAGGCCACAGTCAGCCCCGTGTGTCTGCTGCCTGCCCAGTCGCCAGCATCTTTCTAGAGCTGAAAGCCTGAAAAAAGCATTACTCATTCATTTTTACTTTTCCTTTTAAGCAAGGTCAAGGGCCTTCCTCAGGCAGGTATATTTAAATGCCAGTTTCGCCAAAGCAAACCTAGAGCTGAGTCAGACATTCTTCCTTTTCACTAAGCACCTTACTCTGATCTGTGCAGTTTTTCAGTCCCTCACTGACTTTTAGATAGGACCTTTGACTTTGTTACTGTGCTTACTTTCTCACTTGTTGTATTCTCTTTTGCTGTGCTGATCAAGTTCACTGATCATACCCATTTGCCTAGGAAATCAGGCTTAGTCACTCACTTTAAAGCATGCTCAAACCATTTATTCAAACACCCCCTCAGACTTTATCAGAAGCACTACCAAGCAGCAATTTCCTGAGCAAGGAGATACTATTTTTTAAAGAATTCAGTAGTGCTAACACTACTATGTAAAACCATGAACTGATACTCCCAGTCTTGTTTCTCTACTGTTATATTATCAAATATGTTAAATCTATTATTTTAATATAGCATCACTCTTTTCTCATACTGCAATAGGATGTCTGGGAGTTTTAACAGCATCTTACGATCAATTCAAGCTTTTATTTTTAAAACAGTCAATTGCTATGTGAGCTATAATATTAACTGTGCCAATTTGGAACTCTGGTGGTTTTGGTACTGCCCAAAACCCATCAGAGAACTGAATTAAGAGTCGTCCTTAATTACCACCTTTCCTCCCCACTTTCTTTTCTTTTGGTTTTTTTTTTTTTTCAAACTGCAGCAACTCATCCCTAAGGAGAAATTACATAAGATCAAAATATCAAATGATTTTTTTTAAAGTGCAAAATTTTAATAGTCATCTTGATGTTTTTCAGAGTCATGTCATGCTTTTGCCTAGGCATGTAACCTTCAAGATATCTAAGGATCTTAACAGCCTCAGGACAGGATTTTTTCTATTGACTTTAATCATGCTCATACAGTATTAAAGAAAAATAGAAAGTGTCTGAGCTATGAAGAACACAGAGATGACAAGTGAAGTTAAACATGTAGCACTGGTACGAGCATCTGTGAGATGTCTAGCATTCCTGCTGCCTGAGCATGAGCCCCCTTTCTGTCTTGTCTCCTCACTGGATAAAGCTGTAATGTCTGATTTCATCCCAAGTTTCAGAGGTAAAGCTACCCTTTCCCACTTTTCTGAAAATTAATAAGTTGGAAATATTTTAAACCCATTAAGGAACATTTTGATCGAGTAGACGAGAAAACTTTGAAGTGTCCAGTCTCATTGAATCATTTTCCTGAAGTAAGGGTTGCTCTGTTTGGAAAGTGTCCCTTATACAGTGTTTCAGAGAGCCACCCCAAACCAAACACACTCAAAATGTCAAGATTTAATATATACATATTAATGTTTTCAATTTATTTTCTTTTCCCCTTCTGATTGTTTGGTTAGAAAGCCCACAGCAAATCCACGCTTTCTCTTCTCCTGTCATGTCACTAAAACTCTGCACTCTAGAAAGAGAAGGTATAAGGCATTTCACTTTGACATTTGTGGTTTCTGAAATCACTAACATAAGGGAAAATATTTTCATTTAAAGTAGTCAAAATGATAACTGACCTTTCACTTGTGTTGACCAAATGTATTATGTGCTGTTCAATCACTGGTATCTATCATTCTTAATTAGCATCTACACAATAAAATAGCTCAGTTCAGGAGTGTGTTGATTACTCTTTTATGACTCTGCTTCCTATTATTCTGGCTGTAGAACAGCAACCATAAAAAGCCTGGTCTTTTCAGCACAAAGGGGTAGTATGTGTTATGTGTGATTCATGAAAGTTTCATTAATATTTAAGTTCATGTGGTTTAGAGGAGCAGAAGGGAATGAGCTGTTTGTTCTTACTTCACGCCCAGAGGATTTAGTTCAGTTTCAGGACAGCACAAATTGCGCAGTGTGATAGGGCAGAAAATCTGCTTTACATATATCCTTTCATTCATATTGTGAACCATGAAAGAAAATAAAACCAAAAATTATGTGAATTAAGGCATTTCTTTTCAAACTTTTGTACTGATACAAAAATATAATGGAGGAGAAATCAAAGAAATCCTCCTCCCTTTGAACCACCAGCATCTGACAGGGAACAATCATCTACCATATTCTTTGTATTTAAATTAATGTGGTTTTTTTTCCTTTTTTAATGATGTTCCAGTTCAAAGGACAGAGTTATAATAAGCCAGCATTGGATATAATATCTCTTGTGATGTATCATTTGAGGCTGTATATCTCACACCCAAAGTTTAGAAATATAATCTATCTGAATGAACTGGCTGCAAGTTGAAACCAGAAATAAGGATTCATTTAGTCTTTTATTTCAGAGACCTGTCTGGGGCAAAGTGCATGACTACAGCTCAAAGGAAAAATAAAAGCAGCAGAAAGATGAAATACTGAAAGATAAAAAAACCCCAAACTCACATAGCAGCAAACAGATCTACATACATATTAGTGAACAGAAACAATAAGCTTTTCCTGAACCTATTATTAATACACATGTGAAGATTTTTTACTTAGAACTAAGAAAAACAAATCAGTGTATTGTGCCTGTCCATATTTAGACTTGCTCTCCAGTTGTGGCTGGCAGAGTTGATCCACTTGTGCACCCAGCCTTACTTTCCAAGAGGAAAACCCATTGGCACCAATAGACAGGTTGTGCTCTGAATGAGTGCAGAGCATGCAGGAGAGATTCACAACCTCAAGATCACAGGAGACCACATCTGTAAGTTTTTTTGTCAAGACAGAAAGTTTCAAGTACCTTTGCCAGCTGTCTATTTCATATGCTGCTTTTGTCCTAACAACTCATCTTTGTTACAAAGTGTATCACATTATACAGAGAATATCAACAGTGTAATCAAAGGATTTGAATTGCCAAATATTTATGTTTGGTCCTACGACTCTGTAGCAGACTTGCTGAAGGGAGCATAAAGTTTCAGAATGGAAGATACTTGGTCACTTTGATAGTAAAATTAAGTCAGCTGAAATAAAGCAGATGCCTTTCATGCCAGTCCAGAATTATTTTTTAAACGACCTCACTAAAGCTCCAATGACAGCATCAAGCTGTTAATATGCAATAAAATAAGATTTATCTGTCTCATAGCCAAGAAACTCCAAGCTAATACTATAGAATAGTAAGTTATACAAGGAACTGGGGGGCTCTCATCTCATGACACAATAAGTTACAAAAAATCACCCCCAAATCAGCTCCACCTGTCCTTCATTTCAGTGGAAGAAGAGAAAGTGAGTGAAATACTGATCCTGATTTTAGAGAGACTAAGATTTCATTGTTCATTTTCAGAAATGTCAAAGATTCATTGAATTTATGGTTGGAAAGGACCTTTTTTTGTATATCACAAGCCATTAAATTTCAACACATCACTGTGTATCTGAACCCAGTAATTTCTATTTGGCTAAAGTTTTTTGTGTTGGACTAAAACCATCACGTAAAAAGATACCAAATCCTGACCTGGACAAGCCAAGAGACCCCACTAGCAGTTTCTCCCAGCTGTTCTTCTCTAATCTGAATTTATAAGACTATGTTTGGAAAAAGACACTTATTAGCACTTTGTATTTTCTCCTCAGGAACATCCTGTGTACAGGATTCAAATAATCTCTGAATTTTTCTTTTTTCCTGTGAGACAGAAGAGCTGAACTGTAAAATATTCCCAAAATATTGGGCTGCATTGTACATCTCTCTGCAGTTCCTATTTAATATAGTTTTACTACAACCTGAAGACCAAGACTGACTTCACTAGTACTAATTTAGAAATTATTTTGAATGCCCAGTGAAAATGATTAATAGTGCTGGACCTCTGATTAGCATTTGTAAATTCTTCCTCTAAATATTTCTAATCAGCTGTGATTCCACACTAATAACAACTTTTTGAAGTTTGTCTGTTAAGCAGCTCTTATTCCACTTAACTGTGTATGCTACTGGCATTTTATAAATACTAAATTTTAATGCTAATATGTGGTAAAGCAGATACCCCCAGCAAACCTGATGTGTTCTCTGTGCAGATCTGCATAAGTGTGAAAAATACTTGTTATAAGCATCAAATACACAAATTTAAATAGCTTTCTTCTCCAATTTCTACACTTCTGTAAAAAAAATCCTCAAGTAGGACATAGTCTTCTTATTTGTGAGAGATAAAATGCTTAGAATATTATCTTTGGATCATAAATCTCATTAAACCATGCGAGTAATGCTTAGTCAATCATAAAATTATTCAGGTTCACAAAATATGTATAAACATTATTACATCTATACACAATATTCACAAAAGAAGGTATTCTAAATATATGTGTTTTGCAATTAGTTTACTCCTGGTGAGACATGGAGATGAAATTTGGTATTAAAATTACAATTAAGAGGGAAAACTTTTTTTAAATTGTATTTCAGGAGATTTTATATCATTTGTATTTGTTCTGCTACTTAAGGAAATAAAACATGTTTTCTGTAATACCTGTCCTCACACGGGGCTTTTCACTTTTCGAAGTTTTGAAACTTGATTCCTGTTTTGATTCTGAATTGTTTTAATTTCTTTGCTAACAGATACTATTCCACAAAAGAATAGTTCTATTGAGTCCAAATTGTAACATATGTTGCACGCTTTAGAAGTGATATATGTACACCAACGACGGGAGAAAGAGGCAGTATTAGCTGTATGTTAAAAGTTTGGAGGAATAGTCAAATTATCAAAGATAACTTGAGTGATTGACAAAATCTAATTTGGGTACAGACAGATTGCCTACCCAGCCACGTGTGCATACCTGCTATGCTTTGCTAGACAATAAGAGCTACTTTCCACTTACCTGAAACACAAAACCCACTGAACAAAGCAGTAAATCCTTTAAAAACTAATAAAAGCCTACTGTGTGATTTAGAAAATTTGAAAAATTATTCTTCATTTATTGTTCTAAACTTTCCATCAAGGTTACAAATACATAAAAGCCAGAGTCTGATCACGTGACAACCAAAAGAGTAAATATGAAACCAATAACCCTATCAAATCAAAAGGAATAAATCAAGAGAAGGCTCCAGGGAGACTTTATTCAGCCTTTCAATACTTAAAGGGAGCTTATAAGAAAGATGGAGATGGACTTTTTAACAGAGTTCTTGTAATAGGACAACAGGCAATGATTTTAAACTCATAGAGAGTAAATTTAGACTAGATATAATGAAGAAATTTTTTGCAATGAGGGTGGTGGAACACTAAAATTGGTTGCCCGGAGTGGTGGCAAATGCCCCATCCCTGGAAACATTCAACATGTCAGGCTGGATGGGGCTTTAGGCAACTTTATCTAGTTGAAAATGCCTCTGCTCACTGCAGGGAGGGTTGGACTAGATGCCTCTTCAAACTCAAATTATTCTATGATTATATGATTCTAGTATAATAGCTCATCTCTTCTCAAAACAGAAAAAAATCAATGTGAAATAGAAGTTACTAGTTCCATTTACAGGTTAAACACAGCTTAGATCAAAAAAAAGATCTCTCATATAGGTTAAGCTCAAAATAACAGCTGTCTGTCTTCATTAAACATTTGCCCTCACTCAACATTTTCAAAGTATCTGATGACAATGTTGTGCTCAAAATATAATCAGTTTTCATTATTACTATCGCTATCTCAATTATAGTTTTCTTTTTCAAATCCCTCAATAATTTTCTTCAGACAGTTATTGATTTATTTGTTCAATGCAGAAGATATTGCTGTTCTTTTTCTGTAGATAATTAGTAGAAATATATATTGGAGATCTGGTAAAACAATAGAAAGCAGTTTCAACCTTTACCCAAGATACTGCAGTCAGGGATTTACATGAAACTCGGGTTTGATCCTGTAAACATGTTTAGTAAAGACCAGAGTTTCCTACTTCAAGCAATTCCCCTCATTTCAACATCATGATTTAAAGTTTTTGCTTGGTCACAATCCTTTGGACATTGCTCTTTACTCTGCATTGTACAAATTAAGTGAATAACTACTTCAAATGCTCTTACAGCCAAGGGAGGTAACATTGGGGTGAAAGAGAGACTGGTATGAAAAATGTTTTGGAGATTTTTATGTACATTATTTTGAGTGACATTCTAGTTACTAAAATACAAGTGGAGCACTTAGAGAAGGCGCAATTATACCTTCTGAAGAGAAATCAGGTGCGCCAATAGGTAACTCGGGATATGTCAAGCAGAAATTGAAAGGAAGAGGTCTGCCACTTTCCGTTTTCAGCTAATGGCAGGTCCTGCAACTTCAGTTCTGTGACTGGTAAAAAAAGATCCAAGGAACTTTCTTCCCTGAAAATGAGTCAGTCAGGAGGAAGACATTGTTAGGGATGTAATGAGACTGGCCTTTAAAGATCCACTGAAAATGTGAGCATATACTGGCATATTTGCATCCTCCTTTTCCATGTACTTTTCTTGTATGCTCATAACACAAACACAGCAAAACTGGCAGCAATTACAATACCAGCTCTTCTATGGAAATGGCCCAGAGGAAGTACATCAGGGTAAACTGGTAAGTTTAAGCCTCTCCTATCTCCAGTTTGTGCACAGAACTGTAAAATCAAAAATTTCTCTCAGAAAACAAAAAACACATTAAAATAATAAATACAAAAGACAGTAGCAAGAAAACTTTTAAGGCAGATGGTTATCATATAATGCACCTCATCTTATACAAAGCTTCCTCATTATTACACATTTAGAAGTGTTTAGTTGCAGAGGGCAGATGTCCCTCCATAACAAACCATCCTGAACATGTTTCTCCTGAGTCCCCATTTAGGGCAAGGAAAAAGTTCTACATGGGAAAAGGTAAATAGCTTACAAAGAGACCTGCCGATGTTGCAATAAACACTTGCCCTGCAGCATCTTCCATACCTATGGCCAGGGAGGCTTTGGAAAAGAGAAAGAGTTGCCACACTTTACTTGCATTGCTCCAGGTAGAGCCTGAAGATGCTGCCTTCTTTGGTTATTACTCCAGAAAAAAAAAGAAGTTTCTCCATGCCAAGGTCTGTTGGAAATCTCCTCTGAGGAAAAACTCCCCTCTAACGCCAGATCTAGAGATTAGTTCAATTCTGTGTATGTAAGTGAATATCATAACTCTGTTTTCTGACAGCATGTTCTATGGACACCCTCTGTAGATCCTCTCCAAAATAAAAGAGCACGTGAAAGCTTCCTTTGTTCTGTAATTCCTGGTATAAGACTTAACCTGTATTTTATGCCATAAGTGACTGACACAGAGAGGATTCTTACACCACAAACCAAAGATTAAATATTCCTAGTAATAAAAGTGGAGGCCAAGGATGTATTAGCAGAGTTATTTCTAAATAAGTTCTTTCCAAAGCTTTCTGTCAGCCTTTTGAAGCAATATTTTGGGGTCACCCATGACCCACATTTCTTTAGCTGTGTCACATGTATATATCTTCTTGCTGTCTTTTCTCAACCTTGTACTGTAAGAGCTGAGTCTTTGGAGATGACAAGAAGCAATGCAGTAAATGATGTGTTAGACCTTTTCCAATATGATTACTCTTGCACCCTCTGCACATGTTTAGAATTGTTCTGTTTAATGTTTTAAGTGGATGACACCATTGGTAAAAAAAACAACCAAACAAAAAAAACCCAAAACCCCCCATTGGATTCGGAACAAATTCAGTTTTTTACTGTAAGATAATTCACAGTGAACAGTATGGAAGCATACAAGGCAGTGCATACTTGAGATGACATCCACTGGCCAGCCATGAAGACTGTAAACTAACCTCTGAACATCCTTTTGAATGGAGATTTTATTTGGGAGATGGTAGAGAAAGGACTTAAGTATATAAACTCTTGAGGGCCTCACTGTGCCAATCCTGTCTCATGCTCCATCCTATCTGTGCTTATTTATACAAGCAGCTCCCCCAGTTGGTAGCTGAAAAGAAAGTGATTTGCACAAATGCCTCTGACAAAAGAGGACATTCAGTCTTCCAATCCTACACATTTTTATGCATTCTGAAGTCTCCATAGTTGAAGTCTTTTAAGAGTAACGAACATGCTAAAGTTGATTGAATCCATTCTTTCAAAGCTCTGATCTAGCCCAAACAATAAAACTGCAGCCACCACAGTAGCAGAGTTTCCAGTTAACCCCCAGGCTAGCAATCTAAGTAGGAAAGATTACATGAACATGGAGTTTGAAGGGTTAGGCAGACCTGAAAAATAGGTGGATTGGGTTGCTATATGGGACTTCAAGAGAAACCCAATACAGGAAAACTGTTTTCAGAAAACTTTCTGAAACGAATGAATGTCATCTGTGCATAGAAGTAAGTTGTCAGGTCAGTCTTCCAGTTCAAGCACATCAGAGTAGGTTCACTGACTTCAACAGAGCTATGCGATTTGGTATAGCGGGAGATGAGTCTTGCGTTGAAATTAGGCACAAAGTAACTGCTGGTTCCTTCTGCCACAGGCCTTAAAACTACATTGCTTTCTCATAATTTTGCAGTATGATTCACACTTGATGTGTTGTGGTACACACTTTGCAGAACTCTTAAAGTGATCCACTCGCTTTGACTTATATTTCTAATAACTTGGCTAACGAATGGACCTCCAGCTCCCCCTAAACATAGAATGTTTTTTATTTGTTTCAAACCTTTAGCTCAAACCCTGTTGCCAAATAGGATATCAGTAGCATTTACATGATTGTATCCATTTCAACATTGTATTAATTTTTACAAGGCACCTTCTGGATATCACAAGGCAGTTAGAGAAATGTAACAAGACAGAAACCAGTTTATTTCAAGGCACAGATGTTTAGCTTTTGCCTTGCTTATATTTCATGGGGAACATGACAGACTTGCTAGGTGTGGAGCTAAGATCAGATGTGCTCTACAAGCCTTTGTAGTAGAGAAGTTAGATTTTGTCAGATGAAAGAGGTCTTGGTGCTTTCTGAAACATAGTAAACCCTGTAAAAAATGAGTTCCACACAGTAAATTATTCCTCACAAGGTAATTTTTCATGATTTATTCCTGTCCAACATAATTCTTAAAGACTCCTAGTCTACAAAATTGCAAACTATGGTGATTTTGATATTAACCATTGCCTCACCTCTTCTCATCTTCCTACCACACTAACTAGAAATTTCACATACAACTGGCTAAAATTAAAAAAAAAGTTGTGTTAAAGGCAGATTACACTATATCATGCTATTTTCTACTGTTTTCCAACAGACTTTGAGCTAAACAAACTTTTCATGAATAAGAAATATCATCTGTGATGAACCTTAAAATTCTTAGATTCTCATTAAGATGAAAGTAATGTAAGAGCAGTGAGATCTAATTTAGAGTTTTTTCTTATTTAAACCTAAGTTTTTCACTTCCTAGTCCAGAAATGACCAAAGAACAAAGGAATAAGTGCATTTGTAAGAGAATGTAAAAGGATAAATTCTTAGTGTAAGTCAAGTAAAGAAGAAACAAAATATAAATAGTGGATTTTTAATAAATATTATGAAAAGGTTTGGACTCATATGAAAAGTATATACTAATTATCAGAAAATGATGAATCATCTCTTTCATCCGCTTTCTTTTCGTATTTATAATAAATTTCATAAAGTTAACATAAAAAAGGTTCTTAATAAAGTAAAATTAACTTAATCTGAACATTCTCAGGGGAATAAGAATATTATTTTCATTACTACAAACCAATTCAACTGTTTCTCAGTTTTTAAGAGCTACCTCTATATTTTAATATGAAAACCCAAGCACTCCTTTTGTTTTAAATCCATTAATGACACTATTTAGTTAATAGTACTGCTGGCATGGAGCATGACTTTTAGATATTGAAACTGAAATAATTTCCACTTACTGCCACATTCATTATCCAGTCATTATCCACTGTGCAAAATTCAAAGATAAGTGCAGGAATTTAAGAAAAAGATGTGACTGTTAAAAAAAAAAAGGAGGCACAGTTTTCAAGGCAGTTTGCTATCTATAATAACAAATACTGAGAAGTCTTGGAAAAATCTTTTTTCTTTTTTTTTAATTTTAGTCTTGTTAAGTAACACTTTTAGCACAGACACTTATTCATACTCCACAGTTTTCAAATAAGTCTTGAATTTTTTTTTAAACGGACTGTGGTTTCTAAGGTGACAACCTGAAAGGGGCAAACTGATGCTCCTGGGTACTGGAGTTGACTTTCAATCATCACCTCCAAAGCTGATGACTCCTCTTTTACTATCTAGTTTCTAATGCGGAAGGGAAAGAGGGAAAAGAGGAAGACTGACAATCTGTGCCACAACAAGAGAGCTGTTATGCACAGTGCTATAGGAATAATTTCTGCTTTTCATATTCAAGGTACACTAGCACTCTTTTCAAGAAATGAATTACTTCTTGTCTGCAGGCAAAATGAAGAACTGGTTTATGATTCTCTAGTGTGTATGTAGGACACTGAAGCCTGTTTAAGAATTTAGCTCTGCAATTTACAGAACATCTCTGATGATTTCAAGGGGATATTAAGACATGTAGATCATTGTAAAGATCATAAAAAGACAACACAGTTACAAGAGGTAAGAAGTTCCCCATATCGCTATGATTTGTTTACTACAGTGTGAACAACAACCAGAAGACGATATAAAGAGTCTCCATTTATTTGTATTACTGTAGTGCCGGCAATTTCAGTCAGCATCCTTCAAGCTGCATGGAGAGTTCTTACACTACAGGTAGCTTTCTCATTCTGTTACTTTTTGTGATACTTCCTGGCTGTTTCATTACATCATCACTCAAGATACTCCAACAAGTTTCTAATATTATTTGATGAATAAAGAAAAATAAAAAAACCAGAAGAGTTGCAATTAAAATTAAATCTCTTTGAAAAGGTAACTGCTATTCTTAGATGGGCATCATCTCTGACCCCAGTCCAGCCAGCAGTAACATTGCTAGCACTCACAGCAGGTACCTCATAAGAAACCAATGCAGACACAAAGCTGCCTTTCTCAGGTCAGTGAACAGTAATCTGTTTTTAATGACTAGATATTTAGAATGAGACTGAATCACAGTCAGGGTGGTCAATATCAAATAGCTGAAGTCAAGTTGCAGCTTGTTAAGTTTGCAACTATTCTTATTAATTTGATACTGCTACTATGCATGTTCAGCAGTTTTTATTATATGATGGGGTTCATATCTCTAACTATACCTACACTTAAGCAGCAGGTTTTGAAACTTTTTCCCATTTAATATTTCAGTCCAGAACAAACTACTAACTTTATCCATCATTTACATTTGCTATCATCTGTATGTGCAGTCAAATAACAGAGGTATACTACAAAGAGAACAAAATCATTTCCACTGCCCATTAAGGAAACTAGAATTAATTCCACTGATCTCCACTCGCGCATCTTTAATTAAAAGATCATAAGCATATAAGTGGCTTTGATTTCTTCTTCTAATGCCCTCCTCAATTATTTATTGAATTCACCTTCTCACATCTGTGCACATTTTTCTATTAGTCGAATATAAAACATTAATGTTGTTTCACTTTTGAGCATTTCCAACTGCAGCACAAATGTTATTAACCTCTTATTCAACTTAGGCAAATATACATACCAGTCAGCCAAAGTGAGGCTACGTAATGTTAAGATGAACCAAACATGCACAATATATATCCAAAGTAATTTCAGCTTTTGAAATGCTCTTTACCTATCTGAATAACCACAAGAAACCTTCTGCATGAGCTTTTATAAGGGCTTGACTGTCCTGCTAATATTTCTGTACTAAATAATAGCCCAGGAGGTTTTCCCTCCATGTGCAAGTAAGAATGAAGTTTACAGGACCTTATGTCCTTAACAGGTGCGTATCCTCCCCTCTGTGGTGGAAAGCTCCAGAAGGAATTCACCAGCCTGTCCCTAAGGGTCAATTGGAAGTAAGCCTCCAACTGTATTTTCCTGTTTATATAACTTACAGAAGATAAGCAGCAGCTACAACTTTTCTTTATGTGTCTATTTACATTATTTATTGCAAACAAAGACATCTATAAAGTATTTGCAGTATATGCTATGCAATATAATGCCTTTATCCATGTTACAGAATGATTCATTTTTATCTCTAAAGCAAAAAAACCCCAAAAACCCTAAACTGTTAATCACACTCACATCTCTGAAATGTTTATCCACGACTGCAGTATGTCTGTTCTATCACAAAAGATCTCTCAAACTCCTTATTAAGTAAAGCCAGAGTTCTCAAGTGTATGAAGTCAATAGAGCAAAACCAGCTCACCACAGTATTTATTACAACCAACCATCTTCTGAAGACGGTAAATCAATATCTATGTGCAAACAAAAGTGTTCCATGGAAAACATTACAGAAAAGTGAGCTCCTTTCATTACAGAAAGCTGGAAGTTCTTCTCCATCCCTTTTCTTTTTTGTGTGTTTGCATCTGCACAGAAGCTGGAAAACAAACCATGAAGAGTTCTGGGTGGTAAATTACAGGAGACTTGCTTCTGAATGAAGGGAGAAGTTACTTAAGTTAATATCTCTTGTTGGAGGGATGGGACTGGGTAGAGAAAAGGAAGGGAGGACTTTGCTTATGTTCTGAAAAGCAAGTAAAAAAATAGAAAATAGGGCCTGCTGCAGTTTCCTTAGTTTCAGCAGGAGTTGAAGCTTTAGCAAGGGCTAAGGATTACATACAATGCTATTTTATTGAATAAAAATCCCAAAACTTTCACTTATATTTCAGAATCAAAACAAACAAAACTTATAGTATTCAAATAAACAACCATTCCTTCAAATACAGGAATCCCATGAGGAAACACATTAACCTACCACAAATATACATGGAAAGGCCTAAGAGCTTCCTTAAGAAACACACTGGTCAAGAAATTCAGTGCTGAGCATCATGCTATTCTCCTAAATTGTTTGCATGACAGAAAGCCTCTCTCATATAGCCACCTCCCATCAGGTGCCGCACCTCTACCTTGAAAGCGCATAAATGACGACAAAAGCATGACTTCTGGAACATCTTGTTCCACTCTTGTCACTTTGGTTCCAGAAGGAGAGACCTGAACAGGAGAGCTAGTTCTCCTACAACATGGGCTGTCAGTTCCACGATCACGAGTCATCTTTGTGTTAAACACAACATTAAGATGACAAGACAGATAGAAAGATACATTATTATTTCAGTCAGACTAGCCACAGGGAGAAAACCTGCACTTTTAGATTACATCAGGTAAAACGCTACTTTTAAAATAAATGCATAAATAAAAGCAGAGATTATGAAGCATTCACTGCAAAGACCTAATATTGTCTGAATTCATGAATTTTCCTCAAAGACTTTCATCTCCCTCAGGCAATAAGCAAAATCAAACTCTGTTATTTCAAAGGACGACTATTGGGTTATACACCATTTTCCCCAGTGGAATGTCAGATGAAGGCTGCATTTTAATTTTGTTTTTAAAGTGCTTTAAAATTTAGACAAAATTGCATTAATTGGAACTGGATTCATTGGAATTAGACTGATTAATTACAACATTGTCTATTATATTGGCTTCTTAGGTTGGTTGTCTATCCACTGAAAGTCACCATATGTAATCTGAAAAACACTGCTGCCCAGCATCTTGAGATGAAAGGAAAGATCCAGTCCTTTTCCTTGGCCTTAAATACCAGCTGTCACTTCCACAGTGTTAAAATCAGTATTAGCCCTGTTTTCAGGGTAAAGAGCTTATCCTACATTGATCAAGATTTCAGTTAAAATAGCCAATGTTCTAAAATGATTCTTGGGTCCAAATGCATTCCCTCCAAAAGCTGTAAATTTCCAGAAGTTTGCAATCATGAAGATGGGATCCAAGCAAACCAGAAAACCTTCCTATTAATTTCACAAAGGAATTAAAACAATACACACACACACTCTCTTATATTTTCTACTTTAAATCAGTTGCGTAAACAGTTGAGCTTTTCCCCTGCTACACAACCACTAAATATTTTAGAGTAGCTTTTTATATCTGGATTTATTAACCATTTATTTTGATATGTCAGATGATTACTCAGCAGTAACAAATGCCAAATGAGCAGAAAACTAGTAAGTAAAGCTGAATAAGAAAGTACAGAGCTCAGAATTGTGCTGCAAGTCTGAAGTTTTTCTATTCTCAATCTTCAGTTCACTGCCTGTCATCTTGCCCAGGTACAGATCTGAACCAAGTCCCTCCTGAAAGCTGATGGTTATTGACCACCTCTTCCATTTGTTTACACAAGACACTGATCTAAGCTGAGCAAAACTGCTTTCCCCGATACTCTTGGAGCTTTTGTGCGTATTCCTCCACCTTCAAAATGCTCTTCTTGTCTCTGCAGAATCTGCAAGCAGTACTTCTAGAAGGTTAAGAGAAAAAACACGCCTAAGCATAGATAAAAGAGAAGAGGAAAAATACTGGACATGAGGAGGCTCTGCAGCAAGGACAGTCTTGTCCTCTGCTTGAAGGACTCCAAAAGACTCTACAGCACCAGGACATACTGAGCTCATTCCTGCAAGTATCTTCACTGCTAAACTAGAGCCTGCCGAGAAACCGTGAAGGACAATAAGCATGCTTCTCAGAGTCTCTATAATAACCTCTACTGTGGTTTTCCCAAGACAAGTCTGCAATCCTTTAAAAATATCCATTATAAAAATCAGTGAGCCACAGTGAAACATCCTCATTACCACCCATGATGTAGGCTGCTCCATGACACCACTGAGCATGATGCACAATTTATACATGTAGTTGGCCTATCATCCGCACCCTGCTGCTGAGCTGAAAAATGCCCAATGCCAACATTTTACTATGCCAATGGAAATACATTTCTTTGGTTTATTGCCACATGTTATGCAATCTCATAAAGCAGTTTAAATAAAGAGTTCAGGACAGCATGGTGATTTAAAGAAGTTGATTGATTCTGCTACCATTGAATGTGAGAGAGAGTGAAGAATAGATTTTGAAAGAAAATAAACATTTTCCTTGAAATCACTTACATATGTTTCAGGAGCTATGCTTCCAATGCAGACATCACTATAATTTTTTTCTGTTAAATGTTCACATTGATATAAACTTCAAAACTACATTTTTCACTGTTCAAAACTTCCTTGGAAGTTAAACAGAGTCAGATATATGAAATACATGTGAGCCCTACCAACATGTGAGCCTATCAACAATTAGTTAAATATATTAATTTATTTCTCAGACATGTGAGTTTTATTTCATACTATGTTCTTACTTTCAGTTATTGAAACTATCATTTTATCTTTTTTTTGCCAGTATTCAAACTGTTACTTCTAAGATGTGGAATTTGCGTGCCAACTCTTGAAGCCTAAGCAAAAAATTAATTTATTGGAAAAAAAGATACGGGAAAGTAAGCCTCTCTTGTATATCTGCTTGCCTGCAGTTAGACAGACAGCAGTAGAGATAGTGTAGTTCGCAATAGGCCTAACAAATACTAGTAGTTTCTCCAGGCCTTGTTGTTTTATAAGTCTACACAAAAAATGTCTGAAATGCAGGAAAGACTTGGGTCCCTGGGAGGCTGCCTCCTCTCTGTGCCAAAACAGGTTCCCGCGGGTTGGCGCGCCACTGGGGAGGGGAGCAGGATTAGCCCTTTCCCTACAAAAAGGTAAATAGAAATATTTTGTTAAAAGGGAGTGATTTCAGTGTAATGTGACTGGGGTACTGTAAAGCAGTAACATGCCCAAAATTAAACACCAAATCTGAGGGGAAAAAAGAAGAAAGAGAAAAAATATTTCATGTATCTATCTCTCACAGGAGATTTTTCCCAGCCTACTCTTTGCGTGCCCTCAAACCCCCATATTCTATCATTTCATTAACAAAGCCAAGGAGCTCACGCTGTGGCATCTCATCTGAGGGCACTGAAGTTAACAATGCGAGTGTGAGCTCCAGTGGCCATGGCAACAGTAGCTAATTCTTCTTCCCAATCAGGGTGGCAATTCTCTCCCGTGGCTTGAATCAGTTACAAAACAAAATACTCTCAAAGACCTTTCAGAGCCAATAGCCTCGCAGCTAATCTGCTAATAGGAAATAATCTGCAGCTAATATACACATTCCAGGGCAGCAGTGTGTTTTCTTAATACTTTGTTACATGGGCCTCATTCCAAAGAAAGCATAGCAAAGAATAGAAAACAGACATTCATTAAAAATAGTATAATACTACCTGGCCACTATTAATGCCTGAAACGTGCTGCAACTTGCATGGCTCTTAAATGGTGATTTGGAGTGACAGTTAGACTGAACACAATGCAATTAGATCAAAAAAGTTACGCGCAGTATTAGTTAGCAGCTAGTTCATGCGAAAAATCAGACTTCAAATGATTTCCACATTTCTCTTTTCATTTCACCATAATTATAGGATCCATTAACAAAAGCACTGAGTTAACAAGTACGTGCATCAGTAATATACAGTCTAGATGGATACAGAAAAAAGATATTAATCAATACACACAGCATACTCATCTAACTGCATTACACAGGTTTAGACATACATTCTCCTGCCTGGCTTAAACAGTAAACAGCAGAAATGGGGAGTGAGAAATGATGAAACACCAATTCTGCATTAGTCGTTTTAGGAATAGTTCACTGACGTAGCCTGAATTTACTAAGGGTAGGACTGCACTCCTGAAAGGCTGAGTGTATTAGCTTCAGTCCATTGTGGTACAGGCAGAGTCATAAAGGCAAGGTGAACTCCAGTCCGCTTGGGATGTACAAGACATCATCTTGTATGTCTAATTAAAACATAAAATCAGAGATACAGCATTGCTGTTGGATTGGGGAGAGAATTACAGCCCCATTCCTAGCAAGTCTGAATGTTGCCATTGGAGATAGTTGTAACAGGAGGTAACTCTCCCAGCTTTACAAACCATCTTTGCTCACCACATCCAAACCAAACCACCACACCTGCACCACCATAGTCCACATGAAACCAAGAATCTCTCAATGCTCAGGTATATTTACACCTTCATTTCTTTTTCACCTAGAACGGTAAAGCCAATGAGCCCTGGTCATTGCAAGACACTGCATAGGCATCAAAGAGAATTAAAAGACTGACAGCAGAATCTAGCAGACTGGGAAAGACAGAAGTGACTAATTTGGTACAACTGAATCTCTTCAAATATCTGCTATGACTGTAGAGGCATCTCTCCTTTGGGCTACCAAAATGTTTCATTTCTACCTCCCTGTTAACTTCTGAAACTTTCCTTAACCAGGGTGACATTCAATAGATTTTCTCTTGTTTCTAAGATGACTACTCTTCACTGTAATTGTAAGTTGTAACACAAAAATTCAGTGTCTATATTTAATATATAAACAGTTTTATTTTAAATGAGGAGAACAATACACCTCTCCATTATGATCTTATTTCTACGTTACTAAAACTTTTTGAGTACTGAAATTCGAAAAGAAAGGAAACTAAATGCAACAGGCAAAAAATTCTAGCAGCACGAACACTTTTCAAATGTTCAGCTATGAGCAATCATAGCACTACCTGAGTCAAATATTTTCAGAAATGGCAGTTCTCCCAATACGGAAACACAAGGGGTACAGTTTAAGCAACATTTAGGGCATTGTTAATGGGAAAAGACCTCTTCCACATCCATGGTCACCTCCTGTACAGGGAATTGGTTTTGTCTCTATGTCAAGATTTTGTGTCATGCAATCCACTTCTAATGTATGCCCTATTCCCCAGGTAAATTAGATGATTTACGAGAACAAGTGAAAACTGATTGCTTATAGATATGTGTCCAATCATTGACAGTGAGCTCCTCTGACTCTTGGGCATTTTAAGAGCTGCTTCCTGTGTAAGTTGTCTTTGAAGTCATCCCAGAAACTTCTGCTGCACGCCCTGGGGCAGAAAGCTCGAAGGCCAGGATCTATTCACATTGCAGTGTGTTTCCCTGAAACTCCCAGGAACATTATCTCTGCACATCTGTAAAATCTGACTGAAACAGGCTGAAATGCTGACAAGTTGCTGGGTAAGAGCAGGAGGAGCTGAAATGACTGTACAGACACATACAAACACCCTTCTCTCCATAAAGGCAAGAACATGATTGCACAAAGCCATGTTACAAGCCCAGTGCACAGTGATAAATCATATTTTCCTTGACCTTGTGCAGAACAAGTGGGTTTGCTGCTTTTCTGCAGTTTATATGTCAGCATTTTGTGTTTGGTGACAGCTGTTTCACACAAACTGACAAACTGTACAATTTACCTTTTTTGTTTGCTTATTTTATCCTGGTACTGAGGTTCAACATCATCTTCTGTTAAAGTAGCTTGACTCATTCTGAGCACATTCTGAGGAGAGAATAGGATTTCAAAAGCAGCCAGCACTAACCTACTTCTGCTCTCTAGCCATTGGCACAGTAAGTGCTCCTTGATTTTGATGGAGAAACACAAACAGGTCATTGCTGAGGGCTCTCGAAATTCCACCAGAATCTCTAAACAGGCCAGACATGCTGTAGTCTTCCTGCAGTTTATCTCTGACAAACCTAGAGCATGTGGTATATGTTTATCTTGATATATATTTTAACTAGTTGCTTGGGAGGAAATTGTGCAAATAGGCACAAAGTTAAAAAAACACCACCTTTTTATCCCATTCTGACTTGCCCCCAGTTCTGGATGGTGATGGTTTATTCCAGCAGTGTGTTTGCTTCTACATTTCAGTTCCTGCATCCTCTTTGTCTCAGTGAGAGAGTAAAAAAACTCCCCAAGTCACTGTGCATTGCAAGTCTCGATTTAGTGAGAGTCCTGAATATTGCCCATTTGCTAAAATACAGGAGAGAGGCAGAAAAAAAGATAGAAAATAAAAGCTGAAACTCTTAACTCTTTCAACTCTTTCACTCATTTAACTCTTTAAAGTTAAATGATTTTCATCACTGAAGAGTGCTTTTATTTCTCTTTAAATCAGTTTTTATAATTTGAGTCGTCATGACAACATGATGCAACACTTCACTGCCATGACAATCTGACAACTTTCAAAAACAGTAAGTGCTGTTTTTACTCTGTTTTTCAATTGCTCCCAAGGAAACAAGCTGTTATTTACTTCTGTGACGAAACTCATACGAAACTATAATGGATCCAATGTCAAGAAAAATTAAAGCATAGAATAGTGGAAACAGGAATGGAAAATGTGCTTTTGTATACATAGTTACTCCATTAAGAGTACACAGTTTTTCCACTCTTATCCCAATTCACCATCATTACTCCACTCATTTCCACCCATGAATTCACTGACTCTTTCCTCAACCTGACCAGAATCGATCCTTGATTAATCACAAGATCATCACTGACTCAGAAATGGCCTACTTTCTTAGCAAGAGTTTTATTCAATATTTTTACTCTTAGTTGTGTGCATTTGTATACTACATAACAAACTGAAATAAATGAAATTTCTGTGTGACCATGACTCAAATGGAGCAATGTATATGTAAATCCCATCAACTTATGTGAGACTTTCATAAATTCAACGGGGACGATAAATCCATTGGCTAACTCTCCTGTAGACAGAGCCAGGAAATGTTTCCAGACACCAGTGCTTGGTTATCTACATTATTCAGCTGTGGGGAAAAAAAATAAAATCACTGGGATGATACCTATTCTGTGTAGCAAAAGCAACCCTCAGGAGTTAGCACAGATGCAGGAACAGGTCTAAAAGGCAATATGGATGCAGTCACCTTGTTTTGGAAGCTGAGGCAGTTTAATACTACTAAAATAAAGGAGCTGGCCTCAGTGGTATAGGATGATGCTTAGGACCATTTTCTGCACTGGCACAGACATAGCCATTATTGTCCTTGGAGTCTTTTTTTGATGAATATAAAAAAATATCAAAACACCTGACACCAAAATACACTTCACACAGCAGTTGGTGTGATGGAGATTGTTTAAAGCAGAGCAACGCATTTACATAGCACTCACTCCAAAATTCAACTTAACCATGGAAATCTGCTATCTCAGGTCAATACCTCAAGACAGGCCCTCTGGCATTTCCCCACACCTGCCAGTTGTTGAGTCCCTCTAGCCTCTGTAGAAGCATCTGAGTCTGGACACAGACAGAGGGGCAGGGAGAAATCAGGGAGACTTTCAGTCTGATACGACATGGTGATGTGTTTTGAATATCAATGATTACTTTCCTAAACAAAAGGCTGTGCTGGAGCAAAGGAGGAGTGTCACTCTTAGGATGTTACAGCTGAGAAATTGTTGTGTGTGTACTAACACACCTCTATAAAGAAATGTTAAACATGCGTGTGCATGTGTGTATAACTGACATATATAAATCAATATATTTGGCAATAAAAGTGCATATGTTTTGCAGCATCGATATCTAATAATAGAAAATGAAACATTCTAGAGGGAAAAAAATAAGCACAGTCTTATGACTGATATTTTACCACATTTAAAAGATTTCATATACTTTTGTGACCCTATTCAGTAGTTTGGTGACTACTATTTACCCATGTCAGGCTCAGATAAAGGTAAACCAAATTGGGTTTCAGTGCTTTGCTTTCTCTTCTTTTCCATGAAAGCTCAAGACTCAGTTTTCAACCTGCATTCAAGACAGGAGTTGTAAGAAACGAAGCACAGAACAGTTAAAATTTAGCTCCATCATGGGACATCTCATTCA
Source organism: Piaya cayana (assembly GCA_013389865.1). Lineage (NCBI taxonomy): Eukaryota > Metazoa > Chordata > Aves > Cuculiformes > Coccyzidae > Piaya > Piaya cayana. The sequence continues at coordinate 194,675 of WAAB01017267.1, read as the reverse complement.
GCTTCTGCTTTTCTATAAGGGATTCTTTCCACTGATTTCAATATAACCTAAACCAGAGAATAAATGAGTGATACATATGCTCTTCATTAAAAAAAAAAAACAAACAAAAAAAACCCCAAGACCCACCCCTGCCTCTAAATTCCCCCACACTTCCCATTCCACATCTTTATATGTCTCTATTTATTATGAATTCCTGTTGACAGGAACAGATATAGCCTTTGTTCCCACTGGTACCTCATTAGCAAAACAAGGTTGCCAAAAGACAAAATGGTTTGAGATATTACTTCACAAAAGTTGCCTATAAACTAACTTCTGTTTATATTTATCAGTTAAAATGTGCTCACACATTTTGTCATATAGACCCTATGGTCAGGATTATACTGTGTCTTCTCCTGACAGGCAGCACCTAATCAAAGTCACACTACTTTATCCTTTACAAAAAGTATCATATAATAAGTTAAGGGTTGTTGCAAATCACATGGGGTAGAGGAGGCAAAACTCATTGCAGAGCACAAAAGCAAAGTAGGGACTCAGGAAAATAGTCAGGTTTCTGCATGGCAAAAAAAGTGACTCAACTCAGAAACTTATATGCTGAGAACTTGCATTTTGACTCTGACGTGCAGAAAGTGGAGACAGTCATAGGCACCACCCAGATGGTAATTTGAACTACCTGGCCAAAGTATGGGCAATAAATTACCATTTAACCTGTGGGATAAAGAGTGGAGAGGACAAGTTGTGTGATGAAGCCTTATTAGTAGCAGATACACTGATATGGCTTTGGTATATTTTCAGAAATTTGCATAGTAACGTATAGTTTCAGTAATAGTGTGTTATCAACCTCAGACTGCCTCAACGGTGAATACTGACTTCTCTTTCTCATGAAACGTTTTTAACCGCTTAGAGGAAGAAAAGGGAGATTTTTTTTTCACCCATCTCTGGAAATTACCCATAACAGAGAAATTGAGTGGTGATGCATAATGAATTGGGATGCTCATGTGATTTTTAACTTGAGTTGTCTGATGGATCTGTTTCCTGTTGACGGTAAAACAGGGAATTGCACAATGTACCAGAGAAATCTGTGGGCAGCTTGACGATGATGTAGAAAAAGCAACACTGAAGCATGGATTAAGTACAGGAAAATTTGTATTGTCTGAAGAAGGATTCTCCCAGAGAATGTGGGCAAGTGATTCACTGGTCAGGAAGGAAGAGGTAATATCAGCCACTTCTTCAGCTATTGTCCCTTCAGAGATGGTCAGTTTGGAAAATAACTTACCCACTCTTCAATCCTCAAACTTAGTCTTACTTAGTTAATGTTCACAAAAACATTTACTTTAAAATGAAGCAAAAACACATCTCCGGGAAATGTCATAAAATAATTTTTAAGTTAACAAACTTCATATTTATTCTGATTAATTTTGTGAATATGCTTAGATGTCATTTCAATGTGCAAATATACTTGTCCTTTACACATTTTTTTTTTTTAAAGATAAAAATTCAGCACATTTTTGGTGTTAGAGAAACACCTAGCATAATTTGGACACTATTATAATTTAAATATTAAGGATTTAAAAATTACATAAAACATTACTGTGAATTACCATTCAATTAATTACTATTGCTCGGGAAAGCATATATTCATTTTCTTTCTATCAAATTTGTTTTGTTTGCAGCAATGGATCCACAACTTTCCTCTGCTTGACGTGTCGTTCTGAAATGTCCATCCCATTACTTAAATATGATTCATGCGTCAAAAGTGAACAGGACTAGCAAGTATGGTAACATCATAAAACAAGCAAGTCCCTCTGTATTTTGAATAACAATGCAAATTTCTCTTTTCTTACAACACTGTTACTGTACTTAATACTCATGAACAGGTCCCTTAATATCACAATGGCACAATAATTGCAAACCTAAAACGATACTGAGTGTCACTTTCACAGCTGTAATAAGAACAACAAGTAAAAATACCCAAAGTTAATATCTACCCTCTGAAAATTAAAATCTTTTGGGTATTTTTTTCTGTTTAGAAAAGCAACAATGTAAAATATCAACATAATATAATGCTATTGCGTATTAAATGTCTCCTAATAAATGTTAGACTGTTCAATATGTGCACGCACACAACTTATCCAAAATTCCTTTAAGCTTGGTACTAAAAGTATGACGATACTTTTGTAAGAGGTTTGCCATGATGTGCTTGAACAAGCTTTTCCTATGGTTGTGTTCTGTATTTGTTTAAGGCCCCATTACAGTCATGCTGTTATAAACATAGTTTGAGATGGAAGCTAAGAAAGAAGGTACAATATTATCACTCACATATTAGTAGGATAACTTGAGTCTGTTTTGCTTGTTCATAAAGCAAAAACTTTGAATCAGCTAGAACTTGTAGCAAACATTATCTGACAGCATTTACTGAGCTGGCGATTTTCTGAGGCAATATTGCATACACTGTAAACACTCAGGAGTGCAAATTCTTTTTTCTCACATGCAACCCATAGCAAAAAGAGCAACGTATGCTTAAAGGGAACAACGGTAACATAAATAAATAAATATTAATCATCATCAGTGTTCCAGCTGTTTCCCACAGAATTTGTTTAAGACAGACAGACTATTCATGACCTGTTTAAGGTTTTCTTTCTTTTTAAACTGAAAGTCACTTAAAGAAATTATTTCATAAACCTACTGTGTCAAATGCAATCAAGTTGGTTGGTAAAAATTAGCATGTTTTTCTATCACTGGAATTCACAGTAGGAGCAAGTATGTAGGATACATGGGATACACACACCAAAAAAAAAAAGTTTGGCTAAAGTTGCTTGAATAATTTATTTCTCTGTTATCCCAAACCGTGATTGCCAAGCTTCATCACTGCTGGAATTTAAGGGTCTCCCATCAAAAACTCTGGTTATTGCTGGATCTGTGTCTCAAGTTATCTCCCTGTCCAAGAAGAAATGTACTGAAGTGTCCATCTTTGGAGAACATTTATAACTAGCCAGGGTGGGTAAAACCCTTGAGTGATAGATCCTCAATATAGTAATCGTTATTTTGCCAGGCTGGACAGTCTCACACAATATAGTCCTCTGGTTCAGGAATAAAGTCTTACCCCTCTGTATTTGTACTTGCTTTCAGCAGAACAGTCTCTCATTGATCACTGACAATTGCCTGGATAAAGATCTTGGTATGGACTCATATTGGTGATGGAGCTCAGCTCCCAACAGTGTCCCTAAAATCTGCCTGCTGTGAGCCTGAGAACAGAACACAAACCAAAATCCAGCACTTCACCTAGGTGTCCCTGAGCTGTTTTGAAAATATAGCCTTGATCAGTCTGCTTAACTCTACTTTGATTTTCAGAGAAAGAAACTGAAATGCCTGTACCACAGACAGGCATTCATGAACCCCAAAAAATCTGCTTGCCCCTTCTACAATCACCTCCTGTTGTACTTGTCTCCACAGCAGCCATTTTCCATTCCTTTTATCTAAGGGTGACCAAGAACTAAGCAAAATTGAACGTAGATTATGAGTAATATTTTATATGAAAAAGTAGATGAAAAAATTTTTCTCAGCCCTTGTTTTTCAACCATCCATTTTTTCATCCAAATGCAATTCTAGCACTTTAATGCTATTCATATAGGGGTATTCGAGCAGGAAAGGCAAGAAATGACTACGTTCCCTCCTTGTCTGTTCTCCTAGGAAATACAGCTTTGTTTTCTTAAGGTGCAACCATGTAACACACATATTCATAGAGCAGATATGTGTCCCCATTCCCTAGACCACTGTCAGAGCAGTTTGTGTGTGTGTATTAATTTGTGTTTTAATGTGTGTTTGTGTATGTATGTGAAAAGGAGTCACTATCATTGCACATTGCCCCCCAAATTAACTGTGCCATTGCCTGGCGAAATGTCACATAATTTCTAAACTTTACTACAAGCCTCACATCACCCCCAAAGATTATTTTGATGCACTTATCATTTCATGAGCTTGAAACTTAGGCTTCCCACGAGAGAGTGTTCCTTGATAGTAGCCAAACCATCAGATTAGCAAACACTTTCAATAGTTTTAACATATGGATTACATTTGAACTGACAGTGAGGTTTCCTCTGGACTGATACCCCACCGCCTCCGTACATGGTAATGCATATAGGGTTCTTTGAAGCATCACTGCCCTGAAATAAACTCCTACTATTCCTACAGGATTTCACACCAGCCAATTTAAATATTTTAATAATGAGTAAAAAGTTTAAAATGAAGATAAAATATTGTGTCAAGCCACAGACAGTGCTGACAGTTCAAAAATAAAATGCTTTCTTTGCAGCATCCATCAGCACATCTGTGACCTTACACTGTGTTATTTCTCTGGATTTCTCAGGATTCCCCGTCTCTCTCTCCCACTTTTCCAAACTAAACCATTCTGCAGATGGACAGACAAATGAGACAGGACAACCATCACATCTGCTGCTGAAGGTAGAATAGAAGGGACCTCACCCAGGTCATGTGCTGGTGGTGTCCACCATGATCCCCACCAGAGGCTTTCTGGAGAACCTCAGCAAGAGACCCAGAGTACATCACCCTAGCTGGACCAATGCCAAGAGTGACACCACAGCTTCCCAGAGATGGTGACCTTCTTGGAGTGCTGCCTCCCAGTGGAATGAAAGCCACTGCAGCACATAGGGGTTATCATTTACACCCTGCTTGTGCTAACATGGAGTTTAAGAAAATAAACCAGAAGAAAGCAAGAGGAGACCACAAAGTGCTTTCTCCATGATGTGTGACAGCCCAGGAATATTCGCCCCGCAAAACCTGATGCTCCAGCTGGGCAAGGAGCACCCAATCTCTCCTCTCTTTGTGAGTTGTAGCAAGGACACCTGCAAACGAGGTTAAAAAAGTTCCTTGTCCTCTACATATCCATTGCAAAAACCATTCTAGACTGCACAACGCTCCCTCTAGGCTGCAGGATATTGGCACCATCAAAGGTACCTGCAAGCTACATAGGTGACTAACCTTCATCCAGGAGGGCATTTCTCAGAACCTTGGCACAGCTTCCTTGCTTCTGTAGAAAACACGTGGCATTGTGGCCTGATGTTAAATTTCTAAACTTTCTCCTAGTTTTTTGAGGGTTTTTTTCAGTGAAGAAAAAAGCAGGCTAAGAGAGTCTCCCAAACTCCTGGCAGAAGAAAATACTTCAGATTTCATGGTGATTTGGGTTTCTTAGTGCCAGTCACTGTTCAGTTTTTATTTGTTTACTTACTGTCTGAAAACTAAAAACTTAGCAACATAGTGTGCAGCTGATTTGGCTGAAGATGCCTTTTTTAAAGCTCATTTCCTGCTTTAGGATAGCAAATGAAACAAGGTGAGTTGACTCCTTTAAGACAAGACACTGCAACCAATGCAGGAAAAAATGAATACTGAAAAGGAAAAAAATGAAACTAATGGAAAACTGATGATGAGATTACTACTTATCTTTAGTTTTACTTTCCTGTGTGCCCCTTTTTTTGTATCATTTAGTATTACCGAAAGTAAATTCTGCTGTTCACAGAAATTAGAAAATCACTTGAAAAAGCAGAAGCTAACTAAAATGAGCTGACACAATTCTTTTCTTTTTTTTTTTTTTTTGGATTCATTTGTGAGGCTTTAGCCAAGGGGAGTGAGCACAAAACACAGAATTGTATCTAATGAAAAATCTAACTAGCAAAAACCACGTTTAATGTGAAAGACAAATTAAAAAGACAAAAAAAAAGCCTTCATTCCTTCCCCACACAGTGATGTAGCCTGCTTCAGTGAATATTGCCATGTCTTATAGCTCAATTCTGTAAATAATTTCTGTGCTGATAGAGAAGGGTGCACTTTGAATTCCTTTCTCAATATGGTAAAGCTGTAACTTATACTTCTGACTTATCACAGCATTGGGAAACACATGTTTTCCCCTTATTTGGTAGCATAAAGCATCTGGAAAGGAAAAGGGACGTACTTCACAGAGCCAAATGTGAGCAACTATCACAACAGACCTGCGTACAAAAGCTGGCATTCTATCTGGTCTGAGCAGGATATATAGCAAAGCTCCCCACGTGCCTATAGCTGCAGAATATCTGAAACTCTTCACATGTATAGCAAAACACATGCAAGAGAGGTTGGAGGGACTTGCACACAACATTCAGCAGAGAGTTTAAGGTTCAGTTCTCTGCTTTGCTACTGACTGCTCTATAAGCCAGTGTCCAGTTTTCCAGTTCTTTAAGCAGTCTATAAAATACCAAAATAAATGATCAGTTTACATGGGTAGATATTTTACAGTGGAAAGGGGAAGTAGGGGTGAAGTTGCCATCCCTGGATAGTTGAAAGTTGAAAGGCACAGCCTTGTAATGCACTCTCACCCACAGCACTTCCTAAGGGGTGCAGGGATGGTAGTGCAGAGAAGGGTTACACTACTTTTTCCAGTATAGAGGAATGGGCTTGCCTGCTAATAATAAGGGGACTAAGGCAGATTTTAGGAACCTCAGTACCAATTAAAGCTGTATTTGAAGGGAGCTAAACACCCTGAATGGGCGAACTTAAATCTCAGAACTTGTATCAGAAATATTCCGTTCTGAATGAGTGTGGTAACCTGTAGGGGTTTGCATTCTGAGTAGTTCTGTACCAATGTTCTCATTTGAAGGCTCATGAGATGTCTGCCCTGCCCATGTGCTACAGTACAATCAGCCTCCCACTAGAACAGCACAACATCTCTTGTTCTTGCTCTGCTAAAACTGGGTTTCAGCTTCTAAGATACACGCATAAGAAGTAATCAGTTAGTGGGAACACTAGTCATTTAGAGGGAAAAACTCTAACACAAAAAGTAGAAAGACAAAGTGTTTTCTCCTCCCCAAAATTTCAGCCACAGCTCCTACACAGATGCCTAATCACTGTGCGGGAGCCCAAGGCTTCTCCACGTGGAACATGCAAACCACAGAGAGTGGTAAACAAATAGTTTGGAGCTGCTTCCTCCTGCAGAAGTAAGCAGCTGGGAGCTGGGGCTGCAACTGCAGCTGATAATGGCTTGTAACATCAGCTCATTTGGAAACCCCTGGTGAGAGAGGTGCCAGGAATGGAATGTCAGGTCCAGTTCAAACCCTAGCATGGAGATGATACTCCCTCCTGATTACATTCATCAGCATCTGATCACCATACGTGGTGCTTTTTTTTCAAATCTCCATAGTGTCCCAAGTTTTACTTGTAATCAGTTGCAGCTGTGGTCACACATATAGAGGGGGAAAAAAAAATTAGGTTTAAGCTGAGCTCTAAGGAGGAGACAACAGCTATCTGGTAGAAGGCTGATAAGAGAGATGTCATTATCATCCCCTGTGGATAACCTTCAGATGGACACAGGTCCCTTAAACAGCAGTCAGTGTGGTACTATTACTAATACTGTAAAATAACCACTCACCATCTCGTCAGAAGTGGCTGGCAGGAGACTTCCTGTCAGGACTTGTTTTGGAGGTGAAGAGCTCCCACACACATTCTCACAGTAGTAACAGTTTGCAAAAGAGGCATTAAATTGATGTTGCAAAAACTGATGAAAAAGTGGAGTTAAAAAATCAATTTGTTCCCATCCAATCAAACAGCAACAAATATAGATACTAGGTTTCTTCATGCAGCTGAGGAAGGAGATATTTTCAATGTCATTTTCTGAACGGGAAATTAAAATACAGGGCTAGGTGATTTTTGCAAGGACATAGGTCTAAGCAGTGTCTGGTTCCAGAAGAGATATTCCTTAGAAAGTTACTTTGCTAAAAGTCACGCACCCTATTCCTCTCCACATCCCACAAATTTTGGATACTCTGCATTCAGAAACACAACTGCAGCTTTTAATTTTTTTTTTGTTTTCTCTCTCTCCATACATATACATGCATGCCATTTCCCATCATGTAGCAAGTAAGCCAGTCTCATTTCTTCAGCTCTTCCTGAAAGAATACTTTAAGGAAAGAAAAACAAGACCAAACAAAAATTTCTACATGGGTGCTTTTGAAGAAAACAGCTACACAAATGGTTTAATGGCACAAGCAAGGTAGACGATGACAACCAAGGGAGAGAATTCAAGAATCACAGAATCATAGAACAACCAGGTTGGAAGAGACCCATCGGATCATCGAGTCCTACTGTTCCTATCAAACACAAACCCATGCCCCTCAGCACCTCATACACCTATGCCTTAAACACCTCCAGGGAAGGTGAATCAACCACCTCCCTGGGTAGCCTGTTCCAGTGCCCAATGACCCTTTCTGTGAAAATTTTTTTTTTCCTAATGTCTAGCCTAAATCTCCCCTGGTGGAGCTTGAGGCCATTCCCTCTTGTCCTGTCCCCTGTCACTTGGGAGAAGAGACCAGCACCCTCCTCTCTACAACCTCCTTTCAGGTAGTTATAGAAAGCAATGAGGACTCCTCTAAGCCTCCTCTTCTCCAGGCTAAACAACCCCAGCTCTCTCAGCCGTTCCTCAAAGGACCTGTTCTCCAGCCCCTTTGCCAGCTTCATTGCACTTCTCTGGACTCACTCCAGAGAATCACAAAGGATGAAGCAACTCCTACTGTTTTCAACTGCACACAGTAACCTGGAGTTGGACAACAAACTTTCCTTGGGAGGAGTTGCAATTGGACGTGCTGCACAGCGATACTGCTGATGATGGTATCACTGTCATACTGTTTCTGGTGAACTTCATCACAGGAAGCAGCGATGAAGACTCAACAATGTCACAGGAGCCATGATCTTGGAGAACCCTGGGGAATATGATGGAAACAAATATTCCCCCTGCCACAGCCAAGCATTATCATAGTGTTAAGGGTTCTGATTAAGCAACCAAGTCTGCTCTACAGCTCACTCAAATTCCCCTGTAACTGAATCCTAGACACCTGAACCACTGGGGATTTATATAATCTCCTGCCTTTGATATCTGAACTAGCTATCTCTAAACAGATATATTCCAGTGCAATCAGACTGCAGTGGCTTGATTCAGGATTCAGTGTATGGAAATCCTGTAGCCATTAAACTAGTGTAACTGATCTTCTGTATTCAAACACCAAGGAACAGATATTTCCATCCTTAAGATGCTATAACTAATATGTATAAAAACACTTATAAATTTTCTAAAATGAGATACCTCTTTTAATCCTTGTTAGCATTTTTTTTAAAAATCTCATTTTTATATTGCCATTTGCCAGCATTGTTGAGGCATTCAGTAAAAAGGAAAAGAGATAAAGACAAGAAAATCCCACATGAAAAGACATTTTCATTATGAAAAACCAACAAGCCAAAGAAAATATCAACCATGGCAAGGCGTGTTGATATATTGAAATACACCCTTTCAAAGAAACAAACTGATTACAAACAAAACATTAGTGACACAAACATTACAAAGAATAAAGCTTGTCTTTTATTCTTTGTCACAAAGCATAATGAACTGAATACTGAGATGACAGAAGAAAAGAGGGTTTAGTGATTCATTGTCAAACACCATCATAGCACAGAAAGTCTGCTACTTATATTACTTCAGTATAGCAAGAGGTTTTAAGGGTTGATTTTATTCTTGTACTATGGATAGTGAAACACAATGCTTTAATTTGTCCTTTTCTGGGCAGGTTGATGTTAACCACAAAACACAACATTCACAGAAATGTACTCCCCTACTAGCTGAAATTTATGACAGTTGGTTGTCATTAATAAAACTCTCAAACTATATAACAGTAGTTGAAGGGAAGCTCACAGATATAAGTAGGATCTCTTCTATGCTCAAAATTCTCCACTAGGATCACAAAAGTCATGTTTTCACACCCATATTTTAATTTAGGCACCACATTAGAAAAAAAAAAATTCAGGCAGATTCACGTATCTATGCACGCACAGCAGAGGTTAATTCTAGGAAAAGCACCATAGGAATGCAGTAAGTAAAGCTGGTACAATCTGCCTTTTAGTTATGATAAAACTTGTTTTGCATTTAAAGATCCTTGATAATATTGTTATCATTTTTCCCAGAACAGCTGAATCATAGATGATAGAGATTAACAAGGCAAGTCAGATCACCAACACCTTCCACCCTTCTTTGCATCAAACACTTATTCCTACAACACGGGTCCATGAACCACATGAATCACAAGTGATGCCCATTCACAGAAGCATAACAAACATCCCTGTCACCCTGTGCCATGTTGTTTGATCTCACTGGAACTTAAAAGCAATGCAAGGTCAGGCAGGGGCAAGAACTGGATAGAAAGATCACCATGCAATGTTGAGACACCCAGCAGGATATGGCATTAGAGATACGCTGAGTTTCTCTGCCTGCTTTCTGATCTCACACGACTGAAATCACTGGCAATTCAACAGAAATGGATCATGTCTCAGGTCAGCAGTAAACCACCGTCCCAGCATGGTATCAGGGGCCACTCGTCTGCTGGACGTCTCGCTCCTGGTTTGAGTCAGGAAAATTTTCCACCACCTGTGATCATTAAAGATTCCCTTGCACTTGTGTCAGGGGAGGGTTAACCCTCCTGACCCAACCAGGTAATTACTTCTTGCCTATTTAATTTCCACCTGGAGTTTCAGTTTCCTTACTTTTTAGTCCAAATTACTTTGTGTTCCTAAAGTGTGGAAAAAGTCACAATTCATGGAAGCAATCCCTAAGAAGTGCAATAGACCCTTTGGGAGTGGATTGCACTGAATTACCAAACAATTAAAAGTCATTCAGTGTCAAAATATAAAAATAATTCTTGTCAGAATATAAAAATTATACTTTAAAATCCTGGTTCTACCTAGGGTCCATAAAGCCAATCCTGAATGTAAAATGGATAAAGGAAGCACCATGTGAAGTGCCAGGAAATCAACAGATCTCTTCTGTACAGCAATTGAGCATCACTGCAGTTTCACTGCATTCAGTTGCTTTACATCCATTTCACCCAGAACAAGACAGAGGAACTTCAGGTCTCACCAGACTGCCTGCCTGCCTATTCTTAAGCCAAAACACTAAGAAATCATCTGCTAGAAAAATGACAGCATGTTCAATGACAGCCCCCACCTACCCCCCCGTAACTGTGTGAAAGTAAATGCTTTAGTACTTTGTGCAAACATCTCCCTGAGGTTTGATCCAACCCATTTTTTTACTGCGAATCTGGAATTCGAAGAAACAAAAGGTGAAATTATTTTTATTTTAATGTAATGCACTTTTTGTGTTTGATTGTTTGACTTTTTTGTGGGTTTTTGTTGTTTATTTGGTTTATTTTGTCCAAGTGATCTGAAAATGAGCGCAGTTTTGGTCAAAAGGCTAGTGAGATGTGGCAAGGCTTATCTGAATTATAAGCCTAGTCTAAACCTAAAACCAGGGTGGTTTTGTTTGATTCACAGCTCTGATCCAGAAGTGTTACACTACTCAAAAAACCTCTACAACATCTGGGCGATTTCCACTCTGCTATCTGTGCTACTCTCCAATAAACAAGAACCCAGTTATTAATTGTTTTGTGACATAACTCCTACAGGAGGGGAGAAACTTGAGCCAAAAAATCAAAGAAGCTGAACTAATTTCCATTTGTAAAGAACTGCTTTGCTGTCTGTCTGCAAATAAATCTCCTTAGTAAATAGCTCCAAGGTTGAACTAGAGAATATTGTATGGATCAAAGAATTCATGTCTTCCTGTGTAAAGCGAACAGGCCGCAAGCTCACTTGTTTGTCTAAAACAATTAGGGCTGGTATGGAAAGGAGGGGGTAGGGGCAAACAAGCCACAGCTGATTTTACTTTGCAAAATATTTTGGGAGGGGGTGTTCAAATTAATTACTGTTCAGGGCCTAAAATAGTCTAATCTTTGTCAATTGGTGCCAAATTATGCAAGGTGCTGCCAATTCTGGTTGTCTAACAAATCAGTACCAGTGTACATTGCTTCTAGGCTGAAGCCTGATTGATTCTGGTCATTATTTGGGCTGATCTCATTTGCACACATGGACTCAATATGCAGTCCAGATGTTCATTTGCAGTGAACCATTGAGAGAAACTACTTATCTACACGCAACTTTAATCCTGTAGCACAGTACCACAGCCCCATCACTTCTCCTCACCAAAGCAAGGATTCATCCAGAACAAAAGTCTATAAAACATTCCGCTAACATTTCTGTCAGCTGAATGACTTTTACAGTACTGTATAAAGCTGACAGATAATGCATGCCAGTCCTAATTTGAGATAGACTTTTCTTTGGGAACTTTAACCATTGAACAAGCAAACAGATTGAACAGTAACATTTATTACAATGCATAAATCATTTCCCTGCAACTACTACAGGTCTTGCCTGAGGGCAAAACTTCTGAGTAGCCCATGAATCCTAATATACTGGATAAGTTACTAAATTGTATTGTCACTGTGCCATTTGCTTATCAGAAGCAAATTCATAAAGCTTTTCAAAAGTAATTCCGACAATCTTTTTCTTTTTCCCATGTGTAGCCTTTAGAAATATGTACCAGCAACCTTTTAACAAATTTAAAAAGTTTCATTTCATTTTCAGCCTGAGTTGCATGGTTTGCAATGATAATTTTATAGTATTTTCTCCTGTGTTATGCTTAAGTGAAACCACTCATTAATTTAGCATAGACATTAGGCTAACTGTATTCCACTCCACCAATAGTTGCTGTAGTAAACCCACTAGTCTAACCTATACAACTGTTCTTGCTTCTAACATAAGCTTGTGTAGGAAGGGTTTATGTACCCAGATGCTGCCGCAATATAAGTGACAGGAGCTTAGAATGAACCCCTAAATTGTTATTTTAGGTAGACGAAGGCCCTGTTATATTATAAGATACATTGTGAAAGATCCTTCAAATGTGTAAAGTAAATCAGTAAAGGAGAATCTGGTTCTCGATTTCTACAATGATTATGGGATTAGCGTACAAAGAAGTAACATTAAAATACTTTTGTTAGTGAAATCTAAGGTGGGGTAGTTTTAAATTCTCCCCTTACAAATCAACTGCAGATAAAACAACTACTGTAAATAGTGAATCATTTTTTAAAATTGCTCAACCATTCTACAGCTAATCTATTCAAGAAAAATAACTTAGAAAGTAACATGAATTCCCTCTTTCTTTACAAGTAAACAATAAAGTGATTGTCACTGTGTCTTCTTTATAGTTTTTTAAGCTTTCTAGGGAAACACATTTATGTTTTAACTACCTAACCTTGATTTTTCTTTTTTACTTAAAACAACTTTAAAATTTGTTTTATTTTTAAAAAATTTCTTTTCTCATAATGATGATTCCATACTCCAAGATCCATCTGTTTCCTCTGGCTCTTCTGCTGTTTTGGCCTCAGTGGAGTCCTTTTAATTGCATTTAGCCTTATCCTGGACTATATGAGCCTATTCCCAAGGATGTCTGGTTTTCATCAGGTAATGACCATTAATTCTGGCTGCATTTCCTTCTAAATCTTGTTGAATGGCATATGAAACAGAAGCTCTTTTCTTGTACACCCTATTATTTTAAAAATCACAGTTTTCCCTGGGCTAGGATTGAAGGTTGGTTCATCTAGAGGCACAGAGATAGCCCTCAGACCAGAAAATGCTTTCTCTTTCTTCCCATATTCTGTTGGTTTTAACTATTGATCTTGCCTCTGCTATTGCACATTTCATTCACAGCTCTACAGATCATTCCCCAGTATTTGCATCTGCATCTGTAGCACCTCTCTGCATCACTCACAGGAACACAGGAAAGCACAGCTTATGGTACCACCACAGGTCCTCCTTAGGGTCCTGCAAATCCCAACCTCAAAAGACACTGTAATTTAAGTAACATTTATAGTCTTCCAGTTGTGTAGACATGGCTAAAGCCTTGATATGGTGAGTTTTATTTTTATGTGATCTGGTAACAGTTAATAGAGGAAACATAATAGCAGAACACATCTGAGTAAATGCAATCACGCTGTCTATAACTTACCTGTGTGTACATACATGTGTATTTTGAAGGCCTAACTTTATGTTCTGACAATGAAAAGTGCTTTTAATGCCTTAAATTACATGATTGCTTTTATTAAATAATGCTCTAACAATATAGAGAAAAAAAGAATGTAAAATCAATGATCTAAGTTTTAAAAACAAGTTAATATTGTAGTGCTTCATCTGCAGTTGATTTCCAGAAGGACACAACATAAACCAGAACTTTCACTGCACAAAGAATGACAATGATTTGGTTTATGTTATAGTTGGACAATGAATTGAAAGCTTTGGGAAGTACAGATCATAATAAAGGGTTTGGTCCAGATAAAAATTCAAGTGGGTGAATTCTGTTTATTTGGCAAAATTTCCTAGTTTCACTGCAGTTACACTACTTTGTCATGGTTACCAATCAACTTTAAACTTCCCTAAACAACATTCTACTTCAGCTGCTCTCTTCCAACCCTCCTGTAGATGTTCATGGCTTCCTCAAGGTGAGAGGGCGTTTGGGCTGCCAGTGGGAGCTCAGGCCTAACACTACCAGGGCACAGGCTTGTTTCTCTTCCAGTCTCTGCTCTCCCACTGTTTTTTAGCAAATAGAGAAGTCTCCCCCTACATGTTGCTATAATCATTAACCTCTCTTTGCATCCTCTTGCAGAGATAACTACCCTTTTTGTGTTCCTGATTTTGATAAGCGTGCAGTATCTGAAAATGACACAATAGTATTGCCAAGGTAATTTCAGTTGGTTAACTTTTACTCGATTGTTAATGATATGTACACACCAAGAATCCAAGACAAATTATTGGCTTTTTCAAAGCAATACAACCATCTTCTCCTACAATTTGCACTGTTCCTGTTACTGACAAAATATCTCAAAATCTACGTTCTTGCACTGACAATGGATGATTAGACTGAACTACTGTATTACTAAACACAGAAGTTTCCATTATTTTTTTTATTTTGAGGCTGACAATAAATACCTACATCTATTTTTAATAAAGCACAGAAGATATGCAAAATTGGATGTCTTCTCTGACAAATTGTTTGAGCAAAAGAAATGAAGATCTGTATCTGTGCACATCATACCCCCTCCTGCTTTTTTCCCCACTTTGATGCCTCAGTGTTGCTCTGCTGATTCTAATATTGACATGTGAGATTAAAGAGTTGAGCCAATATAACTTCCTAAGGTGTCTACTTGCATTGACAACCATAGGTGGTCTGAATTGGGGTCCACCCATCTCAGGAAAATAAAGGGTCTTCCCTCAACAAAGAGGGACACAATCTATTTGACGAAGTGCCTAGGATACCATCACTTTATCAACAAGCCTATTGAATAAATATTTCTTTGAATTTTAGTGTGATTTTGTGGTTATGACAATCAATACAGTTATACAGAGTAGAGACTGAAGACTGTAGGTGACGCATATTTAACTAAAAGGGCAGACAAATATTTGATATAAATCAGATAAAATTTCCCTTCCACCTCCTCTGTACTAAGTGAAGACTTGAAGTGTTTTTAAAACCAGCAGCAAATGCACAACATTTCGTAGTGTGAGCGTTAGATTTGTAATAAGCAAGTTTTTCTAGGCAAACATCAATCTAGAAAGGAGAAATAAGTAACAAGTATGGCCCAGAGGATTCTTTGCAATTCATTTTTTTTTAATCTGGCCATTACATGAAGGGATATTGTCTCCTTTCAGGTGAAAAAGAGTATTTCCAGAATGCCATCTGGTCATCTTCTTCAGTAATTCAGTACCCCAGGCTTTTCTCCCATACTCAGTACTACTCTGCTGCTTCTAACTGATAAATTGTAATGCAACAGTTTTCTGGGATTTAATCTCTTGGGTTCAACAAAGTACTTCAGATGACAGCATCCCCACCTGTCAACTCCTTATTGTCAAGAAGGGTTTTCATTAGGCTTGAAATTTCCTTCCACCAAGTCATACACTAGAGTCTGAACTTAGCTTGAATTGGTTAATTCCATATTTGCGGATTAGGGCTTCCTCTGCCACTCATTCAACTGAACTTGCTCTAGTGCCATCATTTGCTCACCTCAATATTAAATCTTTTTTTTTTCTGGGGAAAAAAATTATGATAAAACTTCCTGTCCTGTCTCTTTTTCTAAATACTGAGGTTATCAGAAATGCAGTTTCAGATCCTGAGCCTATAATGCTTTGCTGTCCAGTAGAGTTAAACTCTCAGCTCTTGATTCTGCAAGTACGCAACATCCAGTAGAACCTGTCTTGAGCTATAAACTGGCCTTCCCTAGGCTCAATGCAGAGCCACAAATTTCTGGAACGGTTGCCCCCTCTGGACCAGTTTTAATCCTTCTCTGTGGTAAATTTAGTGTAATATTACTGCATATCTCTATGACTACAGAATTCTTAGCCCTGATAAATTTGCATCTAACTTCTTAATTTTTAATTAGATTGTTATATAGAAGCACTTAATGTAATTCTGTAAGTGACACCTATGCTGGTAGATTTAAAAAGTGTCTGTTACGAAGTCTATGTTTAATTAGCTTTCTCTGCAAGTAAAAGACATATTAATTTATCATTTGCTTAGAAAGTCATATGTTGCATGATCATTATTTTTGCAAAGGTGAAGCCACTAATTTTTTAATATGGGATCTTTTTTTCTCATTTACTTTGTATAGAAGGCCCTTAACTCCTTATGCACAGTGTAAATCACTTCACTTGCCTTTGACCTCATTAAAATTCGAAGTCCCATATTCAATGTTAATGAAAAGAAAAAAGTTATACATAATTTCTAAAGCAAACTTCTCATGAGAGAGTCACCATTCATTGGAACATATTTGCCATCAGCTTATGGCCACTTGCACACAGCAGATGATAGGCTGTCTCTGAAGGAATAGGTTATAGGAATAACAGAAGGCTTTGAATGTGCTTTTCTCAGAGTATGTTACTTAATCTTTTTCCATAATAAGAAATAATTAATTCATGTAAGTGCGGTAGGTAGCCAATAGGAAATGTGTGGAAACAGGGTACATCAATTCAAAAAGGGATATTTTTCCTATTTGCAATTTAATATAGGAAATGACACTGACAAAATGGAACTGGGATGTAATTAACTTTCTGGGAACAGAAAGTTGGATAACTTTGTAGTACATTTAATCCTTTAACCCTGCATTTATAACTAGTTTCAACAACCTAAGTATGCCTTTGCATGAACTGAACTGTTCTGGATATACCCAGCTAGTCTATGAACTAAATTAAAATATGGCCCATAGATATTTTAGTTTCATTGTACCTTTTCTGAAGCACAGAATGTCCCAGAAACATAACTGCTCTCATGCATATAAAACTCATATACACTTGTCTTTATCATCCATTATTCTAAGTTCACTCATCCTCTTAGACGGTAAGAAAATAATTGTAAAGTCTGTGTCTTTGTATTTCTGCAATAGAAATATTCACAATGAATTCTGATTCTGTTTCCTCTAGGCATTTCTGAAAACTGCAACAGAAAGCTACAACTGGGTCTTTACACTCACTTTAATAACAGGCATATTATTTTGTGTTTTAAAATAAAATTGAATATTCTTGCTAAGCCTATTTCTTTTGCTTTTTGTAATAACTGAAGCACTATCTTTTCCCCTGCATTGCTATATTGAATTCATTGCTCTTCAGAGCAGAAATTCTCAACAGAAAGAAAAGCCATAAAGTAATGAAAAAATCACAGTGACACTCATAACAGCTCTCATGCAATAAATGAGGACATCACTTACTAGATGCAGATGCGTTAGTGGGACAACCATTCTGTCAGCAAACTTCACCTCTCGCTGTCATAATCCACTAATAAGCTTATAGATGCCTTCATAAACTAACATTGATAAGATAAATACAATTTGCATTAAAACAACAATATTAAGAGAAATAGAAACACATTTAGAGAACTCTTTCCAAAGCTTTCGTACTATATAAATGAGATTTTAATGATTACAGACCAACGTCCTATTGAACATCTGCATTCTTATTCATTTTTCTACAGCTTTCCACTATTTACCTATGAGGTCAGACTTTACATGAAAGGTACATTAATTATGATTAACGGATGATATAACAAATGGCTAAGGGAGTGTTATAGGATCTAATAAGTCAAGCAGTTGCTTATTATCATAAAGAACACATTTTGCTCTAATACCTATGACACTAACTGATACTGCTCATATCTCTAGTTACACTGCATTAACCCATTTTAACTAATGATGTCCTCTTAGTAGAACACAAGACCACATAATGATCCCATAACAGGGTTCTCACAACTACAGAAAGTACTTTATGCAAAAAAATAATTCCACAGAACCATCCAATATTCTTCAAGTGTTCCTTTCAAGTGTTTTAAAAGCTATCAATAATGGAAGTATCAATCCTATGAGACTGGCTACCTGGTCACACATCACTCTGACAGGAGAATAAAATGGCATATTTAAATACAGGTGGATTTGCACATTACATACTAAACAGGGCAGCAGTGTAATTACAGTGAGTCAAAGCTGCAGCTCCCATTTTAAGAGCTTGTCCCAGAACTAGGGGAAGTATGGGTCAAACGGTTTATTTTAGTGCAGAAAGTATTCAAAATCCTTACTCCTTATAGGTTTTTGAAAGTGAATCTGTAGCAATCAATATTTTAGCAATAAGTATTTTTCCTTCTACTTTTGATACCTCTTCAATATTAGACATTGGCAGTTTTAATACCCTGTAACTGCATTGAAACTAGTAGTCCACAATTGATACTGATACAGTAGCACTAAATTTCCAATTTTTTCTTCAGTAATACAAGGTAAGAATAATTCACACTGTTTAAGCTCACTTAACACTTTACAAACCAAAACATGAGCCAGAGACAAGGATGAATTAACTTGGCAACTTCACAGCCTCAAGTGCCAGCATTTTTATAATTTAGTTTTCTGAGGCTTTTTTCTTTTTTTATGTTTCAGAATATTAGTTAGGAATCAAGTAGAAAAAACATTACTCTCTTTTAGCTTCTTTTCCAGAAAATTTATTATAAAACCTCTAACAGTGTCTCCAGATAAAATTTTCTCACTCCTACTACCAGGAGGCTCCAGCACCTGCAGAAAGCACTCATTAACTCTTTGGCCTGAGTCCACTTTGTTATCAGGCTTTGATTGTTCAACAGCCCTGTTTAAATATATATATTTGTATATAACTGTCAAATCAACCACAGATTATGGTAATAGTAGTGTTGTAAACCTGCCTGACAGAAACTACTGGCAAATTCTGTCATGGATTTACTTAACCAGAATGAGACAAAATTAAACTGCCAAAGATTTTGAGTATTTTGCACACTAATATGGATTACCCTTCAAGGTTCTTATTACCATTTAGATAGATATTCCTAGCTGCTGTCTTAGATCAGCAAGTGTTCGAATCACTGGAACAGTTCTGCATTACATCTGCTGCAGACATATGCAGCAGAAATATATGTATTCTCTGAAAATAAAACATCAAAACAACCACTGCAACTTAATGGCAAGGGAGCATTTTCTTATGTGGAAAAGGTTGCAAACTGCTTAAATTTCTCATCATATTTTGTACAACCTCCCATGATTATTTCTCTGGTCAAGATTTCATTACCATGATTTCATTACCATGTAAATGAAAGAGGTGCTTTTAAAAGATTTTTCCCCAGTTTTTTTTTTCTTTTCTTTCTTTAATTTTTTTTTCCAAAAGTAAACCAAAGGTCTCAGTTGGTGCCATCCACTGGCAGCAGTAGTGCTACAAGGTAACAAGCTGGGGTATAAAAGATCTTTACAAAGGCTTCAGTTCATCTGTGAGTACATTAGCTTGGTATTACACTCCCTAATTCACTCCTTTTATCTCATTTACTCTTCCGAAGGGGAAGATATTGCACCAGTCTAGGTATGTTGAGATCTAGAAACTACCTCTTCCTCTGGCTGCAATGCAGAGGGAGGGAAGCGGAGCACTCTGCACGGGGCAGCTAGATCTTCACATAGTCTAACAATTGTTTATTATTGTTATCATTATGTGATTTCACCTAAATACAATGTCATCACCATTTGAACACTGTTAAGATGAAATACCTAGCAGGTACAAGAAGACACAGCACTTCAAACCTGCAGAAGATCAGTGCTTCAGAGGAAGGTGATGTCAATGGATGAAAAGCAATAGCAATATACATTTTAGAACTTGTATAATTTGCCTTAATGCAGAAAAACCTAAAAAAAACATGCTTTGAAATCCATGGAATTTTCAAGTCCAGCAGAATGAGACAGAACAATTTTAGGATTAAAACTAAAATATTCATGGATAAGACTGCCCTGGTACTCACTTAGAGGAAGAATTCTATATATATATATATATAATACACCCTTGAAAAACTGACAGATGTTGTCATACGTAGCAATAATACTGTATGAAAACCAAGGTCAAAGCAATATAGAAACTTTAATAGATCACTACACATCACTGACATGATCAAACCAAACCTCTGTTTATACAGAGTATTTTCCTTGAGTATCTCGTTATAAGCCATGGTTTACATAGTCATCTATTATGTTCGTACTTATTTCTCATTTTTTATATCCTCTAGTCTGGTAGACACTGATATTTAAAACAGTGCCCCCTTGCCAAACACAGCTGCTGTGTTATCTTCATAAAACATGAAAAAGCATCTGCTTTGTTCCAAAGAATGCCTTGTAGGCAATTGGGTCAAAAAGCTAAAATTGTTTTGTGGTAATTTAGTGGCTATTGTTAGTAGCAGAATTAAGAAATACTGCATTTGCTTTGATTGAATGTGAGTAAGGAAGATGAGCACAAAACTCAGTTCAACTGCTAAAGATGCCAAGGAGGATCTTGTAAGGATTACAGTAAGAGATGGATAAGGCAATACTGAAGAGTCAAAATCAGGAGTAAATGCAGTCGGGGAAAGGAATGCTTTGATGAAAGGCATATGGCATAATCCCCCTTTCAAACTAACAATAGCCCTTTTAGGACAGCAACCCATTTAGGTGACTAGTTGCAAGGAACCTTATAATGCTTCTGCACAGTATTTCCAGACTAATCATAACTGAAGCTTTAACCCACATCTACACACTGTAAAATATAAGAATCTTTATTCTTAATCTGTTTTTAGCAGGAGAAAACTTTTTTTTCTGAGTACTAGAAGTAACAATAGTGTTGAAAAAACAACTTGAACAAACAACTTAAGTTCTAAAGGCTACACAATCACAAGATGTTTAATACAAAGAACAGATTAATCCCATTTCAATGCAGAGTCTGGAATTAAAAATGTGTTTCAGTCACACTGCTTGCAAAGCAGGAACAGTAAGATGTCTTTTGCCGTTATTTCCTTACAAATCATAGTCAAAGATATTAGCGTTCTCTAATGAACCTCCTCTTGTATTGCTAAAAACCACACAGGTTTCTTCTTTTATCCCATCATCCCTACATGCGTATCTGTTAGCACTTTTCAGGCTCCAGAATATTTTTTAAGCCAAAAAATCTCTGCATAGTTTTCAGAAAAGAGTGAAAAAGTAAGATGATCCCATAACTGAAAGACCAGTCTAGGTAGTGTTACAGACACAGGGTCAACACAAAAGCCCTGAAACAAAGAGGAAGTCGTGGAAGGTCTGGGTGTTATTTACACTGTGATAAAAACATGCTCATGTTTCAAGTTGGATGGGAAAATATTCCTAAATCATATACAGTACATGTAGGAAACAGGAATACCATGAACCCATTTGAACACGCTAATGTCTCATGCACTGTTTCTAATCTGTGCAACTTCAGAACCATATGTTTGTCTTCTTTTTTCAGTGAAATTAAATACGAAAATAATTCCCATACCAAAAAGCTGAGAAAAGAAAGCAAGAGAGAAAAAGACAAAGAGAAAGAAAGACCCACAAGAGAAAGAAAGGCAACAAGACAACTGTAAAACAATCACATAGACACTACATAAATCCAAATTAGAAACCAGGTCAACTTAGAAAGCATCATCTAACTGCTAGAAACAAATAAATGAAGCTGGAATGTGAGTCAAGCTGTGTCATGTAAGTACTTATCCCTTATTATTTGATTTATAGTAGCAAGTAATGAATCCAAGCATGTATTTAGACAGTTTCAAGCAGATTGACTGCATATTCAGGAAAACAGGCTAAAGGCAGAGGCAGGTATACCTGCATAGCTCAACAGTCAAAATGGCCTCGACAACTAGAGATGGTTACATATGCAGCATTGTGAATCATGTACATGCAACTATACAACAATACATAAATAGATCCTGTGCATAGCATTTCTCTGAGATAACAGGTTTTCTCAGGAAGCAAATGAACAAGGTAGAAGTTGCATGATTATTAAATGAAAACAGCCTTTTTTCCTTTTTTGATTTTTTTTAAAGTTGTTGGGCATCATTAGGGCAAATCCACCTCTCTCCATTGCCAGTGCAAAGGACATTGTAGCAAAGCTAATGCAGTCTTAGTCATGAACAGAAGGAGATCTTGGTGACTTTGCTACACAACGTGCTTCACAGAACAGCAGATGAGGGAGGCTGGTGAGGGAAGGCTAGTTTGTGTGTTTTGATCTTCTCTATTGAGTAAGATAACATTCTCACATCACAGCTTAGCAAAGCCAGTATCCAAAATCATGCAAAACTATCATACTTGAGCCTAGAGGAAGAATCTCACAAGCAAGTCAAGAGATTGAATATACCCACATTATGTTGTTCTTTATTGTTTCATTTTCAAACACTTACATAAATTCTTTATTACAACCAAGAAGATTTAGAAGCAGGACAGCCCTGGTGCATCAACAGAGAGATAGCTGAGATACAGGAATACCTATAGTCTTTTATTCACTCTATGGATACAAACAGGAGTTGATAAGCAACAGTTGTCCTACACCCAAATGTAAACCACCAAAGTGGTAAAAAACCTGTAGCTACAGATGAAACAGGATGTTTTTTACCAGTAAGAACAAGAAATATCTGTAGTAATTGAAGTCAATATTCTTGCTAGTATAAAATCAAATAGATCATAAACTCAAGGCATAAAAATCACTAAATATCAATAATGTCAGTTAAGCAGTACTTCTTAGATATATTACCATAATCAATCATTGTAAACTTGGAGAGTCACATGCTCATTTCCATGGCTCACAGCTATAATTAACCCTATTAGTCAATAATAACAAGTAAAATGCCCAAATCTAGATATTTTTAAAATTGCTTGTGGAAGCCAATAAAACAAACATGTTATCACACCAGTTTCTCATAGCATTCTGCTACGGAAACTGTCAGCCTCTGGACTGGACAGACGCACACTATCCTGGGGGGAAAACTGGTTGGATGGCCGGGCCCAGAGAGTGGTGGTAAATGGTGTTAAATCCAGCTGGAGGTCAGTGACAAGTGGGGTTCCCCAGGGCTCACTGCTGGGTCCAGTCCTGTCCAATGTCTTCATCAATGACCTGGATGAAGGCATCGAGTGCACCCTTAGCAAGTTTGCAGATGATGCTAAGCTGGGTGGACGTGTGGATCTGCTGGAGGGTAGGGAGGCTCTGCAAAGGGAAC
>WAAB01017267.1:149145-170838 GCA_013389865.1 Piaya cayana | reverse complement strand
GGCATTGGAACAGTCTACCCAGGGAGGTGGTTGATTCACCTTCCCTGGAGGTGTTTAAGGCATGGGTGGAGAAGGTCCTGAAGGGCAGGTTTTAGTCTTTGATAGGAACGGTTGGACTCAATGATCCGGTGGGTCTCTTCCAACCTGGTGATTCTATGATTCTATATTTCCTGAAGCAAATTCACAAAAGATGTTTAATTATCTCTTCTAGAGTCAAGTTTGGAAGCAAGAAGAGAAAAGAAATGGTGTTCTGAATATCTCTTCTACATATTTGAGCAAAAATTAATTTCACAAAACATTTTTTTTTCCTTTCTGTACTACTGGTGGTATCTCCTTGAGGCTTTTAATCTATCAAATCCCTTGTACCAGGTGATCTCTGGGACAAAAATGTTTTGCTAGCAGCCTCTTCCTGCATGACAAACAGCATTTAAACAATATTCTCCTGTTCCCTCCCTCAAGTTTGTGTTCAGTGCCTTTCAGCATCACCACAGGTATGCTGCTTTGGCAGCCTGACAATGTGCTCCACTCATGGATGACATAGAATAAACTCCTCTTGGTTTCAGATTCTGAAAGGCGCTGCTTCAGCATTGTGTGCACATGGGTCCTAGAAGTTGTGTCCTCTGCACCACATAACACAGTCAGAAAACCATGGCGGAAAAAAAACATAGTCCATCCCTGTGTTGCTTCCATTGTAGCTGCTACTACAACTATGATTATATTAAAATCCCTCATAACTTACATTCAAGTGTACATCATCTTGTATCTCTCGTAATTTCCAATACTGTATTACTGTATAAGGTGCTAAGTGACTGCACTCCCTATTTACCAGAGGGATGTCTCATTGTTTCTATAAATAAATTCAACAAGCTAGCACTGAATATTTCTGAAAAGCTGAGAGATCTATTTTTTTGTGTCAGTTTATTATTTCAGAAACAGGAGTTGCTACACAGACAAGCAATTTCATATGCCTCAAAAGGAAGACAAAAAGGTGGAAGAACTACAAAAAGAGAGGGTTAAAAAAGTTCTTTTACTTGCTAGTCATGCCATGGACCTGCCATCTGCCTATATATGGTTGACTGTTTCAAAGGCTGAGCTTGCTTTTGGATTCTTACATTTGATCACAGCATTTACAGCTTTAAGGCCAGTTCTCCCATATTGAGACGACTGCTATTTAATATCTTCATTAATGATACAGACAGCAACATAGAGTGCACCCTCAGCAAGTTTGCAGATGAAAGCAAGATGAGTGATGCAGTTATTGCACCAGAAGGACTGGATGTCATCCAGAAGGACTTGGATGAGCTGGAGAAGTGGGTCTGTGTGAATTTTATGAGATTCAACAAGGCCAAGTGTAAAGTCATACACCTGGGTTGGGGCAATCCGCAATTTCAGTACTGGACAGGGGATGACATAATTGAGACCAACCCTGCAGAGAAGGACTTGGGGTTGCTGGCTGATGAGAACCTCGACATGAGCTGGCAACACACTCTCATTGCCCAGAAGGCCAACAATGTCCAGGGCTGAATCAAAAGAAGGGTGGCCAGCAGGTCAAGGGAGGTGATTCTGCCCCTCAACTCCACTTTTGTGAGACTTCATCTGGAGAACTGTGTCCAGTTCTGGAATCCTCAACGTAAGAATGATATGAAACTGTTGGAATGGATCCAGAGGAAGACTACAAAGATGATCAGAGGATTGGGGGTTCCCCTGCCTATGGCAGGGGGGCTGGAACTAGATGATCTTTAAGGTCACTTGCAACCCAAACCATCCTGTGATTCTATCATTTCTGACACTTTGGTACATGAAATGTGTATGAAATGTACTACTTGATTTTTTAATAAACATATTTCTAACTTTACTAACCTATCTTTGTCATGACAGTAATAGATGCATTAGAGTCCTGCTTTTTCTCACCTCCACATAATGGAGTTTTTACAGAAAAGACTGCAGCTAGGAACAGTGAGGACTTGCCTTGCATGATCTTTGCCATTAAAACAGTGGGCGTCCAGCACTACATATGAGAAAGATTTAAAAAGAACACTTAAGGTCGACGTACACCATTGCAGTGAAATTTCTTTGTGACGCTTGTGGAGCACTTCAGGATGAAATTTATCTTGCCTGATAATAGTGTTTTGATAATTAGATGATACATGGGTAAGTGTAGGCACCTTAGAATATGATCCTACTCTGGGGTAGGTGCTATGTCTGGTTCTCTCCACTGACTCCAGAAGTATAGTTTCCCAGAGTATGTCAGACAATTATGATCTACAGTAGGTAGAGATGGAAAAATAAGTGATACATGCAAAAAAAAAAAACAAACCAGAAGTGTGCAATGTATTATTGTAGACATTTGTGATCTGTCCTTTATTTATGCATTCTCTTTCCACTCACCCATTTCTTTGAGACTCACTCAAACATATCTGTCCATCAACTGTTTTCTACGGCATAGGGAGAGGTTTCTCTATGCCTTCTGTTCTACCTCCAAATTACAAAAGGCACAGAGAAATCATTGCTTTGCAATTCCATGATTGAAGTTTGGAGCATGAAATAAATAGAAAGTTTTCTGTCTGTTATGGTGAGCTACAGAATGCATAGAAAGGAGTATTTCATCATTCAGATGGGAAAAAAATCATTTTGCTTTAGTAGTATCTAGCATTTTCTCTAAATTTGCACAATACTTCACATAAAGCCCGTGGTAAACTGGCTGCATGGAAAAGCTCACGTAACTCTCTTGTGAAAGGCAGGTTGAGAAGTGTAAGGAGGAGAGGAAAGGGATATTGTAATTTCTTTCTCCCTCTGAATATTTTACAAATAGTTTCCTGGTAACACAAGTCCTTGGTATGGCAGATGAATTTTATGAGAATTAATTGCAATAATATCCTATAAAACTGTCCCAAATGTTTTCAGAAGCCATTTCCTCCTCTTTTCTTTTCCTGATGTCTTCTACAAAGACATACCATAAATAAATAGAGCAGGAATATTTCTACACTTAAGTATCAGAATTAATTTTACTTTTCACTTTTGCAGAGGAATAAGTCAAGGTATTTGAAAGTGGACATGACTGCAAATACAATCAAGAGGTTACTGTAAAGGAAAAATGCTGCATTGCTGCAACAGGATGGGCTACATGACCAGACTGTACTTTTTGGTCTGCCATCTGTGATTCCTTGGGACACTAAGAAATTACATTGGGGAGAGGAGCGGAAGAAATCACTCAACATATTTTGATATGATCATATTAAGATACTGAATACAGAGTTCCTTTGCTGTTTCCCAGCTGCTGCTCACATGGCAATACAATGCTTCCCTGCATCATCTCTAGCATTGACTCAAGGGAAGAGAAGTAAACAGGGCACAGTCCCTTTTGATAGTCCATGTTTATATTGTATCTGGGTAGGGAATATCTCAGCCAGGAGCCTCAGTGACCTGGAAAAACTTAGCAGATTCTCCACTTCAGAATAAAAAGATAACTTGCAGCTAACCTATGGCTTTTTGAGGGGTAGAAACACTTTTCCTTTTGCTTTTGATTTGGAAAGGTGAGAATTTAGAGTTCCTAGTAGCTTCAGGTGAAGTTAAGGACATATATCCTCTTTGAATAATCATAGAATCATTTTGGATTGGAAGGGACCTTAAGAATCATATGTTTCCATGCCCCATGCCGTGGGAAGGGCCGCCACCTCCCATTAGTTCAGGCTGCTCAAGGCTCCATCTAACATGGTCTTGAACACCTCCAGGGATAGGGAATCTACAACTTCCCTGGGCAACAATTTCTTCCTAATGTCTATTCTAAATCTTTCCCTCTCCAATTTTAAGTCATTGCCCCTCATCCTACCACTACATACTGTGTAAAAAGACCCTCTCCAACCCTCTTGTAGCCCTCTTCACGTAGTGGCAGGCTGCTATAATGTCTCCTTAGAGCCTTTTCTTCTCCAGGCTAAACAATCCAACTTTCTCAGCCTGTCCTAATAGCAGAGATGTTCCAGTTCTCTGATCATCTTTGTAGCCCCCCTCTGGACCCATTCCAATGGCTCCATATCCTTCTTATGTTGAAGATTGCAGAACTGCACACAGTACTCTAGGTGGGGTCTCATGAGAACAGAGTAGAGGGGAAGAACGATAATCGGACCTGCACATTAATTCTTATTTGTTTATTAAAAACAATCTAGTAAAGATACAATTATGGCAGTTCTAGTGTATTTAAATAAAGTTTATTTAAATTTCTAAGNCCATCTAACATGGTCTTGAACACCTCCAGGGATAGGGAATCTACAACTTCCCTGGGCAACAATTTCTTCCTAATGTCTATTCTAAATCTTTCCCTCTCCAATTTTAAGTCATTGCCCCTCATCCTACCACTACATACTGTGTAAAAAGACCCTCTCCAACCCTCTTGTAGCCCTCTTCACGTAGTGGCAGGCTGCTATAATGTCTCCTTAGAGCCTTTTCTTCTCCAGGCTAAACAATCCAACTTTCTCAGCCTGTCCTAATAGCAGAGATGTTCCAGTTCTCTGATCATCTTTGTAGCCCCCCTCTGGACCCATTCCAATGGCTCCATATCCTTCTTATGTTGAAGATTGCAGAACTGCACACAGTACTCTAGGTGGGGTCTCATGAGAACAGAGTAGAGGGGAAGAACGATAATCGGACCTGCACATTAATTCTTATTTGTTTATTAAAAACAATCTAGTAAAGATACAATTATGGCAGTTCTAGTGTATTTAAATAAAGTTTATTTAAATTTCTAAGCATTAATTAAAGACATTTTAAAAATACAAGAAGCGTTTCTTTCAGTATACTATCTAAAAACATTTCCTATATTTCTTGAGTTTACCTACAAGTTCCTACCAGAAATGAAAAACTGACTTCACTGAAGTCTCACCACAGCAGTTCATAGTAAGCCAAATGGAAACATTCTTAACTTAGATAATTATACAAAATTCAGGTTTCTAAACATTTTCTTTAAAACTCAAATTAGCCAGAGCTTCTGAAATGCCAATGACCTTACATATGCTCCTAAACTTACGTGCAAAGTCAGAACAATCAGATCTAATTACAACAGAAAGAAATTATGCAAGAAAATCAGAGCTACTTTATCACACTCCCTTCCAATTGAAACCTGGCCAGAAACAACAATACCAACAACATTCCTAGCTGGTCAGTCCAGGCCAGTTTCCATCATCTGGGCAAAGTCAGTAACTTGGTGTTAAATTTATTAGCATGCAACTTTACATTAAACAGCATGAGGCAGAGAATGAATTCATTGTTCAGCAGAACCATAAGCACTCCAAAAATGGCAGAGCAAAATCAGGTGACTTGTTAGCAGTTTATATCACAAGGATCATACACCACTATGATTTCTAACAGCTTTAGCTGAACATTTGAGACCAACCCAAGCCAGCAGAAAGAGCTACTCCTGCTCTTTTGCAACATTTGAAGTCCCTGTGAGAATTAAGTGGACATCGAGATAAACAAGTATAGCCTGATTTGACAAACAAAAAAGATGAGAGAAATGATGAAATACTGACCTAAACGTCAGCAAAGAATGTAGGTACTTGCCAGCATGACTAATAGGAAAGTTAGAGATAAGGAAAACTACGTAGAAGATTTTTTTTCTGGGTTTGGGGTTTTGTTGCGTCTTTTATTACCTCTCCAAACCTAAAAAGAAGAACATTTGTGTACGTTCCTTGCATTTCAGACACTGTAGGGCCATTTTGGGATGTACCATTGCAGACAGTATGTCTGGCAGGAACACATCTGTGACCAGGTGCCCATTAAATCATTTCCTGAGCTGTTTTAGACCTCTTCTGAGTGCAGTTTGGTAGCATGCCAGTTCTAGTCTAAAATCTGCAAAGAACCACTGATTAACTGAGTTTTTTCTATTTCACTGTAAAAAGGAACTCCACTCCTTTCACATTCTTATGGGACTCCCTGTGTGGTTTCATTGGCAATTGCAGTAAATTTACCCTTATGTCTATGTATTTTTTAAATTAAGCAAAGTAACTAATGAACTGGCAAAATACTGTTTCAGCAGTGAAACAATGCACTGATTCCTACTGACAAACATATTTTGGATTCAATACCTTATCTGTTGTACTACCCAACATCCCTTTAAGCACAGATTTCTCAAAAATTCCATGTTAAATTCCATTAACATTTGTGATTTCCTCTTTACTTTTTATTGAGTAAGATCTTGCTATTTTTCTTCCACTGCAACTATGTGTATATTAAAAATGTGATTTAGGTGCAGTGGAAGAATGGTACATCTGTTGGAGTAAAGCAATCAGATATGCACTCAGAATTATATTGAGGGTCTACACTACAATCCAAAGTGTGGCTATTGTCAAGTATGGCCCATCAACAGCCTTCTTCAGCAAGGAGCAATGAGCCAGCCTGCAGCTCAGGGTACTAATCTGGCACTGCCATCCCAGGCCAAAATTAACAAGACTGACATTATTAAGGGGTGCACAACTAGTGCACACAAGGATGTGAGGTGCAGTCAGATCTTTAAAGTTGCTGAATAAACTCACAATTCAGCAAATGTGTTACTTCAGTAGCTGAGACATGCAGCTTTCCTTTGTGCTTTTGAAAATCTGTCCTTGAAATTCCATATTATCTGTCAAAAACTTGACATTTGCTTTCAGTTAAGCAAGACATATCAGATATACTGAGTGGTTGGCAATTAGTGAGCAACTGAAGAAACAGCTGTTGGGCATCTTGGAAAGGGAGACCCTGACTTCTAAGCTTGAGGGAGATGGAAGTCAGGAAACTCACAGCAATCTGAACATCTAGCCTTCTGCAATCAAGGTGGTTTTATAAATCACTACAAAGTAACTAGAAAGATGTGGTAAATGTCACTGTGACTCTAGAAGTGACTCCACTGTAATTGTGAAAGGCCTCAATAGGCAAAGGTTCGTCCAATGATTTCTTTAGCTCCTCTGTGTGACAAGAACATATCATGGCAGTGTGACTGAACAACTGCTGGAAACCTGTCACTACAATGATGGTTAGTAAAGATCCTGAAGTACTGATTGATGTGACACTTGCAACTGGGCTTTATTCAGGGGTCCAGAACACAAGACAAAACAATCTCTTATCACAAATACCTTCAGAGCCCAGAGACCTGCCCTGCCCTGTGATGTTACGTCCCACTGATTTGAAGCTTAAAAGTTTTTTCAGGATTAAAATGGAGTTCACCATATCCTCACAGCACAGTCCTGCTCTCAAACGAGGGCTGCCAGGAGTTGTACATGCTTATAGTACTTACTCTAAAGATGACACCATTCCACAGAGTTCAATGCACTTTTCCCAACAATTTATCAGGTATAGTCTTGAAGAAGGTCAAGTAGAAGAGGTGGCAGTTACCTAAGTTTGGGTACCCTGCTCTCAATTACCTGTTAATCTCACTCGGTTGCAGTAACATCAGCAATGGGCAGAGGGAGAGAACAAACACCAAGGCTATCCTGTTCAGCTATTAAAGATCAAGGGGATCCTTTTGTCTCACTTCAGCTTGTTCACAAGTCAGGTTAGTTCAAAGCAAGGATAGCTCAAAAGCTCAGATGCAGAATGAAACAGTGAAAAAGCGGATCGTGGTGGTTTTGCCACACCTTAACCCTGAAAGTCACAACACAGAGAGGAAAACACTCCTCCTATAGTCTATCCAGAAGTCAATTTGCATCCACAAAATGCTTCAATAACAATGTGCTGAGTATTTTTCATCATTTTGACTAGTTTCTATCTTGGCTGGTCTTAGTGAGCCTACGTAGTTAGAATAAATTTAATATCACATAAAATCAAACCAACAATAGCATAACAAGCACGATAGCATAACAAGCACAGTTTCCGCTCACTTGATCAAAGAGGTTCAGAGTTAGATCCTTTAGTTCTACTGTGTCAATGCAAATGGAGCTCTAGCCATTTGCACTACTCTACGACTGGTCATGATCAAAATATAATGACAAGATGGGGTGGGGAAAAATATCTTTATTAGCTGTAGGAAGTGGGGAGAAGCACAGGGAGCAGTACTTTCTTCCCCTAAGGCCCTCCAAGAAATACTTCAGAAAGAGTACAATACATAGACAGAGGAAAACCATAAAACAGCAGTGTCACAAGAAATAAGAAATCAGAGCTATCAGAAAAACAGATGCCAGTCATGGCAAGAATAAAAATATAAACTCTTACACAGAAAAGAGTTGTTTGTTCTTTCATAAATGAAAACTATTACCAACGTGGTGCTTCTAGAGAATGCCTAAAAGTAGCAATCCAAACAACGCTGGAGACATGTGTACTGTACTTTAGATATATAGACAAGCATATATAGTTAAGATACACATATAAATAACACATTGTTGTATTTGTGTTCATAGGTCCATGTTTGCAAATGTATTTTGAATTTTCCTACAGGGTTTGGCTGCAATCAATGGACTTTGGAAGAGACTTTGAGAAGCTACTACAAAACAGACTTCTCAACTAAGTTCCTTGTCTAGTAACTCTTTTCTCTTTAAACTCATAATTCAGTTAATATCTTTTTCCATCCATGAATCTGATCTTATCAACACTGTTCTGTCCAGGCACAAAGCTACATTATCTCCCTTTATCAAACTGAAATAAAGGAAACTTTTCCACCCTTGAGCATTTTTTTCCTTTTACAGATACGTCTGTGTTCCTTTATCTGGTCCTTTTTTGCATTCACTGTAAATCAAAAACTCTCCAGAGGAACTTCCTGGATTCTCAGTTATTGAATAAGGCTAATCAAGTTCCCAGAGAACAATCTTGCTTTTTATGTCTATCCGCATCCGCAGTCTCTTCATCAAAACAGTTCTATTCAAGATTCTTAAGGGCTCTTCAACAAAAGTATTTCAGATCTTCAAAACAAAAGTTTCCTAGTGCCAGGTTCGCTAGTCTCTTAACTTTGCTTTAATGCACTTCTTATCCACAACTACAGTAACAGCAAACTATAAGATACTGTGCTGAGTGCTTCAACACACGACTCTTAGATCGAAACAGAGAGTTCAGTTCTCTTTGATTACATTAACTTTTTTAATCCAAAAGGTTTTGAATTAAGCATATGTTCTGCATCATTAAAATCAGATATTCTGGCTTTGATGTTTAAGTTCTCTCAGTTGACTGCTTCTCCAAACTACAAACTATTTGCGCTTTTGAAGTTATCTCCTTGCTCTGTACAGAAAACCTGAACCTTCAGCCAGATCTGACAGGGTTACAAGATAATAACCATATACCATGGTATTTAAACTTTGCTTTGCGAAAAAATCTACTGCTTTATCAGGAAATACTTAAATACAATAACTATAAAAGAGATAATTCTCTACAAAGTATTAGATACTTAAGTTTGTAAGTAAATACAGAGATGTGTTTCACTGAACACTCACTTTTACACTCAATATTTATCAAAGTAACTATATTTTTTTTTTTTTCTTCACAAAGTCAACCAGGAACTTGGACATAAAGAGACAGGTAGCCTGTGGATTTCAAGTAGTGGAAATGGCACAGTGAATGTCTGCAGCCAGATTACCCTACAAACAAGATTCTCTGCAGCATGGCAAGTCAGAGAACAATCACAGAAGTTGAGGTGTGACATTACAGCAAGATTAATTAAAGAAGTAGGGCAGGCTGAAAATAGCCAAGAAGCCATTTGTCAATGGGCTACAGAAGGCATTAAGAAGCTTCCAAAAATATAGGGACTACTGGTCCCGTGACCTCTATCAGTGATTCTGGAAGGAACTATCTGGCCCAGCCAGAAAGCCCAGCCTGGAGATGTGGAACATGAGGCATCCAAGCTCCCACCCCCATTGACAGGATGATAAAAACTCTGGCTGAAACTATTTGGTTCTTCAGTTTTACAAATAACAAAGGGAAATATTCACCCAGACATAAGAAATGCTAGTTAGAATAAGAGTAAAAGGAAAATTCAAGATAGAATTATTAACATTGTGTGAAAAGGACAATATTTGTGCCTCCATGGAGGAGGAGGGTCACCCAGTCAGTTCCTTGTTATATTTTAACATAATACTGGAGGTGGAGGAGGTTACATTTGACTTAAACTTTCATGAAATAGACAATTGGTATATAGTGAACACATATGACTTACTGAAGTGGAAAAAAAACACAAATGTTTTTGATGAAATAAAATAATTCAGTATTAAAGTTTATCAAATAGTATCTTATAAATGTGACATTTGCCAAGAATAGAAGATCAAATAAAATGCATTCCCTATTAAGTATTAATCTGTGTGTATATGATCAGCTATGTCTTTGTGTGTCTGTAAATAAAAAACTACACATTCTATTTTAATTTGGAAAGTTATTTTCATTTCAAGCATTCTCTGCATGGGGCAAATGACTTCTGAAGATGAAAACATTTCCCACACATGCTTCACATCATGTAACAAGAGAAAGATCACTACCAAATTCAATCTCTCATTCATGCCTTCCCACTCCCTTTTTTCCCTCCCTCTTTTTTTCCCCTTTAAAAAAAAAAAGGGGGGGGAGAGAAAAAGAAGGAGATGTGTTTTACAAATCAACAACAGAAATATTTCAGAAACTGTCCAAGCCATACAATCTCAAACTAATTCAGACTGAATCACATGAAAAGAAAGACATCTTGTGAAGAGAAGCCATTTCTACACACCACCTTTTTCCAATTAGTACCCAGTAACACTTTAATGAGAGCTGTAAAATACAGTGTATATCTACCACTACATGATCATAGCATGCAACACTTCTGAAACTCAGGTATGCAAATTTACAAGCTTTCTATAATGCTGTTCATCCAAGTACTTTAGCATATGAAAATCTGTATTCAAATGAGTAGTTCCTCTGATGTTTATGGCTCTGATTCTGAAATTATATATGATGGTCTTAATCCAGCAGATGTTTAATAACTTAGACCCATTAAAACTGATGAAATTCTAAACTCAAATAATGTCAGTAGAGTTTAATTGCAGAAACACTGAGTATAATAAAAGAAAATTACATAAGTTTAATATCCATTTTTCTTGTCTATAATTATATTTCCATCATATACTTCCTAGATTAAGCTAAATCTATAATATGTAATAAACATAATTATATGAGAAGTTTGTATAATAGACTAAAGAAATTAACAATTAAAAGCCCATAATTTAGTTAGACTATGTAATTCATCATTCTCAGTGAATGAAATATTGGATGAATTTATTTACTTTCAAACAAGCACTAACAAGTGCTCTTCTAGAGATACATTGTATTTTACTCCTACAATTGTTTGTTTCCTTTGCTACCTACTTCCAAAAAAAATCCTGCCTAAATATCTGATCTTGTCCAGTACCTTTGTTTGTTGAATACCTTAGAATCCTTTCATAAATTAAGTGTTACTAAATAATTAAAAATACAACTAACATGCTACTTCCTGCACTGCATAGGAATTTATAAAAATGATGTAGTACTACAATGTCTACTAAATAGTTAACTTACATGAACTATGTATACGTGAAACTTTATTGCATTCTTGCTCTCTTTCCCCCAATACAGATGCTGGTTTGTTCAACTTTAAAACCAAACACGTTTGAATGGTATTTCTTGACATGTATATGTTGCCATGTTGCTGGCCTCACCAAGAATACTGTATGTGAACTCTGCTGGTAGTGTCTTCGCTTGCCTAAATTGATCTTAAAACAGTAGGGAAAATTATATTTAACTATGCAATAATGAAGCAGCCTTGTAGACAGTGGTGAAATTGCTTAGATGATATCTACACACAAATAAGAAGAAATGATCTTGGAAGAGCATGTCTCAGGAGCAGCCTGCCCGCTGGTCAGAAGAATAAATTAATTTTTTGTGGAGCACAAACATCCTACTATTTTACACTTTGGAGAAGGAGCAATTTTTTATTCAAGTATGAAGTTTCCATAGTTCTGGAGAATGAATGCTATAAAATTAAAGTAAAACCAGAATCTGAGCCTGAGCCAGCAGCTATTGAAATCCAGTGGAAAGCAATAGCCATCACCTTCAATGGGCTCTGCACAAGGGCCTGCATGTGCAGTGTTACTTAGGAACTGCACACTTTAGCTGATCATTTGTTCTCAGTTTATTCTTAATCCTATTTTACAAAGCTAATGCTCGTCTTCTAATGACAATCTAATTGCTTGGTGCCATGTTTACTAGTGGGAATGAACCACAATCCATGTCACTATAAGCTCCAGGGAGTATTCCAATGATTGGGAGGTTAAAAACTCCCTATCTGTAGAAAGGGAAATCTCATTTCTTAACCCTCTGGTACAAATTATTTCCAGGTGCTGATAATAATCACTCACGGAGTTTGCTATTCTGGACTCTACATCTAAATTTATACTTGACAAGTTAAAACTTTTCATCATGTGCAGCAGTCTCCTAAATGCTGAGAAGGACAGGCTGCTGATTGTTAGAACCAATTCTACTTAAAATAGCAACACTTAATTACAAGCCTTGCTGCTTACTTCTTTTTTAAGCATTTCAAATATATTGTTTCTCTATAGGAAATAATATTGTATATTATTAAACAGATAGGTATTATTGCATCTGCACATGAATGAGAATTCTGAATACCCAAACAATTCATTGGGAAGACTAGGAAAGGACTCAGGAAAGAATCCATCAAAAGCAAATATTTTCCATTATGTAGATTTCACGCAGTTATCTCACTTTACACACACATTTCATACATGCAAAAGACACAGTTGTGTGCATCTGTTAACAGAGACATGATACACACATAGAAAAGCAAGAGACTGAAGCACTAGACTCTAAGAAGTATGCTTAAATACATACATGCAAGTACTCATGCTTACATATTCACACATTTTTGTCATTCATCAGGCAAAAACTTACTCAAAGAAGGTAAAAATAGGGTCTAGCAAGCATAAATTTGAAGGAGTTTATGGAGAAGCACCCTATAGCGATGCTAGTATTTCTTAGGTTCACACTGTCAGCTTCAATCTCCTATACGTCAATCTGTAATCTTCTAGGAGTCTGCTTTTTGCCCATCTGGCATGTTGTAAAATGGATCAGCCAATTAATTTTGAAGCAACTCTGAAGTCAGTTTATTTAAAAGGTAACCCAAGAGACTCTTTTGAAGTGAACATTTAGTGGACACCATAAACCCAAATGCATCCCATTGCAATATCAAATCATCATACTGGGCAGCATCAGCCAGTCAATCTTACACTGCAGCAAAATTACACCTCCTGAAACCCTAGAAAAATCAACCTCATGATCTATTGGAACAGGATCATTTTAACAGGCATGTCTTATATCAAGCAGGTGTCTTTTTGCATTAAAGACTGCATTACAAGAGGGTGAGGGTGCTACTTGTTTCCCCAACAGCAAACACCTGCAGACTCCAGGCTTTTGGTACCTGAAAAATTACTAATGGCTAAATTAATAGCGGCAGGACTTGAAATTGAGTCCACTTGATCTCAGGATCTCACAGATTAAAGTATTAGTCCACTGAACCATGTTACTAGACTTCACTCTAGCCTATTAGATACTTCCTTGTCTTTGTTCAACAAGCACGGTAGGAAAAACTCAAAACAGTAGAAAGCTTGGAAGACTGACAAGCAAACATGAAGAAATTTCGACAGCCTAGTCAAAGGAAAATAACTACTAAACACTGATTATCTGCAAATTAAACTACAGCAGACTGTGCTAGACCAGATCCCCATCTTGTCTAAATTAGCAGGCCTCCAAGGCTGTGGCAATTTTCATTTGTGAGGATATGAAAAAGTATTTTGTATTTCTTTGATGCTTTACATACTAGAATGAAAAGTCTGGGAGAACTGCAAGGAAAGCATTCTTATTTCCAACTGGATAAATCAATGCACAGGCAAATTAAATGCCTTAGCATCACACAACTATTTGAAGACAGGGCAAAACAAAATTTATTATACTTTCTGTTCTTCTGCTCCCACCATCAGTCCAACTGACCAGTGTACCTGGCATCTGAAGAAGAAATACAATTTGTTAAATGACAGTTAGTGCATTATGCACTTTATGCTTGTATTTTCATTTGCAGTCACCCCACCCCATTCTAGTGATTTAACTGATAAAGACTTAGCAGATACTTTGGTCATTGAAGAATGAGAGGCAATTTCAGAGCTTGATTCGTACCTCAGGCAGGGGAACATCCTTCCCCCAAAATTTCCTTCTTTCTTTCACTGACTGCAAAAGGAGCCCTGATCAACTATACTGATTAAATGCCTAATATTGAATGAGGCAGTTCAAACAACTTCTCATATTTTGGCTGCCAGCCCTCCAGTTGTTAGAAGTTAACACAACACTATGTAAAAAGACCAAAAATAAAAAGCATCTCTGCCTCTATGTAAAATTATGGTATGAACTTAATGGTCCACAAATCCCAAAGCAGAAGTCTGACAGAAAACATAAGTAAAGATGCAGAATATTGGAGTTTAAAAGCCTGCATAATGCAAGAGAAACATAAAAGAAATCAGAGATATCATTAGAAGCACATACAACAAAGAATATTTAAGCCAGATTCACAGAGGATATTGCAAAACTGCAGTGAGTTGGTATAAATGTGTAAATTTAAGCTGTGATACGAAATGTCTGATAGGAGAACGTTACCATTAGGAGGGTAGAAGATAGTATGAGATCACCCCTAAGAGAGTAGAAGTAAGGTGAACTAATATGAAAGACAGAAGTTGAAAGATAGCAGAAAGATCTGGTGTTTGTAATCAATTCGGTCTTTTTTAATATTCTTTCAAAATTACCTCATTCTCTCTTTCTCACTTACTACACCACCATATATCCTCCAAGTCCCTCCTTAAATTGCATTCTGAGCAGCAGTCCCTGTTTACCAGACCTTTGCACCAGCTCAGTCAACCCAGAGGAGGAACATCTGACCATTATGCCTATGTTTGCAGCAGCAAAGATACGCTGGAGTAACTCTTAGTTTCTTTTCCACTGGATAAAATATTAATTCTTTAATTGCAAAGGAGTTAAACAATGCCTTGTGGCACATGATATCACTGCATATAATCAACTCCAACCTTCTTACAAGTTTACTCAAGACTTAAAAAGAAGAATTCACTTCATTTCTGATAACTGGATCTTTTTAAGATTTACTTGTATAAGTTTTGGGGATTTTGAAAGGACCACATTCCAATACCATTTCTAAGATATTCTTAACACTATTTAGGAAAAGCTCTGTAATCCAATACTTATGAAATGAGCTGTCAGGCATAAAGTATGCCAGAATCTTTTAAGTCCACACACAGCAGGACACAAAACTAGTAGCAACTGTACTGAATTACAACCAATAGGAGAAGTCACAGGTCACTGAAGCCACACAGAGTCCTGCTATAGCCAACAATAAAACTTAATGTACTTTCCATGTCCAGAACCATCTGCTATAGAGCTTCTGTAAAACAGATTAATGATAATGGCAGCAGAAACTAGAAAGAAATGCAAGAAATGGAAGCCTGGACAATATTCCATTTGTAATTTGTCACACTACCAAACAATAAGACTTCGGCATGAATGTGTTACCGATTTACAATTCAAATAAGCTTCCTTGAATTTTTGAAAGAATGGACTGTACACATCAATCAGTATGACACAAAAATGCCCTGTCAGGTTAATTTTAAATGCACATTTTATTTGCTGCTATTAACTAATCACTATCACTATTTATGATTTTTAGAAGAGGAATCCATTACTAAATAAAATGGAGCTCCTGATCCCTAATTCTAATCGGATTTGTTTCTCTAAGTAGAATTTCCTAATTTACCATATTTTGACTTTACACTAACTAATTAAATGGGGTTTTTTTCCCCCATCATGTAAAAACCCAAGGTATTATCAGCAAAAGGAAAGCATTTGTTTAGGGATTTACATAGGGGCTATTAAAGGCAATAGTTTTGGGGATTTTTTTCCATTTACTTCAAAGGCCTATTGATCAACCAGCATTAGGAAAAAAGAAAAGGTTTCTTTTTGTAAAATACTGTTTATTTACAGTTCATTAAATTCCTCCTGGCTATGAAATTCAGCAGATGGACTATCAAGGGGATGCATTTGGCCTATTGCAGGCTAGACACTGTTTCTGTTGGAAGGTGCAGTGCTTTGATGATGCACAAAATAAAGGCTATGCTTTCTATGTTCTATTAAAAGGAGGCCATTAAGATGGTAGTTAAGCGGTCAAGGCCTAAAATTAGACTTGCCACAAATGCCAGTGGCAGGAAATATTCTTAGTATTTAAAATATCGCTTCATAAAACAAAAGTCACAGTGAGTTTCTGAAAAAAGAAATCAAAAGGTCATAAAGCCAAAAAATCGTTTAAGTACCAGGCTTTAACCACAAGTCTGTGGCTCTAGCCAGTTGCTTACAGTTAAGGATTTACCCCTCCATCAGCTCAGGGTTTATCTTTGTAGGACTCTGTTACTAGAAGGAGTTTACATCCTGAATTGCAGTGAAATCAAGGCTAATAGGACCTAAAACTGCAAAGGACAGTCTGTAGGGTACTATAAAAATTCAAATTGAACTTGTATAACCGTGAAATATCTCCTGAAGCTCCAGGCATAATTTAGATGAAAATACTTCCAAAGGTTCTCTTTCTTTGCTTGCCACAGAAAGCTCTAACTACCCTGTTTCTTATGCACTCCAGAGTCTACCGCTCCCCAGTTATCCTCAGTTGGGTGTTAGGGCTATACTCCATCTGGATCACCAAAACTACCTTCTTCAAAATAGTCAAAGGATTGCTGCTGCAAGTTCTCCGGGCAGAGGGAGAAAGCAAGAGGGAGATTAGGGGGAGGTTTATTTTCTGTCCAGATCATTTCAAGGATCCAATTCGCAACAAAGCCTCAAAAACCACTGGGTTGCCACAGTGGAGGGCAGGCAGGCAAGTGAAGTAAGTGATTGGGATAGGAATGTCTGTAGGTGGCTTCAGCACCATGGAAAACAATACAAGACCAAGTGGCCAGTTCCACCGCAAGTTAAATAGTCAATACAACACATAATAAGGTTAACTCACAGCATCTGGCAGGAAACACAGAATCAGTTTATAGCTTTTTTCAAGGCTACCTCATGTACAGGGGTACCTTCTACCAGGTTTAACCACAAAATTCACACTACTTACCTAGGAACCTGCTGGAATTCACTACTCTTATTTGTGAGTGAGATTTTAAATCAGACTGTCAGGCATATAATGGATCAAAGTTTTGGGGGCTTTTTATAAAAAATTAAATGGAAAACAATTTGAAAATTAACCCTATTGCCAAAAGGTCGAGAAAAGTGCCTTGTTTCTGTTTCAAGGACAGAAAGAAGATAAACAGCTATGTGGAAAAACATATGTATGGAATTTAGAGAAAGATGTTATCTTCAGTGTCTTTAGGGAAAGCTACTCACAAAGGGACTTAAAAAGGTGTATAGAAAACCAAGAGGATCAGCTGGCAGTATGATATACAACATGTAGCAATTGATCAGCCTATGTAAACCCGGAGCCATTTTATTAAAAAGCAAATTTCCCATGAATTTGATATTTCTTTTGAAAGAGGCTGCTTTTTTAAGCTGCATTTGAACGTTGATTTATATTTATATACAGCTTACAGCAAGAAAAACTTGAGAAATATTTTACAGTAGGAAAAAATATAAGTCCATCATATGCAAACCTTGAATAGAAACAGAGGAGATTTACACACGGGAAATAAGTTTTATTGAATCAAAGTGTAGATTACGTACACAAAGAATATCCTATATATTTTCCAGGGTAGGATTAGTAACTAGGAACTCTGAAGCATTACTGCCAGTTCTGATGCTGATTATATTCTGTGTACTTTGGCAGGTCACATAACTTTCTATCTCTGACTGCAAAATAAGGATATTACTTATCAGCCTCACAGGGATGTTGTGGGGCTTAGTTAATGCTAGAAGAAGGACATAC
The DNA here is from genome assembly GCA_013389865.1 of Piaya cayana. NCBI lineage: Eukaryota > Metazoa > Chordata > Aves > Cuculiformes > Coccyzidae > Piaya > Piaya cayana. Next base: position 152,915 of record WAAB01017267.1, on the reverse strand, counting down.
AATGCTTTACTAAGTAAAATCCATCAAAAACACATGCACAGTAAATGACACCAAGTAATTTGACCTGGAATTTAATTCAGTTATACTCTATGATAGTTGAAGTCTTTTGGATAAACAGAAGTGAACTCAAATTTCAACCAAAACCATAACTAAACCTAAAATGAATTTCTAGTTGAGGTTCAAGAAGAAGCAGTCATTTTAAAGGGTTGTTCCAATATCTCTGTCTCTCCAATTTCTGGTTCTAACTTGTGGTCATAAGGAGCAACTCTGATACTCTGTAGGGAAGCTTGTTCTTGCGGCTATTTCTGGAACATCCTTCAGGTTCAAGTGAGGTTTGGGTAGATGAGCTCACCTTTGGGGTACTTCTGAAAAACAAGCCAAAGCCTGCAGCATTTGCCAGTCACTAATTGTAATGTCTTTGTGCTCTCCAGTACAGAAGTTTTGTATAGGGGTAAATCTTCACATTATTTGAAAATGCTACAGGCAGAGTGCAAGAAAATGAGAACTGCAACCCCCTGAGGTGATACTGAAGTGGACACTGAAATAGGATGTAATTCTTAATCCTAAATTTAGGATTGTAATAACTTCAGTGCATACTACCTGGAAATGTACAGTTTTTCAAGTACATTAATGTAGCAGATGAAGAGCAGTGTTGTTATTTCAGGGCTATAGAATTCATTATTATCTAATGAAATAAGCAGGCCAGCTAATTTACTGGTCTTAATTCTGTTTTCTGCAATGCTTTTACTGAAAAGTTTCCTTGAAGCAGTGAGACAGTCAAGGGGAACTTGGCATTCGGACTCATAAACGACAGCAGCTTTGCTCCCTGATCTGAAAATCATTCTTTTCGTAGGCCTGAGCCAGAACTAGGATTAGATTTGTGCTATTTCTGCAATTAGGGACAGTTCTGATTTTTTAAGACATATCATTTAATGCTGCCACTGTGAGAAAAACACCTTGGTTTTTGTTTTGTTTTTTTATTATTATTTCAGGTAACTATTCCAACTTCTATCAGGTTTTAGTAACATCTTCTCTAAACCATAGTTTTAGTCATTTCAACTGTTTATTACAAACATAAATTTCATAAACATACTATATCTAGAAGCATGGCCCAAGTCACCAACACAGTCTACAGATGGAATTTTTGATCCTCTGCAGATAAGAACTTTGTTGACTTCAGTGGATCTATTGTCACCTATCATCACTGCACTCAGTAAAACAGTAGTGAATTTTCCTTTTACATTGTTTTCCATAGTAACTGATAAATCATTATGAAAATTAAAAACATTACCTTTTTTCCTGTTATATACTTAGTTCCTACAGCAACACACCCAAAGTTTGCTTCTCATAAAGGTCACTAGGACCTCACAAGTTCATTCACAGAACAGGACTAACTGTTGTTCATACTGCCCACTTGGCCAATTTGAGGAATGTGTTTCTATGTGCTGTGTTTCCCAAATGATGACCTATTGTAAAGGTAGCTGTGCCAGGTGAAAGGTGTAGTTATCAACTAAAAGAATAATTTGATTATCCAATGCAAAAAATAAACAGGCAAACAAAAAATAAACCCTAAATCCATACAAAAGGAGAACATGCATGCAGGTGTATATTCCAAATATATCTCCAAATTAAATCTATTGCAATGCACAATATAAATGTGTCTTATATTTATAATGTATTTTCAAGTTATCTTTCTGTTAAATATAAGCTTGTATATTTCATATATTCTATCACTCACTGTTCCATTCTTCTTTCTCTCTTCCTCTTTTAGCAGATCACAATTTGGCCTTTTGGGATTTAGTCCAAATGTATCATAACTATTCAGTTCCTTCCTGCTAAGGCGTTTTAACATTTTACCCTCCTTTCTGACTCGACAAGTTTCTTCACCTATTTGCCTTCTTCTTGATCTCCTATTTCCCTCTCCTTCCTCATTACACTTCTTTTTCATTTTCTATCAACCATATCTATTTACATGCTGTGTTTGAAATTTTCCCGAAGGCCGAAAGAACTGTTTACTGCGTTGCTCTGATTATGAAGTACAACAAAAAACAATACTAATAAAGCTAAGATAGGGTAATTCAAATCTGGTGAAGAAAAACTAACAACAACAGAACACAATGAAATAATCATTCCCTTAACTCAATGATTTTCCTGCAGCAGAAAAAGGCTTTCTGGATTACATACAGAATAACCTTGGCACAGCTTCATATAAGTGCTGGGGCCTACTAAGGAAATGTTTGATATTAAGCCAACAATGGGCAATAAAATTGAAGCAAATCAGATACTAAATGGGCAGGACACAGTTTTCTTTTAGGTCTGCACAGCACCCAGCACATCCTCATCACCAGATTTATTTTTTTTTTTAATTTCTAAAAAAGTGTTATCCAACCTAAAGTCAGATTCTTTTACTGTTAAGATCTAGTTTGCCTCTTTCTGATCTAGAGTCACTGCTTAAAAATACGAAACAACAGGAACTTCATTACCAGTGATATGATAGAATATATTAATTATTACTCCAACCTTATAATTCATTTTATGCAAACCCAAGGTAATGCAACTATTATTTATAATCTTGGATATTTCAACGATGGTTTCAATTAGAGTTTTTTGTTTATACACATATGGACTTCTGAGATTTATATCCTACAAACAATTGTATACCGTATATGCATAGTAATCTGAACTCAGAGGGCCAGATGCATCTGTTTCAGGTGGGCATAGATCTAATTTGTTCTGATTCTGACATCCATACTACTGGGCTAGACGACAGTGTGGCCTTCACTTCATAAATGTAAAGTCCTGAAAACATCAGATCATTTAGGCTAGATTTCTACATAAAGCGAAGATTATATTTCACACTATGATCTCTGTAGTGAGTCCAATACCTTGTATTTATCAGAATTCTTGCAGAAAAGCATTCTCTCTTGATTTCAAGTATCAAAAAGTGAACATCTGCCTTCCCATTCCAACAGTAGTATTTTAATGGGCACCAGTCATCACTACTGAAATGTATCCATTACTTGTCATTTGAATGCATTTAATTTTGACTTTCAGCGCTACTGGCTTTCTTCTTTATTTTCAGTACCCAGTATTTTCTTTCCATTAATCAGTTTCCTTGTTAAGATAATGCTTTAAATTTCTGATCCTCTCTGTAAGGGACATTTGCCTCACAGAATAATTCTGTGGCTCTTTCCTGCTTGCCCATTTATTTATTTATTTATTAGAAACATTAGTAGTTCCCTCACTACTAAAACATGGTGAAATGAAGCAGGACAATGCCCGAATTTGAATTTCAAGCCATCTGTGATCAAACATATGAAACCATATTGTACAGAAAGCTAATGGCATTTCAATTTATTTCCACTACAGTAATATTGGGCTCTAAAAGGGCTGCAGAGAAAGCTGGATTAGTTTTACACTGTTAAGTAAGACAACAGGAAACAGCTTTCAGAGAAAGACTGAAACCACAGAGCAAAAACGACAATGGATCATAGAATCATAGAATCATAGAATCATAGAATCATCAGGTTGGAAGAGACCCACCGGATCATCGAGTCCAACCATTCCCATCAAACACTAAAGCATGCCCCTCAGCACCTCGTACACCCATGCCTTAAACACCTCCAGGGAAGGTAAATCAACCACCTCCCTGGACAGCCTGTTCCAATGCCCAATGACCCTTTCGATGAATTTTTTTTCCTAATGTCCAGCCTGAACCTCCCCTGGCAGAGCTTGAGGCCATTCCCTCTCATCCTGTCACCTGTCACTTG
>WAAB01017267.1:130464-148837 GCA_013389865.1 Piaya cayana | reverse complement strand
TCATCTGCAAACTTGCTAAGGGTGCACTCAATGCCTTCATCCAGGTCATTGATGAAGACATTGAACAGGGATGGACCCAGCACTGAGCCCTGGGGAACACCACTTGTCACTGGCCTCTAGCTGGATTTAACACCATTTACCACCACTCTGTGGGCCCAGCCATCCAACCAGTTTTCCCCCCAGGAGAGTGTGTGCCTGTCCAGGCCAGAGGCTGACAGTTTCCGTAGCATCTTTGTGTTACAAAGGTGTTACTGAATGTTTTACTCCCCATAGACTTTTCATGGAGTTGAGCCCATGGATCAATCAGAGAGCTGGTCCTACAGATTATCAGAGAAAGCCAGAAAGATAAATGCCATTTTCCTTTTTTATTGGTCGTGCTGAGCATGGCCTGTTATCTTTTAATGGACTAAGCAGTTGCTGTAGAGAAAAGAACAAGGATACTATCTCTACCCAGCCTTATTAAAGTCTTTAGGGCAAAGACTGTGAGACTCAGCTAATAAACAAAGCAACTGCAAAAGGTAATGTCACTCCTCTGTAGGCAAGACGGTAAAGGCAAATATCTTAAAAGTGCTAGTTCATAAATTATGATCATTCCCACTGCCCTCAAAAACTATTGACAAGGAAATTTTTCAGGCAAGTAAACTCTGCCCCAGGAACACATCTTCAAGATTTTTTTTTTCAAACTTAACCTAAATTAAGGTCAATGACCTTAATCCCTTCCATTGTGATTGCCTTATGCACTAGGAATGCAACAGAATAGAACAGGCTAATGAATGGAAAACTCATTCAGCTGCAACTCACATTCATTCATTCATTCATCCCATCCTGAGAAATCTACCTACCTACCAATGATCCAATGTATCCCATCTCCTATATTTCCCTATTTTAGGTCTCTGTTTCAATTTGGTGTCACTGGTCCAGTTCATCAGCTGATTTGAATCAGTTTAGTTCAATTAACCTCAGTGGGGCTGCATCAGCCTGTCTCCTAGCTCATCACTGCCTGCAGTGCTCCTATTCTCCCTGTCACCCACACCTGTACTGGGAAGTAAGTTAGTAAGACACTCCGCATCTTGCCATCTATCTTGAAGTACTGTTTAGCTGCTTTCCACTCTTCCTCCATAATATCCCAACTCTTGCAATTCAATACTTTCTCTTAATTTATATTGTTTAAAACTCATTCTGATACCAATTACTGACTTCTTTTGCTTTGCAAGTGCAATGCCATACACACAATCTTATCTACTCAAAACACATGTGCCAAAGAATATTTTCTCATTCATCATTCTGACCACCTCAGGTTTGCTCCTCTAACGTATCCCACCTACTCCTCTCCTCTAACATATAAAACTGCAAATATTTTTGAAGAGGAAAATCCTTACCCTTCTGAACACCTGAATTGAAATCCTTTGCATTGGCCACATATTTTCTTGTGTTATGAAGAGTCTTAAATTAGAATGAAACCTCTCCTGAGAAGGCAGGGTGCCTTATTATGTATTGTAGCATAGTAAGTTTCTAAACTTAATTGCACCTTCCGGATGATGCTGCAAATCTGGCTGTCCTTACACAGCAACAGTCAAAGCTGACAGCTTGTGTTTCATTGTGATTGTGGGGGTGAATCTGTCCATGCCACTGAAGAAAAGTGAATGCCTTTCCACCATACTCAGCCAACAATGGGTCAGATGGGAAGACAGGAGACTTGGACTTACATCCTTGCCCATGAATGTGGAGTTACAATCTGCCTTTGGGCAGATGAACCAACATTCCCTTTCTGACTATCTCCCCTCCACTGGACCTTTACAAACTGAGGAAGACCAGAATTTTCCAAAGTCTGTAACCAGAAAATACCGATCCACAGTAACTAAAACTTCCCATGGAAATGCAGCAGTCAGAACACTACGTTCATTAGAATTGGGATGCAGCTTCTAAGTGAGAGGGCCAGAACAGCTCTGTACAGCAGGAGGTGACCTCGCTGCAGCTGACGGAGGTTTAGATCCTTGTTCTTGTTGGTCCTGTGACTCCCACAATCCAGGTGAATGTCCAAGCACTTTAGTTATCCCAGGGAGCTATTTTTCACAATAAATAAGTTAAACTCAAAGTTTTTTTCATTAATTTTTTGGTTCCAGACAGCTATAGCTGAGCTGTGACTTTGAGAGCCCTCTGAATAGATACTCTTATCCTTTGTGTGAGAAAATAAGAGTCAGGAGAATCCTTTCATGCTTATTCTTCATCCAGTTTTAAGAAAAAGTTAAGATATTTTCTATTGTATTTTTTTGAGCTTTTAGCAGAATTGAGCAAAGTTGCTACTGGATGTTTGCATCTGCTAGCAGTCCTTCTTGGACATAGAATACCTATTACATTCTCCTTTGCCACATTTCCCAGATTTTACAGGTACACCCTCCACTTTACAACAGCACACTGCTAGCCATGTACTGACCCACGGCAAATGTAATCACAAGAGAGGTTTGGGTTTTTTTACAATACTCATACCTAAGGATTCCTTACTTTGCAATAGCACATGCTTCGGTAAATCAATATGAGAAATGCTACTTAAGGAATGTCTTTATTCTCACATGGACACTCTGGCTTATACACTTAGCAAAAAACACAGTTCTGCAAGTAAGCTACAATGAAGTTTCTGGGAACAAATAAAAATGTTCTTTTTTATTGTGTTGACAATGGGAGCAGCTCACTGCACTGAGCTGCCAAATAAGCAACCCAGAAGTACTGATTCATTTCCCAAGATAGCTTATTTTATTAGCAACAGAATAGTGAATCTGAAAGAAAACGTGGTCCAAAAGTCACAAGCCTCTCTCTAGTCTGGACATCTGAGTCTGATATGAGTAGAAGTTGTGATATTCACATTCAGGAGTCTGATCCTTTAAAGCTACCTTTGAAAGCTGATAACTTGATTGTTCATCTCCATTTTTGAGATCACACCTTTTTTTGTCCTGATGCAAAATTCACTCTGTCAAATTACTGAGAAGTGGCACTGAACTACAAAGTGTTATATTAATAGAGATTACGCTGATTAATAAGATCATTAAAAAAAAAATTCAGTGGCACTCCAATTTATAACTCAGAGAGATGACAGGGAACATACAAAAAGGGAGAAGATGGGTTTTGCTCCTTTCAGCAGAACTGTAGTTCACAAATGGCAATGCTTAGGACTCCTACATGTTTTACTTCTTACTCAATGGACATTTTTAAACAGTATCTCTATGCTAGTTTTGAGAAATTTATGGTTTAATAGTTATCAAGGCTTTGTTATTTATGACGTCAGCAGACCCTGAAAAACTTCAATGCAATTGTTTTTCAGCCCCTGACTCTTTTCTGGGAGTTTTTCCAGTGTCATAGATTTGAATACCCACATTAAATCATATTAGCTTTTAAAAAAAAATCAAACAAAAAAAGTTAAAATGAGCCATTATAGGGAAATGTTTCCCAGAGGCAAGAAAATATAGGCTTTTCCACATAGACTCAAATCAAAGAGATCTCATAAGAGACCAACATTGCAGGAGCAAAGTCCTCCTAACTTTCACAGGTCTTCAGAACACATAAGAGAAGCAGTTAAATACCTGTCTTTTCCAATGCTTCATCCCCACAGTCCATGATCTATAACAGCTTTCAATAAGGAAGGATGATGTTACTAGTCTTTTTACTGAGACCGTGATGTAAACCATTGAAAAGGAGATTTGGGAGTCGAGGTTAACAGTTCTAATGACTGAAGGCTGTCAGGTGGATATTGCCTGACTGTAGGACTCTATTCTGCATTAACTGTCCTTAAAGAACTATCACACCATTAAGATTTTGGAGATGGCTACAAGTAAGAAGGACACTTCTAGAGCAAGGAAGTGTTGCCTTGGTCTAGTGGGAAAATACAGGGCACGAATAGAGGGTATAACCCACCATGTAAGTTTCTAGCTGAACAGCTGAATTTATCACGATACATATGATAAACTGTATGATAAAAATCATTTACAGATATCCTGTAAGAACAAAAACAAATTATTCATCAAGAAACTTGCCACATCCTCAGTTTTCCGTTATACATTGAGCTTTCATAACCAGTTTCATAAGGTTTGTGAAAGGTTTCACAAGGTTTAGTTTGAAGTGGGTTTGTCTACATTTATTTCTAAGTTGTGTGGGTTTATTTTATTACTCTGAGTGTCAGTGAAAACTGAGTTTCTCATATTATTCGCACTGTGGAAGATGAAAGTCTGCAAGATGATCCCAGCTCAAGCCCCCAAAACCTCCCAGTTCCATATAAATTTGAGGTTATTAATTCTAGGTGATAACATAACATCACTGTGCAAACATCATTTCTCTGCTCTGATAAGCACTATCATTTCAAGAAGATCACTTTCCTGTTTGGTTTTTCACAGAAATTAATGTATTACATCAGTTAGCATAGGTTATGGGAATTAAAACAAAGCAAAACCAACACTTATTTTTAAAGAAGTGTGCAAAATGCATGCGAATAAGGGCATTTATCATCAAAAGCTCTATAATTCCTAGAAGTTACCCAAGCAGACCCTTGAGAATTCAAAGAAACAGAAAGATTGTTAATATTACGATGCTTCCAGTCAAAAAATTACTGAAATGATTCCTCAGGGACTAAGGAGAAAGCCATTTGAATAGATACTGTTGTACATCTTATACAATAAATGCTAAAAATACAATTCTGTAGGGACACAATAGTTATAGAGCAAACACCCTAAAAGGCAGATGCCAAATGCAGTTTCATAACTTGATTCGAAGAGCACATACTTGCATTTTTTAATTTATATACACTTCGTTAGAGCTGTACCACTAACCATCACATAAACAAGCTGGTCGGTTGGTTTCACCCCACCACACAGTGTCAGTTTTTAGCAGGTGTGCCTGAAGGACTCTTCCTTTCTGCTCTTAGAATCATTTTGTAGACACTAATGAGCATCCCTCTTCAGCTTTAATTATTGGTCCCTGACAAGTCAACATAATAGGAATCAGCTTAACCAAGCATACTCCCTGGTGACACGTTCAATTACTCAGGTTGTACTTCTCTGCAAGAGGTCTGAGGGGTTGCTAATTTAACATTGTCAAAAAAATAAACAGAGGTATTGGTTACAGTTTGTCTTTTGACCCTTATGTCACCAACTCTAGCAAGATACCTCCTCCAAGAATGGACCAGGAGATTAAATACTTAACAATTACTGTTCTGGTTTTACTAATTAATACCTGCAAAGCGATTTAAATCAAGGAACAACTTATAAAGAGAAAAAGAGATGCTGACACTTTGTTATCAAGTGTTTGTTGCTGTATTATTCTATTTATAACACCTCTTGGTTTTCAGTTTTATAAACTACAGTGAAGTGGTAGTATTTATTTGTTGACATTTACTGTGAAAATAATGTACCAGGATTAGTTAATTTCTTCTTTTGGCAAACACAGACAGCTATTTTCCATAACCAGTGATGTAAGAAATGTGAGTGTAAGAAATGATGTGACTAGAAAGCCTTGTATTTAACAAGCTTGTTAATAAGAAATCAAATGGCATTTGGAAAAAAAAAAAAAAGGCTGAAGATAGAAACAGAGGAGAGAATGATGTCTGCAAAATAATATTTTAAAAAGTATTTTCAGACCTAACTATTGATTTATTTCCCTATAAAACATCACTATCTCAAGATCTAGCTGAATGGCAGAGCATAACCATCTTCAAAACAGTGTCTTCCAGTCTAGTTTTCAAATGATGGTGGATGCTACTTGTAACAAATACAAAGAAGCCAGCCTGTGTTAATGGCCAGAGATACTTTTTTGTTTTATTTCACTTCTTGTATAAATAAATGGAAACTATACTCCATTTTTTAAAGTAAAATTATAATCTAATCTGGCCTCATAGATTAACAAAGGACCTTGGCTAAAAATATCAGCCTCAAGCACTTCATTTCTAGTGACATAAACATGTTTGTTTATCAGCAACTTGGCCAGCAAAGGGGAATTTTACTGCAAAAGTGACTATATTGTGATTCTGAAAATCTCCTAAACTCCTACAGATATAAATACAATAAATTTTTCTTATTAGCTTTGTTTGACTACTTAGCAGAAAAAGTTAAGATTTTAGTATAGCTTTACATAATATTTCCAAAGGATAAGATATTAAAAACATCAAGTTAAAGTCTCAAGAAGAGATATATATGTAATTTTGAAAAATAACCCTACACACTTTGTGATTATTTTTTATTTCAAAAAAACTGAGAAAGCAGAATGCTCCAAGCAAATAGGTAACCAGCCTCAGGGAAACACTGGTAAATAAAGGAAGGTGAATCCTCACATGAGATTCAGTGAAAACAGTCAGTATGACTCAGTATTATTTCCTTTCTCAAAACATTTCCCAATAAAATAAAATCTGAATTTTGAAGTAGTCAAATATTGTTGTAAAAGTATCATATTTCCTCACTGTAACAATGACCACCTCTTCTGATGAACTGTGCTATTTAATGAACATAAATTAAAGCTTAGTGCATATGATGATTAAACAGGCACTCATAGTAAGTATCTATGTAAGTACTTTGGATCACAACTAAGAATTCAGTTAAAACCAGGGCAAAGGACTTGGAACATGGGAATATCTTGTGCAAACCTTGTCTTAGTCTTAGTCGGAAGCAAGACCACACCTTGTGTCACTCACTGTTTCACAACTATACATTCAAATTCTTCCAACTTTCTGATCATCATCCATGTTTGTTCCAGTGTTCTTAAACAATAAAATCACGTTTGATTTTTATGTTTAGGAACATCTTCCTCAATAGAACCAGAATTTCATTCACCTCATCATCAGTATTACTATCTATCTTTTTCTAAAAAAAGGAAAAAAATAGACCGTGGCTTCTATAACTACAAAAATGCAATTTGATTTTGTTTAGATTGAAACATTGTGAGCAGAGTTATTAATTGTAATGGTTGTTCTTTGTAAAGACCCATAACTAGAAAAAGCCAGATGTTAGGTTCAGTTTCTGGAGCTCATCTCAAGTTCCTAGTAATAGACTGGTTCTGGGCAAGAGATGAATATACACTATGATGAACATAGACTGGCACAGTATAAATACATACAATTGGTTCTCATTTCTAATCCCAAAGATTATAGGGATCTAGAAATAAAAAACTTTACTGCTAGTAACAATTCTTATCAAGCCCAAAGTACTCTTGACAAACAGTAGAGGCAAAAACCTTTGCAGGATGCATGACATGCTCAACAAAGCTATAGCACAGTTGTATCACTGTCTAACACCACAGTGTGAGTATTCTGCAAACAAACACCATATGGAAGAACAGAAATCTGTATTTATCCTGAAGCTCTCTAATTACCTGGGTTTTAGATTAAAAGAGCCTTCCAGCATCACAGAAATGATTCTTCTGTTGCCGAGCTTCAGAAATCTATCCCTAGGCTCCTTTTACTGCCAGTGGGAAGAGGCAACTCATAACCTAAGTATTCTCTGCCCTCTCCTAGAACCAGGCTCTCTCTCTTGATTATTCATGTGCTTTGGCACAAAGCAGTTGGAAATGAGGGCACACTCTCTAACATACAGGACACATGTTAGATGCTTAGGCAAGGAAATACTTTCCCATTAAGCAAAGAGGCATGTTACCAGCTAACAAACATTTTGAAAAATTAGGTAAAATTAATCCAGTCCTTACTCTGACTTTTTTTTAACCTTCAAATTAGGTACAGAAACTTTTTTTTTCTTTTTCTTAAAGTTTTTTTAAAAAAGGATTTTACCAACCTGGATTGCAGAATACACAGGAGCACAGCAGAATGCACATAGCATGTGGGTTGCTTAGGTACTGACAGATTACAAAGGAGACTCTTAGTAAGTTTTCCCGATTATCATAAAGAAAACTTCTCCAAATAACTGTCAAGAGTGGGAAGCCTAATCCACAATGACTTAGTCATACTTTCAAATTGAAGGAAGGATGCCACCCAGAAAACAGTAAAAGAATCACTTTCTGGTATGTTTTCAGTCTTGGACAAAAACCAACACATCTTTCCCATATTCAGGACAGCCTGACAACATGTCTTTAATGATTAGCAATTTTTCTTAATTCTCCACAGTGGGAACAAGGATAACTAATTGTAAAAAAAAAAAAAATCTGGGCTAAGATCATTACATTTATAACAGTGTTGGAAAAACAATCCTTCATAATAGTCACTCTCTTAATCAACTAAATTAGAGGCAAATATGTCATGGTGTCAGCCTGTCAAAAGCCTGTTGCTACTGAAGATGCTACACCAGGAAGGCTAATTCTCCCAACGAATTAGAAAGACTGTATTCCCTTTTCTTTTGGTGACTTTCATATGGCTGAAACAGGTTCTTTAAAGCTGCTGCACTGTGACCTTTTACTTTCAGCAGCTGTCTGTAAAAGGGCCTCAGACAAACAGTTCAGAATCAGGGCATGACATGGAAATAAGACTTCACAGCCTTGGGCTAATGTGGCTCAGCACAGGATAAACATTTTTTTGTCTATCTTTCAGGGTTTATCTCTTTTATGACTCATGTTGAGTAATTGTTTCCACATCCCTTTCTGTCATAAGGGACACGGAACATGCTTGTTCAAGACAAGAGCTTTACATGGAATTTAGGAGGAACAGGACGCAATCTAGAGTTCTTGCTGCTATGCCTTTGGCTGGATTGGCTTTGTTCTCCTCCCTGACACCCTGGTCCTCGTGTTTTAGACAACAGTCTGGTAGTTAACTGTAGATGGAATAGTCTGTACAAGGGCTCTGAAACGTGCAGTATGGCTGTTGACAGTGATAAATGAGTATTATAATTGATACACCTCATTCCAGTGTATATAAGCAAAATCATACACTGATAAGATAACATAAAGAAAATGGCTGAATGTAATCTCATTCTTCCTTCAGTAGATACCAATCTCATTTCACTTTTGTTATTTAACATGAAACATAACCTTAGCTTGAGAATAGAAGAATTTAAAATCTTCCCTTCAGAAGTTCTACCAAGAACAAGACCTTTACACCTACATCATAAGAAAAAAAAGTACAGTTCAAAAAGCCAGGGTACCAATAGGATCTTATTTATATGGTTTACTGTTTTATTATGTATTTATATTATGTACCTTGATTAAATCTTATCTCTGGATTCTACTATCATAATATGCCAGTTAAAGAAACAAACAATCTCCACCCCCAAATGATGAGGAGGGAGAACACACAGCCACAAGAAAAGCCTACTAGCAGCAAACCACTCATACTGGAACTACAAGTTCTTCTAGATCATTAGCCAATACTAAGCTCAGCAGCAAAGGAAGATCTGATGATATACAACAATGCTTTTTGCCAGCATGTGAAAATCAATCACATAACATTTACCAGAGACAGACGAAAGGAAATGTGGCTCCGTGTAAAGTAGGGCGCTCCAGGTGCCATCCAGGAGGCGCTCGGGTGATGCTACAGGCACCTGCAACCTTGCCACTGCTCCAGCTTAGCCTCCAGTGAAACCCAGAGTGTCATCTCCCACCTACTGACGTCTGTGAAACTCTTCTGCTTCCCTACTCAAGCCACAGCATGGTTTTTGTGGCACTCCTACTCACAAGTATTTTAGTGGATAAGTGGATGTAGACTATGCAGATGTTTAGGATCAGGAAAGTCCTTCAGAGGGGAAATCATAGAGGGCAGTAACTTTAAACATACCTAGTTTTCAGTTTACACAGATATACTCAACTCTCTTTCTTTCTCTCTCTCTCAAAAAAAGCCATAACAAATCAGAAACCTGTGTCAAGACTCCCAATTTTAGTGATTTCTGGAAGAAAAGCAAATGAACCAAGATAAACTGCCACAGGTTATCCCCTGTAGTTTTCCACATTATCCATCAGATTAGATGTCCAAACTCAAGGTCAGACATTGCACAATATAAACTCTATTAACTATTAATACCTAGTTCGACCCTCTCAAAAAGAGCGTGAATCAGTGTGAATCTAAAATAACCTGTGAAAAAAATAGGGGGAGGGGCGTGAGAATAATTATTTTTACAAATTAATAAAATAACATTCACTATATAGTGAGATGGGGAGATATACTGATATTTCAGTGAAAAAAAATCAAAAAAAAGGAACCTTCCAAAGCAGCCTGACAGCTGTTCTGCAATGCATACTCAACCACTGTGCCCAGATAGGTAATAGGCTGTTTGCATGCTATTAGTAATTAACTTGTATGATATTTCACATTACATTTGCTCAGTTGAGGTGATTTTCGAGCAAATAATAAAGAGAATAAGCAAAATTAAAGAAATGCAGGAATAGGATAAAAGTCTTTCTTACTGTATCAGTATTTTTATATATTCCCCCTATTTTTTTTTTTAACCTTTTTTCTGACATGGCATTGGCAGCATATGACATTTAGACAATAATTAATTTTTATAACTAAGTCCAACAGGTTTTGGTTACTCAGTTATCCATGCCTAAATTGATATAATGCAAATGTACAGGTCAGTCACTTCTATACCTAATTCATTAACAATAACTTCTTTAGTGTGAAAGTAAAGAAATCCTTGCATGAGTATCTAATAAACTATCAAGGAATTTCAAATCTTTCATATGAACATGGAAATACTATCAGATGTGTTAGGCGTGACTTCTTGCTACAGTTCTTTTATCTCTAAGCATGGGAAGACAAGGCAGCATCAGTTTAATGAAAGACAGGAAGAAACTATTCTATATCAAAGAGTAGTAAGAGGAAAACAAACAAAGTAAGTACATATGGAAATCAAGAGCAGTCACGGCAAATTATTCTGCTCACAATAGCCAGAAGTATCCTACTTTCTTACATTCCTAAAAAACCCAAGAACAAAACCAAAGACCTAGAGAACTGCCTCATTAAAAACACTCTTTCTCTTGTTTTGCAGCTATTCTTTTTTTCACCATTCAATAATTTCATAATGCAAGGCCACCACACTTACACTGCAACTAATCTTGTAGGCTGGAGCTATTTAAATCTGCTCTTAGACTTCTCCTCTTTTTATAGCTAATCTGGTCAAATGGTTTAAAGGGAAAACCTGACATGATGTAAAAAAGTGAAGCTGAGTATCATCATCCTTTAAGATCTAATAAAAAGTCCCCTCTTCCTTTTCCTATTACACACAGAGTAAGAATAAAAATAAAATAAGGTGGTTCTGTTCCTGTAATGACATGTACCACTTACTAGCTATGGAGTTATCAAATGAATTAAGAAATTATGTGCTTGGTGGCTGAAATGTGAAAAAGCAATTTACAGTTTAAGTTCATCAGAAATTTCAGTGACTATCTGACAGGAAACACTACAAAGCTTATTACAATTTTTCACCTTCTGCAAATCCACGTTTTTAAGAGTCTCACATTTCAGAAAGAAAAAAGAACTTAAAAAAATATTTTAAGTTTCATTCCTGTGACGCGTATATGCCTTCAGAAGGAGACTTTGTGTAGATGTAGCACTTAGGGATACAGTAGAGTGCTGGACTTGCCAGGCTAACAGTCGGACTCCATAATCTTAAAGGTCTTTTCCAACCTAAATGATTCTATGATTCTATGTAGGGACAGAGTCTGTCCCTAAGAAATACAGAATAATCCCCTTAAAAACATGTTAATCTCTAACAGAAATTGAAAAGATAACATGCATGCAAAGAAGGAAATAGCACATAAGGCAAAAGAAAGTGCTCAGAGTGACAATAGGCTGACAGTTTGCAACATCTGTCCTCACCTTGAGGAACATGTAAAGAGAAATTAAGAGAGTGTGCACTGAGTACGTTTTTGGAGTTGATCCCTCTACAAATGTCATGCTCAATTGCAGCTGGTATTTATATACATTAGCAGTGAGGCACTGCAATAAGCAAGCACTGTACAAGTTATTATGCCTGTATTGTGCTATTTATTTTCATTACTCAATGTAGCTTTAGAAATTGTGAATACTGTCTGTGACAAACTACGGGGATAGACATGTACAGGGCCCAATTTAATAAGAGTCTCACAAACTGCAAATAAACGTGTTCCACTCATCCAAAGAAGAAGCTGGATGTCAGTAAAACATGGAATGGGGTTATCAAATTAGTAGCTTCCTCTGTTTAAGAATACCGGGACTGAATCAACCATCCCTCTATGTCCTGTGACAATGTTACAAACCCATCTTCTTTTGCTTGTAAATAATGAAGCGTGACAAAATGATAAAAACTATAGGGTGCTTCAGAAAACAGTCTTTTTATCAAGTTCAACATCTCTTTTTTAATGAGAAGAACGGAACCGAGAGGAAAAGAAAAGCAGCAGTGTAACACACTTGCAAACTACTTAATTGTAACAATTTTGATGGGATCTTTGACCCTACAGAGACAGATGAAAACTTCTGTTGGAAATGTGTGATCATTTTCATTTTACTGTCCACAGATAGTAACATACAAAAATACAGCACAGCATTAAGGATGTTTTTACATACTGGGGAATATGTTACACACAACTGTAAGGACACAGGTGGACTCTCAGCATTGAAATACTGCATTAGAACCCCAGTATTGAATGCTTAAAAATAGCTGGATAATACGGGTAGGAAATGGAACAAATTTGAAGCAATCGTGCAAACGTGAGAAGTACATACTTAAAAGCACACATACCCAAACCTACACAAGACTTTACTGACATCCTTATAAGAAGGCAAGAAAGCATGTTCTTTGCAGACTCTGTAAACCACAATGGAACATAAAAAAAATCATCTCTAATGCATTCCCTAAAGCTCACCACCAGAGTCAACATTAAAGCACAAATAAGTGACTACCTAATGATTTTGCAGAGTAGTAGTATAACATCAACAGGATGTTGACCATATTGCATTATTTATCTTTAGTCACAGCACTGAGTTATGATTTAGGCTCAGAACAGAAAACATCACAGATACTGAACAAGGTTCAGCTGAGGTTTTAAATGCCATAATGCCACTGTGAATTCCATGGTCTGTGGCATTGCTTTACATTTCAGCTCAGAGGGCAACAAATCCTCAGCTGAGACATCATAAATATCACAGTTAAAGAACATAGCTTAAAAATTCTGTACTAACGTTAGACAGCATTGGAATTAACCACACTCCTAATTTTAGGCTATGTTCTGCAGCCTTCTGTTGAGCTGGTCTTATGTCAAAGGAATTCCCATCTAATGTACAGTAAAGTGACCACAGGTCAGAGTGGCAAATCGGAGCCTTCTACTCCCACCATCTTCCTTCTCCGTGTCGCAATACTCGGGTGAATCTCAGTTCTGCACGGTACTGAAAACAGCAGCAATGTCGTGAGGTGACAGCTGTCAATAGGTAAGCTCTCACCACACCAGTCACTGGAGTTAATTAATAGCTCTTCATTGGACATTTGATGTATTGAAGTTCAACAGTCATGGCTAGTGTCTTAACAGTTATGAAATCTCAAGCTGGTAACAGAAAAAGATTCATTGCAAGGGTGATGAATAAGTTTAAGTTGCAGATGAGCTTGCCTCATTTTTCTCTCTTCTTAATAAAGGAGAGCCTTGTGTATATTAGCATGCCTTATCATATACAACTTATGCACTTTAAATTCATATTTATTGCAGGTGTTTTATAGTAAAGGTATTGCCAGACTTAAGCAGCAGCTTCACTTCAAGACTACGAAATTAAGTGGAAAACTTTTATTACTTTTACAATAACATAGTGGTAGAAAAGGCTGAAAATCTGAAACTTCTGTAAATAATTTGGTTGGTAGGTTTTATTCTGTTGAAAAGCCTGATTTGAAAATGTTTCAAGCCATTGCACCAATGAGAGAGATATTGATGTGTCTATGATGATGTTTAACACCCCAGTCTCACAACGCGAGAGGTATTTATTAGACAAGTAAACTGATACATACAGCAGACGTGACCTGCTAAAGGACAGGAAAGACCAGGACCCAGAAGATCTAGCCAAGCAGCCCTTTTCTAGCACTTAACAATGCTCTCTCTTAAACCAGATAACAGCGCTAATAGTCACAACTACACGAGGGATTAACAGCTCATTCAAGCAGATTTCCAAAGCATATGTCCACACCGGCAGTTTGCATCCATGAAGAAAAATGCTCTAAGCTTGGGAAATGTAGTCAAGTTGGGTGTCAAACACTACATCAGTGAGTAAACAAGTTGATTTTCATCCACAGCTTTGCTGCTGTGATCAGCGAAAAGCTTTCAATTATTTGACTTATTGCAAACAAGTAGGCAATGCCTATATATTTTTCCTCAGAAACATGATAGTTTTAATTAAAATGTATGTTATTGTTCCAAGAACTCTGTATTCTGCATTGGAGCAGTAACTAACCGAGCAGGGGCTGTGAACATACGATACATGGCAAATGAAAATGAGGGGGAGAAGAAAAGAGGTTGCTAGGTGGTAATGCTTTTTTGCATTATTAAGAATTAACCAGGCAATTTTAAAAGATGGGGAAGTGAAAAAGAAGCAGTTGGGGGAGGGGGAGAAGGCCACAATGAAATCCCCCTCCCTACACAGAAATACAACAATGAAAACAAGCAGGGGTCTTTGGAAGGGAAGTAAAACTAATATAGGCAGAAAGAGCTATATAAACAACAAATATGCCAGTGTCAGATAATAGAATGGCAATTAGCCAACAGTTTAAAGACAAAAGTCTCACATCAAAAGGAAGAGGATTTTAAAAACATGTATTATCTTGCTTCCCATCCCTCTTGAAACCTGGGCATTGACCCTGCACAAGATCCTGATGGCTGGATACAGTTCAGCAGGGCTTATGGGTAAGTGGAGTTGGGGTTCCAGCTACTAAATTATGCAAGTGAGAGAAACTATGTTATATGCTGCAGCTAGCTTAGATCCATGAGGAATTCAGAGCAAGTACAATCCGGACAACTGTGTACCTCCTGGGAGAAGGCTGACAACACAACTCTGCAACTGTATCTCACATTAAATTCTATTTCCCATCTTAGAAATACCACAAGCTGTTCAGGACCAACGAGTTACTAAGCAAGGAATCTGAACTAAAATTTTAACTTTGTCGTGTTCTGGTACTGACTGCCAAATCATAATGTTTAAATGCTTCCTAACAGTAAGGACTTATATATATATTGTTTTTAATGATGGTTAAACTGATAACCATTATGAAAAAATATATCTCAAAAGCCTGGAGCAAAACACTAGATTTCAAGATTATTTCATGCTTAGAAGTTGTTTAACAAAATGCAAAGTGGTCTTAAAAGCATTGTAACCAAATTTTTACTGGAATTCACTAAGATAAGCACTTCATTTTTTAATGTGTAATTAAAGCATAGAAAGGAAAGATGAAAACATGCATAAAGCCAGTCCTCACAGATCAACAGCAACTCACAATATGTTCTTCAGGACGGTAAGACAAATCACAAGCTGTGGTCTGCTTTTTGCATTTTACTCACTGGCTCAAATTCAGATTGTAACTCTCTGTCAAGGTTCTTGCAGGTAATTAGCCGTAAGGAAATAATGGTCTTCAAAGTCTATTTATTATTATTTTATTCCAACTAAACATAATACTTGGTAAAAACAGAAGACACCCCCTCTTCCTTCCAGCACTTTCTCCTCCTTCCTGTCTCCTTCCCTCTAAAACTTTCAAGCCAGAGTCTCTGAAGTCAATGGACCCATTAAGTAAATCGCAGCAAGCCTCAGTAAAATGTTTTCCTTTTGAAGAATTTCATTTGTTCTGTACACTTAGCTCGAGAGGTGGCTTTTTTTCCCTCACTGCAGATTCTACATTGCTGCTTGGTTTTGTGAAGCCGAAGCCCCCATTTCTTTTAAGCAATGTTGCTGCTATTCACTGTCATACTCTGATCAACTGGGTAACTTGATAAAATATATTTCAGCAGCCTCCAGGCCCAAACTCAGATTGTTTATGCTCTGTGGATCTGCTTCCCATGAATGAAAGAGTTAATCCAAAAGACAACTAGTGCGTAATTGCAATCAATGTCAAGGTTGCTAATAGAAACAGAGGACTACAGATGTTGAATTTTAAATCTGTTTGGGAGTAACCCACTTTTACATGATACGGAAGAATGGCAAAGAGATTTCAATAGGCTTTTCATGTACAAGGCCCTGAGGTAATAAGATACTGTATTGTTTCCATTTCCAAAGGATGTAACTTTCTTTAAAAAAAAATACAGAACGTAAAGAAGGGAGGAGATGTTCCTTATAAAAAGGGAGGGTTGCATACCTTATCTGCTTTCCTATGACACCGCTGACATCAACAGTGAAGGCATGACTACAGTGCTAGTGTTTTGGTGTGTTTTTTTATTTCTTCTCCATTAGCTTTATAAGATTGGCTAGGATTTACATGAAAGGTTGTTGATGACCTAAGGCAAACAGCACGATCAAATAGATTAAATTAAAAGCAACCAGCCTCAACAAGCAAGATACAGAAGGCAGATTCTATGAATGACATACTTGCTGCTCTACCTGCATAAATCATCACACTCACTTGTCAGTGCCAGACGTAGGCACATCAGCACTAAAACACCATGAGTCCAAACACTAGGTTATTTTTCCGAATAATTAGCCTCTTGGAAGTGGAGAGTGAGGGTGGGTTTTTTGCAGGATTCCTCTCCTCCTCCCCCCCCCCCCCCATCCCCCTTTCATATTCAAACACTTGGGGCAAGGCAATTTGACACTGGTTTCTGTAACAAACCTGGTCAGGCAGGATTTCTCACACACTGTGCACAAAAGGCTAACCTCTCACAAAGTACTTATTAGAGATTTACGTCAAGGTTGAGTGAACTGCAGCTAGGGAACTGAGCTCAGAGCACTGTGTGAAAGGCTCTGGTGCTAATCACTAAACCGGTGGGTTAGCTGGACAGGAATTGGGGAGAAGGGAAACAATAAATAATTTTCTTTTTTAGTGTGTTATTTCCAATATTCAGCTATAACAATACTTGGGAAAAAAATCCATTGTAGTTGAAAATTTCCTTGAGTCATCAAAATACTGATGCAGCTATACTAAAAAAAAAAAAATCAGCTTCACTATTCAAATGGTAGCTGCTGCTAGGACTGGTTTCCTTATTTCTTTTTTTGTAACTTTTATTCCATTTTTCCAATCATATTTTAAGGGATGACTAGGTGATGCTGTAACTCAGACAATGATCTCAGTTGTTGCTGCTGGAGACATCTTCAAAGAGAATCCACCGTTACATTTATACACAATCGTCAGAGGTGAACTCTATTAAATAAGCAACCAAAATAAAGTGACTGACAAATACTAATAGACCTTGTCCAGGCTACAATAGCAGGATCTTATTAGAATATATTAACTTGTTCTGTCCATCCAGCATACACAAGCCACACTGTTGTGTTTAAGTGTAAATTAATGCATTAAAAGTTTACAGGATATATTGCCTCTTCTATTCTCTGCATTTGAAAAACTAGCTAACCTTTTCTATCACTCTTTCTTAACAGTCTAAGTTAGATGTGGCTTTTTACATTTACAACAGCATATTACACAAACTGGTTCAGCTGAAATGAATTCCAGGGGGAATTCAAATTTTCCCCATACCTGCTCATCACACTTACTCATCATTTGCCCAAAAGTAAGTTCATACTCTTCTGAAAGGCCTTTTCTCTCATCTAAATAGTGGAAGATATTTAATAAAAATAGTAAAATAGGATAAGAAGGAATAATCCAAACACTACATAGTCTTTTAATCTTAAATGCTGCTAGATCTTACTGTAGAGCTGTACTGAGATGCACACATTACAGTTTTTGCAAGCTCTACACAGGACACTTTCCTCCTGAAGGGCCGCAGCAGCCAGGCTTTTTTGACCCAGCAGTGTCTTGTACTTTGGTAGGTTTACAGTGGGTTGGAAGGTAAATTTTATTTCTTCTATTGTGATACACTGTTGCACTAAATTTGACCTACTACTTATATTGCTAATATCTTAGCATGTTGTTAAAATTGCCATTATTTCATAAAACAGTGTTTATTGATTACTTAATTGATCTAGTTGTTCAAGTAACTTTATTTCACCCTATCTGTCCTCACACAATACAGAAGTAATAAGCAATTGCATAGCAATTTTCCAACTTACTGTAAAATTCAGAAAAGTAACCATTAACTGAGACTAGGTATTAGTCACCAATGTTTAAAAAAAATTCACAACAATAATGTATATATAAATTCGTGTATTATTTAAGAAATCAAAGTTACCATTTTGTAACTGTTGTTACAAAGATAGAAATGTTAAGAAAGACTTTCTTCGTATTGCTGCAAGAATCCCAGCTGCTGAGCATTTACTGTTGCCCTGTAAAATTGGGGTGGGAAAATTCCCTGCTGTAATAAAAATGTCCATAAACCCATAAACAAGAGACACAACAGTTAATTTAAAGGA
>WAAB01017267.1:104881-125229 GCA_013389865.1 Piaya cayana | reverse complement strand
TGGAACAGGCTGTCCAGGGAGGTGGTTGATTCACCTTCTCTGGAGGTGTTTGAGGCACAGGTCGAGAGGTGCTAAGGGGCATGTTTTAGTGTTTGATAGGAATGGTTGGACTTGATGACCTGGTGGGTCTCTTCCAACCTTGTCATTCTATGATTCTATTAAAAGTTTGTTTGACAGGTTAAAAAAAATTTATATTGTAAAACTTGAGAGAAAGTTTCTTGGGTCACTTTTCCTAGTTACTTCTTTGACTCCACAGAAACATCCTTTCTCTTCAGATTCCTTATGACCCTGTCAGTCCTGGCTCTCATACAGGCTTGGGTCTTCCTGACTTTTCAATAGTTAGCACAAGCTAACTTTCCCATACATACACACACCTCATATACTGAAGGAACCATCCCATCTCATCCAGAAAAGCTTATTAACACTTCCTTTCCATCTTACTCTCCTCTTCTGCTTCAAAAATATCCTTTCATGGCCTCTGATTTCAGTTTTATCTTACAAAGCTATCAGTTTAGCATGTCTTTAAAGATATTTCCAGAGAATGGCTATTACTTTGCTCTATGCAAAGACTAGAAACAAAAATACAGCTTTCATCTTTTTATTCAATGGCCTTATCCTTTTCCCTTTTTAAAGAAAATTCATTCTAGAAATTAAAACAGTTATGTTAAAAAAGAAAAATGAAGCTGTAATTATTCCATGAAATAATGTTTCAAGTTTTAGCTAGAACCTCGCCCTTGCCTTTTTGATTAAAGCCATATTAGTATTTTCCATTAACTGACAAACTATTCTGGAGACAGAAGAGTCATTAACTGCAGATATGCCGAAGTTTTGCTTTCTACCTGCAGTGATAAGGCTGCCATTCAGATGAAGCAGACACTCCTTTTATTTTTATCACCTACCGTAATTGCTGTATGCATCTAGGCTTCCTTCATACCCATTGGAGACAAAGCCAATACAATGAATGGCCAAAACCCATACAATTCTCTGAATACACAGAAATATATTTTTTTTAATGAGGTAACTCACTTTTTTGTACTGCATAACTGTGTTGTTTAAATTTGCATTGGCTCCAAGAATCCTAGACAGATAACTCAGGCACAGACATCTCCATCACAATTAGATGAGACAAGTCCCGCCCTGAAAGTCCATGGGGTGGGGAAGCTTCAGGGAGGTTTTTTTCCTTAAGATCTGTGGAACATTTCCTAGAGCAAGAGTCCCAGTTAAAGCCAAAACTCTCATTTATTTCACTGAAATCTGGTCCAGGTCAAATGGGGTAATAAAATAATATGGCATAAGAGGCCCAGAGAGAAACCACTGCTTTTTGACCTTGTGACTCTGGAATGACACCAGCTTGGCACATAAGAAGCAATAGAGAGCTCTTCTGTCATATTTCAGCGTAAGAATGATTGAAAATTACATTCAAAGTTAATGCCTTGTGTCAGTTTTAGGGCTACAAACTTATTCTGCCTTTGTATTTAGTTAAAATTTTCTATGCCTGAAAGCAATTTGCTGCATTTCTGAACACTACAATATATTTCATGTTCTGAACTTGTACATTAGCCTTTTGGATTCAGATTCCAGCTTAAATGTCGATGTCTGTCAAACACAAGATCTTAGACACATTCAATGCAATTCTCTGCATGCATATGGCCCTGTTCTGGCTCTCACCTTCTAACTGAGAACCTGTCATCTGCAGTGAAAGCCCCATCTTCTAAATGCAATTTATAGTTCCCAGGCCATGTTCAGACAGCTTCCTTAGAGGATTCCATCTGTTTTGAAGCTGTTATATGCTTTTTTTCCCTGCTGCTATCATTATACTTTTTTCCCAGCAACTTCATAAACTCTCTTAATGTGTCCTTTCTATCCAATTTGAAGTCAGAATGTAACATAGCCTTTCAAGTTTCAAATGATAGTAATATTGGTTGAAAAAGTCAGATTTCACACAGAAATACAAGTAAAAGGTCATCCATTTTCCTTGCCATCTACAAAGCTAAATCAAACATTGACTCTAAACAATCTAATCTAATATTTCGACAAAAATAGGACAAAATTTTCATTCTTTTTTGTAAAGATTTGCATTGGCACAACTGTCAGGGTATTTCAGCCATTTGTACTTCCACTTCTCAACAGTTTCTCCTAGAAGACGATGTGAGGCAGGTTATTAATTCTGCACATACTAACAAGATAGTGACACAGCTATGCTGGTCATGGTAGAGATCTTCTCTACCCTTGAATAAATCCTGTGGAATGGACATTAGTGCTAAAGGTCACCTGAATCTACTGTGGACACTCTGCAGTCTGCAATCAGGCTAGAAAAACAGTAATATTTTCTGTCATGTAAAACTGATTTTTAGGTCTACAGAAGGATCACAGCAACTTCACATGAAACCTCTGATTTCTTCGCACTTTACAAATACATAGTATTTTCTCTCAAGGATGCATTTAAGCAATGCTGAACAGGATGATTAATGGTAAGGTTATAGTGGAGAAAGCACAAATCTCTCAAATTTCCTTCCTGTTGTTGCTATGTTTCCATTAGCTGCATCAGTGTCTCTACAGCCTCTTAAAAGAGCTCGTATAAACATGGCATATACTATACACAAAGTCAAGGTGTTTTTTATGTAATGTACGGGTAAATTCTGGGATTAAATGGAGCTGGGAATACCACACTTCTATGCCTTTGCACAGTACAAAGAGAAACCTCTAGACAACCAGGAATTGGCTAGGTTGAAATATTCTTTCTGACATTTCTCAAAGTAGCAAATAGAACTGCTGAGGTTTTCTTTTTTTTTTACTCCAGAGATACTACAAATATATCTGAGAAGGCATAGATTTGTCTCCTACACACATCCTCGCTCCAGTCCATTCCTTCGCTTCTTTGACACTGACTATAGACTTCTTAGTCATTTCAGTAAGTTTACATTTTTCTCCTCACTTACTTCTAACAACCCACAGTTACATGACAGGGAGATGAAAGGCTGAGCAAGGTTCTCAGGGCTCATGAGGAAAGTCCCTAACAAGGCACAGCTGATCTACAGACAGATAGACAAACAGACAAAGATATCAACCATGTGTTGAAAACAAACATTTGTAGTCATTTTTCTCTCACCAGAGAAAGGGGGAATAGCACTTTGACAATGTCTGAGTAGAGAGAATGACACTGCCACTTCTCTGGACATGCGTTAGTCCAGCAATGGGAGTATGCTGTTTACACAGTCTTGGCTCTCACGTCAATCTGCTCTTCTCACCAACTTGACCTGGTATGAATGGTTTTGAAACTATTTGTTCAAGCCAGAAGTGTGATAGCATCTCAGTAAGACAGTTCAGTCAGCAAAAGAACTGATCTCTGATAGACTAGAAGTGTGTACTAGTCATACAAAATTTTAGCTGTTTTTTATAAAACTTTTTGCTCCTGGACTAACTCATATCCAATGTTCCCAAAGTAATTTGCTAATATATGTAAATCTCAGTGCTTATTGGAAGCTAATATATAATAAAAATATGCATCAACATAAGCACAAAATAAATTTGTATTTGTCCCAAATCAGTCAGTCTAAGAGAAGGAGTCTTGGCATCTTCCACCCTATTGATCACACTTTCATGTCCTTACAAGGCAGTTGACCAAGCTACATAATGGACTTACTGCAAATATTAACCAGTGGCGAGGCATTTCATACCCTGAGGGGAATAAGCAATGTCTGGTAGGCAATGTCAGACCAGATGTTGATATCCTCCTGATTATTCTGAAGTAGTATTTTCTTTGCAGTAACTTGACTTCATTACTGCCATCAACATAGTCAAACTGAATGCTGTAAATGCCTATAATTTATCAATTACAATATAAGTTTCATAGCATTATAAACTTGCAAACTGTCAGATACCATACAGCATAATAAGCCCTATTAAAAAAAAAAAATTAAAAGGATCAAATTACTCTAGATGCAAACTTCCCAGTGTATGCTGTAAATACTAACATATACCAGCAGAAAAATAGAGTCCTAATGTTTTAAGTGAAATAGAGTCAGAACAAAAACTGATAGGCCCATCAGATGTCGAGTAGATCTAGACACAGCGCGCTGGAACATGGCATAGAAGGACAAACTGATCCTATTTGATGCAGCTTAAGCCATTAAAAAAAAGAGGGGAAATGTGACAAACCGTATAGTAATAGTACTGTTAGTGGCAGCACTTATTGTAACTTAATGCCTTCCATAAACCATCACAGGAGCACTGCTTTTACTTCACCAATACTGTCTGAATTTTCCTCTTACTTTTGCAGACTTCTTGCTGTCACAGATATCAGTTCCTATTAGTATATTTGCAACAAAAGTCCATCTGTTAAAATGCTTCAACTGTTGCAACAGCCTTCTGCATGGTATAAAAGCCAAAAGTAAAATGGTAATTAATTCTGCACTATGGAAAACCTGTTATTTGTGTAAGTATTTAGTATGAAACCATATATAACCACACTCAGAAAAAGGAGGAGGTGTGTGTTAGTAAGTATCTGCTTTGTTCACAGACCTTGCAGGTCATTACAAGGAACATACGTTTTCAGAAAAATAGATATTTACAGAAGAGACAATAGTATATTGGACAAGTAGTGATTTCCCATATTACTTTCACTTCAAGCAAATACAGAAATTCTTTAGTACATTCTTTACATCCTACACTTATGGCTAGTTAATAATCCAATTGCTGCTGAAAAAAAGTGAGCTTCTCTTATTTAAAACAACATTTCAGTCACAACTTTTATGAAGACACAACTCATGTTTAATAACATAGTAACATTAATATCTTTAGAATTATCTGTTCAAAATGAATCACACAAGTCAATAAAAAATAAAATACTTGTCAATATGAATGAAAAAGGGAGAACAAAGGCTGAAATGAGCATTTATTATTATTTAATTAAGCAAATTCTATGTATTTGAGGGCTAATTGAGAATGTGGTATATTACCTATTAAAGCAACATACCTTTTGGGAAGCTACTGAATTTACTTGCTATATCACTTTCAACAGAGAAACTTAAAATGCTTCATGAAAATGGACAAATGTAAGAACTAGAAGAGCAAACAGTTCAACTTTTAGTATGGAGTAATTATTATTATTTCTACAGATAACCAGGGCCTACATGGAGAAATAAATAATCTATACAGAAAATCTCTAACTCTTACACCATGCAGTTTCCCAAAGGCAAGCAGCTAGGCAATGCACCCCAGAGAGGAATCGCTCCTAGCTCTGCAACGTTCCAGCTCCAGCAGACTGTGCAGCCCCTGGGCTGGTCCTGCTGCCATGGGAAACCCCTCTAGGTTAATCATCCTCAGATGAAACAGCCATTACACCACAACCAAGCTTTGGCAGAGTTTGGAGAGCAGTACAAACTCTGGACCTGCACAAACCATCAGGGCTAGTAAAAGAAGACTCCTATAGGGGAAAACTCAGAAAGACCAAGTATCCATTTTCCCCTGAGCAGAAAAGTTTTGACAGATTTCTCTGTTTGTATGTTTGGTGTGTATCATTTTTCCTGACCTCTGGGCTCTCTTTCAGGAGAAAAGGGGAAATTTTGACTAAAAGAAAATACAATTTTAAGTCTATTTAACATTTTAGGTTCTTCTCTTCTCTGAGGAAAAGAATATGCTTATTCCTCTTTCACACAAGAACTGCAGTTATCAGTTATAGTTTTCAGATTTAAAATGGGTTATTGTCTCATTCATAGATCAAATTATTTTGTGAAAACCAAAATCATAATTACGAGACTGAAAGCACATGTAGGTCAATGCAATGTAACACTTCACATAACTATCAACAAAAATGTCAATACAAACAGCTACTAAATGCACCATATGACATTCCAGTGGGGAGAAAAAAAAATCTACATTTTCTACTTATATGCCTTGCTTCCTTTATCAGCAGATGGCAAGCAAATTACTAGTTCAATCCATATGTCTGTATCTGATAGACAGTGTTTTACAAGTCTGAAATTAGTTTGAAACATTTAGATGTTGGCCAGACTACAGAGGAAAACAGGATAACTTTGTCTATTAATGAAAAGTCGGTTTTGTCATAACAAATACTTCCACAAGCTACTACCCATCCAGACTCATTCAGTCGCTAATGGAATTTGTACCCAAAGACATAATCTGTATTTAACAGACTAACAATTTGTAGTTTCATCCATTCTGTTCTTCTGCTGTGCTCCAACATGTCTCCTTCCACTACCAGAGGTCTACTTAGTGGTGTTGATGAAAGCAAGCAAAGCCATGAGAATATTTTTGGTAGGAAGGATATCAGATTGCTAGGGCCACTTATGTGCATGCTAGTAGGCATTCAAAGGAAAACCTGTCAGAGCAAAGCCCATGCAGACTAGCACCCAACCAAGCCAAAGTGCAGATGCCAACGAGAGAAGGAGATTTAGACAATTTTCCTTAATTCTCTCCACAGCAGGAAGCCTCCATTTATAATGTAGATAATGTATATTTTAGGAAAGGTAGATCAGAAAGCTTAGACAGTTCTTACAACGGTTTAGTGTTTTTTCTTTCAAAAGAAAGCTCCAAGTTAGGAGAATATCAATGACTTTTACTATAGAAAATCAAAGTTCTGCAAAAGATTGATGGGTGAAAGAGACAAACCAACCTAAAGACAAGACAGTAGTGATTACAGTGAAGTTCCTGGCAAACTGGCCACGCAAACAGGGAAGCAGATCTATATTGATAAAAACAGTCGACAGCAGAGGTATGGAGGCATCTATGTCCAGGCAAAGCACCAATCACACCCCCCGCAGTTCCCAAGGTACTGGGAGTCCTTCAGTGATAACACATGGATCTTGTTAACTTCCTAGTGCTTATAAAACGTAACTTCTTTGACAGGGACCTACAGAACCAGTGCAGGTAAAGTATTTCTCAAATCAGTGTTTTCTAAAATGTTCTGTCCTTCTAACAGTAACATGTTTGGGGAACTGATGTCCAAAATGGCTTACACTTTACTTCTAAAGAAGGGCATTACTCAGAAAGCCTTAAAATACCTCTTGCAATGATTAAGGCTTCATCCCAGGCTGTCTGCTCAACTCACTGAAATGATACATTTCAGAACCTGTTCAATCTAGACATCCACACCAATGCCAGCTTGGGGCAAATGAAACAGCCCCCACCTGAGATATACATAGTTGGTCACAAGGTTTGACTAAAACTGAGTATCACATGAGGAGTCAGTTAGGTGACAATCAGACCAAGTCCAAACTAAGGAATCAAATTTAACGGACACCAACTACCCTCTTAATTATTGTAGAAGTCCCTACATCAAATCTGACAGTTGTTACGGATGACCATTGCAAAGAACTCTATCATTTAGTTGGCTATTAGAAGGCAAAGGGAATCGATTAAGCAATGATTAAGCTTACAGTCTTAAAGGAATGAAAAGAACTATTTAAAAATCAATCCAGATTTAAAACTTCTAAGCAGAACATAATTTTCTGTAATGGAAATATCAGTGAAGTTGTAACATGCTTTTTGCTTTTAAAATTATTAATATTACTTCTACAAACCATTTGGCTAAATAACTACAGAAATTTTGTGTTCAGTGGAAAAGCCTTTTCATTAGTAAACAACAAGTAAAGGACGTGTACACAAACAGAGGTAGGTGCCAAGCTGTTTACAAGCCTTGAAGTCTAGAAGATTTTAATCATGTTTTCCATTAACTCTCCCCACCTCTCAAACACTGCATAAGGTAGGATTTAAGAGGACTTTAAACAAAAGGAAATATTTATGTTTCTAGCATACCTCAGTCAAATATAAAAGAATTTCAGTAACATAATTTCAGGTACCATGCTACTCTCAATGGAGAGCTTTACAGATGTTTGTCTTCTTTACCAGCTGTAGAGGGGAATGCCAAAGTGATCACCGTAGCTGAGTTCATTAACTGAATTGTAAAGAAAATTATTTTCTCGACAAACAGGCTAACTTATTCTGCACAATACAAACTTTTAAACAGATCTGGAATGCATCCACTTTACATTGGGAGAGGAGTTGTCATGAAACATAAAAAAAAAATTAAGTGTAACTCAGTAATTTCTTTTCTAACTCAAAAATATAAGCTCATGAACATTAAAGTACTTACTATTAGAAAAAAAGTCATAAATATGTAAAGGTATCATTCTCCATATGTCTTATAAAGGGGATAATAGTGCTATATTAAGTTTTGCTTTGATTTGAAAGCTTCCACCTTGCTGTGTCTGCCTTACAGCCTTTTAGTCGTGTACAGACTGGAGTAGCAAAAGCTTTGAAGTGTCCAACTTCCAATGAAGTTTTTAATATTTTTTAAATAAGTCTGAAGAGGTCTATGTGTGATTTACTGCAATTTCAGAAGCAGCTCAGAAACTCACCCTAACACAAAAAGATACAATTTCTTCAGGAAAGAATGGGAGAGTCATTTGAGCATGGGTATGGAGGCAGAGCAGCATGAAAATCAAACATTATTAAGTTAGATTCAAAATACTGGGCATATAAATTATCATACTCAGAACTTTAAGAGAAATAAGACAGAGTTTTGTATTGATGATTTTTTAAAAAATTTTTTGGGGGAAACCAGTAAACACAGTTTAAGTGTTTCATAGCCAATTTTTATAATTGCAAAGAAGCAGCTGTGATAAAACTCTATTTGTAGCATCATAATAAATTTGCCCCCCACCTACTAAAATTAGTTCTAAGAATCTAAAATTCACAGTTGAACATCTGACTGAACAAAACAGGCATTGCTCCATGCCAAAAATTGAAGGAAAGAGAACTAAAATATGCCATTTTCTCACCAGAAATTGTAGGCTCCCAGAATAACATATGAAATAAAACTCATTCCAAGCTTGTTTGCATTGCTCCTCATTCCATTCATAACAAATTCCTTGACAAATGTTCTGATTATTTATCTTTTTTCCTTGCTTTTTTTAATTTAAACACAATTTTCAAATCACAGACAGTGATTTAAAGGAGAAACAGCCGATAGTACAATGCAACTGAAAATGGAGAGGGTGGAACTTCACTCTCAGCAAGTGCTGGAGGCAACTCACATGATTAAAGACTGTACTGTAAGCCATCGTTAAAAGTCTTCTTCCCATAAGTGAAAACGTATAGTTTGCCACTGTACACATCAGAGGAACATAAACCAAAATGAGGTCAAAGTCATACAAGAAATGCAAATGCCTTGCTCCAAAATTCCTGCTTTCTTTTTTTTTTTTTGGGCTGAAGAATAAGAATTTTAACAATGTTAAAATTAAATTATAATCTGTTTCTTAAGTTTTTCTTATTTTCTTGGTACTCTTGCAAAACTTTACACAATCATGCTCAGAGAAGTTAACTGAGAGTATTGATTCAGGATGCCTATGCATCAGGGTCTTCGTTCTGTGACTGTAGTGTTGCAAGAGAAAGAGTTTAATGCACTCTTCTTCGCTCTCACCTTTCAAGACAAGAAAGTGCCCTTGTTTCCATTTTATAGACAGAATCAGGACACTAAGGCCTAGAAGAGCCAAGAAATCATAGAGAATTAACCATCTAACTAAAAAAAATATGATTCAGAAATATGACTCACAAATCCCAGGTAGCACAAGGATACATAAACTCAGTAAAGATTTCAAAGCTTATTTGCTAGCTGCCTGCAAAGTGCTACACAGCCTGGGCTGCCACCACGCCATTTGTTTCAGAAACCCAATACTGTGCACAGTGCAAAAAAAGAAAACATCTTTATTCCTCCAGTCATTTATGCACTAATTCTATCCTACCTGAACCCTAAATACGTAGCACACAATATGGAATATGTATATTTATATATTTATATTACACACACATATTATTATATCACTACAACAAAACTGTAAGATTCTCTAAAATATACATAAGGATACTTAGCAAAATGCTTAGAAAAACACCAACAGAACCATTTAGCCATTATAAAGCTTCATTTTAAAAACAGAACTTGGTAAAAGAAATAAATGAATTATATTAGGCAGGAAATTGTTCACTAAATCAATTGTGCTACAATAGAGATCTTAAAATTAAGACCACTTCCACAGTGGCCACATGCACATTCTGAGGAGTGCTAAGGTAACAAAGAAAAGTGCTTTTGTATATCTCATGTACATGAGTATATACATATACCTATACATTTGCATTTCAGCACACAACTGGTCACATAACAACTATTTTCCATAGTTGTAATTTTTAACTGAATATATTAACCCCGAGATACCTCCATGGAAAAATTACACTACCCGTGTGCACCATTTTTTTCTCTTCTTAAATCTTCACCATTTCAAATTTGTTCAGATGTGGATACCACCTGGATCCCTTCAAAGCAAATACAATTACAATGTTCCCTTTTTGGTCCAATAAACATTTATATACTGTCTAGCATAATATCCCTACTCTAAAAGACTATATTTATCGTGTATTTAATTACCAAACACATGGAGAGGGTTGTCTGAAGTTCAACACATAAAAGGAACTCTGCACTTCCAAATTTTAAAATTATCTTCACATAGATATTCAGTGTTCAGCATCATAGTACTTCAGGCAAAAATAGAATTATGTACAATTCTTACCTGCATTCATCTATGAAATTTAGTTTCCCATTGAAAATCTACAGGTTAGCAGCAAGTTCAGCCCATGGACATGAACACACCTTTCCTATTGGATCTGGTTTGGCAAACACTAGTTTCTAAACACAACTGAAGCTTCCATTTCACTTTAGGAATATAATCCAATGCTAAATACTAATAGCAATAGGGAAAACTAGCAGGGCTATATAATGATTGCACTTAACTTTTTGAAACTTTGGAGACGCTCAGCTAATTATTGACATTAGTCATCATACAAGAAGCCACATTCACTTACTTCCCAGTTTAAACAAGACTTCCCATTGACAGCTCTCAGAATTGTTTAGACTGGAGGGAGCTGCTGCTGCACTGTTTGCCTTTGCAGTGCCCACAGCTGTGCTCCATACCCTGACATTGCTTTCACAGAACTGCATCCACGGTAAACACAATTATTTAAAAAAAAAAAAAAATTAGGAAAGTATATGAAGACAGTAAAAAACAAAAAACAGCTGCTGGACTGGCTGCACCTAAAGGAATAATGTTTCCTCATTTAATGTGTCCAGTTTGGAGCAAGGGGGTATGAATAAGGGCTGCAAGACTGGGTTGTTTTCAGCATCAACAAGGACAACTTAGTAGCACAAAGGGGCTGAGGCAGGGGCTGCCACGGAGAGATGTCCCAACACACCATGGATGCTCTCACCCTCCCATCAAGTTCAGTATCCGCCGTTCCCCAGGGGACAGATGGCACTGAGCACCTCCCTTAAGCACCAGGGTGGCATTTGCCTCACACCACCAGGACTTGGCACAGGTGTGCATCAGCCAGGTAACAATGGTGGCTGCTGCTTCTCACTCCCACCAACAGCAGGACACCAAATACCAGGCCAGAGGGAGCAAAAGAGAGGCTCTTCTACCCAAACTAGTTAAGGGTAATATAAATTTGAGTTAATTGCATCTGACACTGATTGTTAATCTGGTTCGGCCACTCAGTTCAATACAAGAAAGCATTCTTTTGTTCGTTTCTTTATTACTTTCTCTCCCATTCAAATGCAGCAGCTTGTTTTAAATCAAGAATTATCTCAGCTCTCCCTGTTTGAATCATTGTTATTGATCATAGCAACTTCAATAAATCCTGCTGCTTACGCAGCGGCCCGGGGGCTCATACCAATCTCCCCAGCCCTTTGTTCCACATACTGATTCACCTTTTCATCAAGGATTTTGACGTAGCTGCTGCCCTTTTGCATTATTACTGCGCCCCACCCAAATAATGATTTTATCATTTAATACTCTTCTAAACCACATTTTGTAAAAGGGAGAAGAAAAAAAAAATAAATAAAAACTATGCATTGCCGGGTGGATAAACATGCAGGAGGTGGGGTTGCCTCTCCACAGGACAGACACACCCCACACAAAAACCAGAAACATGCCTTTAATTGGGCAGGTTAACATTTTTCTAAATGTTACTTTCTAGCCCTATCTGATCACTCTGTCAGAATGAGTAATGCAAAACTTTCAATTTCTTGTGGGTTTGGTTCCAGTAGTTACTAAAAGTAGCCAAGTACATGTTTGTTTCTAAACTACTTGAAAACTTCAGAGAGTTATTTTAGCTTAGTTCACAAGTCTTTCACCAGCACTGCGATTTTACCTGCCTCTGTTTTGCACAGGAAACCCAGTGCTTCAAAACCATTTATTTGCAAGTTCTAACTTTATTTTCTTATTTTCTTTGTTGGAGGATACTTGCTTTTTTCCAAGATGTAGTTATATTTATAACAAAAAAAAAAAAATGTAGCCCATTGCCTCCCCAGGCAGAGACTTGTAGAAACAGGTGCTTCTAAAAAAAACCAAAATACTTTGGCAGCTCTCTGACCTGACAGAGCTCTGTGCATTAGTAAGACACAGTGCCTGCTGAGTTCCCCTCAGCTAATTAGAGGACTCGTAATGCAATGAATGGCCTTGACTATAAATACTTCCTGAAAGATCTCTAACAGAGTCAGAGGAAATGGGAAAAAAATGAGATGCAGCTACAGAAAACCTATTTCAGATGTTTCTTCTTTAAAGGGCTGGTTTTCTTCCCCCAAAGTGGCTGAGGGATGAGATGCAGCACTCACAACTTCCATCAACTTAAATACAAGGTGTATGATACAACTGTATGCATTAAATTTAATTCTGTAGATATACCATTAAAATGTTGCTATTAAAAAGTAGCTGGAAGTAGGACACAATGCCAAAGTGCACAAAAACTTCCATCTATTACTTTGAAGTCACCACCAAAAAGATCACATTTAAACTAAGATCCCTCTTGGAGAGCTTGAACCTCCCAGTGTTGCTCTCTGTGTTCCTGCTAAGGCAGCAGCAATAATTCTACCAACATCACAGAGGCAGGATTCCCCTCACAGTTATGTTATCCTTCTGGACAGGAACTGAATGTTTATAGAAAAGTCTTGGAAGTCACAAAGGCCAGTTCAGCATTTCTACTGCTTTGCAGCTATGCAGCATCTAACCCTGTGGACAACAAGAACAAGTATTTTATAATAGGAGAAATGATGTTTCACTACTAGGGATTGTCTCTGATACCTACTACACTGACATTAAATCAATTCTGTGCAAATTTCCTGACACATACATATTTATTGCTTACTTTAAAATTAGCTCTGTCAGTCAGCCAGATACAATAAGAGAAAACTAAGAGAGAGGAAATAATAACTTTTTCTGATTTCCTGTCTCCCCCCAATTTAAAGCCATATAGCCAGCTCTAGACAGAACATCATATGAAATAGCAGAAGTGTAAATATCACAGACAAAAAGAAAATACCTTTTCTTGAGTAAATGGAAACTTTCTTGAAACACCATTATTTCCTATAGTGTGTAAACAGCCTGACCATTATGGTGCAAAATAATCTCAATTTAATAGAAGAGCTGGTTTTATCCTTTGCCCTATATAAAAAGCTCATAGCAAAGGTTAACATAACTTCCGTTAGATATTTAATGTTACAGCCTGCAGTCTGCCTTTGATCAAAATCATCAGTGGTTTTGCAATAGGTTGACCATCTCTCCCCCTCACAGAACACAAATCTCCCTTTACATGAACTTCTATTAATGCACAGGCATCTATTGCCTTCAGGTTAATGTGGCACCACGGGACACACTGATCTATGCCATTCTGCATCTGCATCAGATGAACTACAATGCAAGGAAGCAGTGTCTACCAATACTTTTAAGTGGGCTAAGTAGTCTGAAGGCTCAGGCTGCAGTTCCCAATTTTGTGGAAAAACTTCGTTCAGCAGTGTCCACACTTCATTTAAAATCAGTTTAGCAAAAAGTTCCTGCTGTCCAAGATCTGCGTTCAAAGCATTAAACAATCTGCCTGGCCCAGAGTCCGCTGGCTGCCAATGTGCAACCCCAAAAAAAGAACATTTTTGCATCTCAATAGACCTTCCAGTATCAACAAATCTTTAAACTATAAAATCAGCTACTCTAAGGAAGAGCAGAAATAATGTCTACATTGTACCATGCTGAGGTACATATTTTGTAATTCCCACTTGCAAAACATACCAATTCACTGTAAGTACAGCTGCTGGGAACATTTTAATAAGAAAAATAAATTAAAGCTACTCACAGAAGTATACCAAGCCCCTGAGCAAGATTCTGTTACATACACACAGCTTGGAAGCGCTCTCGGGGGAAAAAGGTGCGTCCACTGCATATGTGTGTTCAGACACACGCTGAGTTCAAGCTATCACCACTGCACCATCCCCAGCTCCCACACAAAAGATTCGGTCTTTTAGCTGCAAAAAAGGAAAGAAATTCTATCCTAATGACTCCCATGAATAATCCACTGTAGCACAGAAACTGGGGAGGGAACAGGTCCATTGTGCACTGAAGGAATGTAAGAAAGCAGCATATAAATGGCTTCCACAAGGTGCAAAGCTGAAAAACACTCTCAAGCAATTTCCAAAAGTTTACAATTATCCTGTAGGCATTAAGGAAATTTGTGGGCAATTGTAGATTGCAACTATAGACCCCTTCCCCAGTTGATCTGCATTGTCTTTGGTATTTTATTAAAATGCTAATCACTCTTAAACTCAGTATCTAGAAAAAAACACTTTCAATATTAATCTCCATCTATGATAAAAAAAAAACATTAAAACCATGATTTCACCATTCCCTTCCCCTAGTCATGAGAAAACTAAAAAATGAACAGCACATGGTATTACTGCTACTATTGAATAAGCACAATCACTTTACAAATACTGAATAACCAGTAAAACCAAAGGATATGTTAGTTCGGGGGTTTTTTTCAGTCCATTTCTCACAGTTTTTATTCACTGAGTAATCCTAGATTTTTAGCTTCCTCTGTGTCTTTGGAGGAAAAAAAATGAAGGTGTCCACAGTAATTTTATTATAGGTTTTGTTTCCTAGTCACCAGTCATACTGGGATACAGTATTTTGCATGACTATTCATTATATTATACCAGAAGTATGAATTAACTATGGCTTTGCTTTAGAAAGGCCCAACTTTTAGCACAGTATTACCTATTTCCTATATAATAAATAAATTTCTCCAAAAGCGGATAATCATGAGAAATTTGCCTAACAATACAGAGCACTTTCTTTTACTTCAGAGGATTACAAAAATTAGCTTTTCCCAGAATGGAAGGGAAGTTCTTGTCTGAAAAATTTCTAATTGTCTCTGGGCCAAATATGTACGTCAGATAATATCTGACACAAAGCTCCCTTCCACTGGTAAGGCTGACCAGCACTTTGTCTTTTTGATTCCTGGCTGCAGTACTGCATCCCGTAACTGTCTACAGAAAACCAAATCAAGAGCAAAGTGATAGAGTTAGGTTTCTATGATCTTCACAGATCCAGGGTAATAGGGAATATCAATCTTATTGGAATAATTAGTATCACTCACAGAATCACACTGTTTCGTCTACCAACATCTCCTGTACTTCAGATCACCTGTTACTTTCAAGAAGGTTGAACTGTGATTATTTTCCCCTTTCTACCAATAGTGATGAAATATATACAATTATGGACTCCATTCAGCAGATGTAGAAAGTTAACCTCCTTCTCTTTTTTTTTCTTTAAATATTTCAAACTGATAAAGGCAACTTGCCCAGTTGTCAAAGAAGAAAAGTGAGAATTAAAATATTATAACTACGGAAAATACTCAAACAAGTTCTTGGTACAACAGAGTTCAAAGAGCTAGGTACCTAAAAGTGTACACAAAATTAATTACTCTTTGAAGGGTGTCAGTACGGACATAGTCCTCTAATAAATACTTCTACAAACTTTATAAAAGAAAAAAAAAAGGAAAATGCAAGGAATTTATTTATATACACTGTAATAAACAATCATGAGCTTTTTTCCTTTTTCAGAAAACTATGGAATTTACAGGTACTTCATATATCTGAACATAGAGAAATGACCAAAATATTTCCAAAATTAAAAAAATGCTGATTTGAAAAAAATAAACAGTGGGTTTGTATAAAAACTTTTTTTAAAGTCTGAATTTATTTTTAAATGGGCATATGAAGCAGCCAGTGTACATCTTCCTTTTTTATATTCATCAATGGGTAGAACTGATAATATAAGGGCCTTATTTTACCACTTACTAAGACTTTAGGCTCTAGCTACCAAACCAATTTAAAACTTTATATAGCTGACTGCATTATACCACACTGCTCTGCAGATTCTTGTTTAATTGGAGGGGTTTTTTATCTTTTAGTCATCAAAAGAAAAATGAAAACTACTTGTATTCTGATAATCCATAATATAAATGCCTTTTCTGGCCAATATGTGTGTGCATTGCTAAGAATCAGTACAAGGACTGAAGTGGGATATAACTAGTATCATATGTACAGCATGAATTCCACTGCTAGTCAGACATATGTGTATATATTTTTATATATATTTCCAAATGGAGGAGAGAAATATAACCTTGCCATTCACAGTGAGCACACACCCAGGTTTGCAAAAGGGAGTGTGTCATACTGTTTCTCATACACTTCAAAATCTTACATCAGAAAACATTCATGTTCTTTGCTACAAAAGACTACAGTCACCCTAAATCGCATGCAGACTTTAAGTGACAGAAACATTATTTTATAATTAGAACATTCTTAAGACCACCAACTTCACTTAAAAAGAGCTTGTGAGACATGCATAGAGAGAAATATATACCTATGTGTAGTAGGCCATGGAATAAAACATTTATCTTGCTTTTTGTCTCATTTTGATTTGTTGTTCACTCTTAGAGTAATGAATGTTATGACTATAAATGTTCTTATAAAAGATAATGAAGAAAAAGAGCTGATCATCACTTCCATTCTAGTGAGTTTTCCCTATGGCCTGACCAGTTGCATGGCAAATTTCTAGAAATTCAGATAGGGAGCAGCCTTGAAAATATACAGTGATGACTCCAAGAGAAAGACACACATCACCCTGTACAGCTACTCCAAATTTGAGAGCTTTTCTGACCCCAGATTTCCCTACAGTGGAAAAAGTATACCTTGATAGAAGGAGAAGCTGTTTATATATAAGACCTTTCATTTAAAAAAAAGACAGAAGAGGAATGATTTTGTGTGGCAAATCTTTTTTGCTTATCACCCAAGCTCCTTCTTTTTCCCTTCTTTTGCTTCCAAGGCAACCAGACAAGTGTCAAAATTGATATATAATTATGTTGCTTTACAGAAAAAAAGAAGTTACATTTTATTAATATGTATCTTGGGTTTCATATGATAGCTATTTAATAATGTGAGATCTTGCTTAAGTGTGAACTGTCACACCACCACATAATTTAAGAGGTGATTAGTTGTTTTAGTGTAACAGATGTGCAGCCTTCTGGGGTTCTAAACCTTCCTACTTCAAATGCACCATCAACCTGCACAATTAGCAGGAATAATTAAAACAAAATTCAATCAGAGATAAATAGCAAAAGCAGAAGCACTTGCTTACTAATACTACATCAATATATACATTGTTTTATGCAAACACTTCAGAACATTTACCTGTCAGCTTAGCTCTACATGTTTCAGTCCTTTTTTGTTCCATGAATGAAAGAAAACCCCAACCGTATTACTCAGGAACTGAAGAAATCATTTGCATGCCTAATTAAACATAACATACCTGTAATCATGAAAAGCAAGAATAGAAAAAAACAGAACTTCCTACCCGTAATAAGGACTGGGATTCATCCTTCGTCTTGGTGTCCCCGGATCCTGTGTAGGGCTGGGTGAGCTGCCCAGTTTTCTCTGCTGCTCCAGCTGGCATGCCCTGCAGGAAGCCCTTGTTCTCCACCGCCAAGCCGTAAATGGGCCGCGCAAGATGGGCAGATTCTACATTCGGACTATCCCTTAAAGGCTTTGGCTGCTCTTGGCCAACAGACACCGGGGTCAATAAGCCTAGGCTAGACTGTGTGTATGATGGGCTTCCCCTCAAAATGTCTGTTCCTCTCCAGGTCACATTGCGAAGATCATCACTGGGACTGTCAGTCCAACCTTTCTCCTTGAGCACTTCCTTATCTTCTATCTTTTCCCTCTTCACTATGCTGTCAGATATGGGCTCCCCCAATTTGGAGTCTGGATTAATCAGACTATAGACCTTAAGGTCAAGTTTTGGCTCTTCTTTGATAGATGAAACGCCATGACTGTCCTCCCCATTGGCTGTAGTGATGTCCATCTCCTGACAGTGAACAGTGTTGAAGTGCTCTAGTAGTGACTGAGTGTCAACAGCTGTGAAGCTGCACTGACGGCATTTGTAGCAATTGTGAACTCTCCTGGAAGAAAATGAGAAGTGTATTAATGCAAGAGCCTCCCCTGGGCTTTCCCTCTCACAGTGGTTCTACCTACCTACATGAAGAAAATAAACTGAATTTACAGGTCAATACCCTCTAAATAAAGCAAGCAGGTTTATGTTGATGTCTTACATGATATGGAAAAAATCCTGTTCTTTCTTACCCACACACATCACAATGGTCTCCTACCACTCACTCATACTCCACTGCAATATTCTAAACTTCACATAATTTTCACTGGGATTTTGTGGGGTTTTTCTCCTCTTCAGTTTGCTGAAGTTTTCACTTTCTGTTGTGGTAGAAACACTGAAGTAACATTTTTTTTCAACCAAAATCAAACAGTTTGAAAAGGATAGTCTCTTTGTATAAAAAAATGCTTTATATAATAAATAAATAAATATATATATATATGCCAGAAAGTTCAAAAACTTAAACATTCCTTTGCTTTCCACCAGTACCATGTGCTTCAAGTTGAGCAAGATGTTTTTGAATGGCATTGTGGTTACCTTATAAATAAGAATACACAAAAGCGTAGAAGGTTGTACACAACAGGCAGTAATTATTTGTTCTCTCTGGATGTTTTAGCACAATTTAAAAGCTGTTGCTCTAAAGAAAAGGCAAAATAGTTATCTCTGTCACTACAAAATGTGTTTTCCTGTTAAATACAACAATGCTTGGGTACAAGCTGTGGAGCAGTGTGGAATAACACACCTTCCTGGCTTTATTCTAAAAGCCTACATAAAGCACTGCATTACTAAATTATGTAAAGCATATGTTGCTACATGAGAACAACATGTTACCCATTTAATGTATTTATCATAGGAACAGAACACTGTTTATGTGCTCTGTAACGCCATTATGAATAACTGTTTATAGCACAGGAGCTGTCAGAGCCCTCTATCAGGCTCTGGGCCATGCTGTACCCAGCACGGTACCAGCGCACAGTCAAATGCTGTCCTTGCCCTTCATTAAAATGTACATAAATCATAGAATAACCAGGTTGGAAGAGACTCACTGGATCATCGAGTCCAACCATTCCTATCAAACTTTAAACCATGCCCCTCAGCACCTTGTCCACGCTTGCCTTAAACACCTACAAGGAAGGTGAATCAACCCTTGGGTAGCCTGTTCTAGTGCCCAATTATACTTTCAGTGAAAATTTTTTTCCTAATGTCTAGCCTAAACCTCTCCAGGCGGAGCTTGAGACCATTCCCTCTTGTCCTGTCCCATGTCACTTGGGAGAAGAGGCCAGCACCCTCCTCTCTACAACCTCCTTCCAGGTAGTTATAGAGAGCAATGAGTTCTCCCCTCACCAGCTTTGTTGCTCTTCTCTGGACTCACTCCAGAGACTCAACAGCCTTCTTGTGGTGAGGGGTCAAGAACTGAACACAGGATTCAAGGAGCAGTCTCACCAGTGCAGAGTCTAGAAGGAGAATAGCCTCCCTGGACCTGCAGGTCACACCGTTTCTGATACAAGCCAGGATGCCATTGGCCTTCTCGGCCACCTGGGCACACTGTTGACTCATGTTCAGTCAGCTGTCAACCAACACCCCCAGGTCCCTCTCCTCCTGGCAGCTTCCTAGACAGACTTCTCCTAGTCTGTAGCTCTGCATAGGGTTCTTGTGCCCCAAGTGCAGGACTTGGCATTTGGTTGTGTTAAACCGCATGCCATTGGACTCAGCCCAGCAGTCCAGCCTGTTCAGATCCCTTTACAGAGCCCCCCTACCCTCCAGTAGATCCACACATCCGCCCAGCTTAGCATCATCTGCAGACTTGCTAAGGGTGCACTCAATGCCTTCATGCAGGTCATTGATGAAGACATTGAAGAGGGCTGCACCCAGCACTGAGCCCTGGGGAACCCCATTTGTCACTGGCCTCCAGATGGATTTTACACCATTTACCACCACTCTCTGGGCCAGGCCATCCAACCAGTTTTCCACCCAGGAGAGTGTGTGCCTGTCCAGGCCAGAGGCTGA
>WAAB01017267.1:70411-104457 GCA_013389865.1 Piaya cayana | reverse complement strand
GAGACTTTGCCAACCAGCCTTCTGAAGAGTTCAAAGTCTACCCTCTGGAAATTTAAAGCTACTGTCCTGCTAACCACCCTCTTCACTTCACCTAGAACAGAAAACCCTATCATCTCATGATTGCTTAGTCCTAGCTGTCCTCCTACTGCCACATCCCCCACAAGGCCTTCTCTGTTCACAAACAGTAGGTCCAGGAGGGCACCTTCCCTTGTTGGTTCATTCACCAGCTGCGCAAGGAAGTTGCCTTCCACACACTGCAGGAACCTCCTAGACCGTTTCATTTCTGCTCTATTGTACTTGCAGCAGATATCACGGAGATTGAAGTCTCCCACAAGAATGAGAGGCATCGATCTAGAGATAAACCCCACCTGTTTATACAAGAGCTCATCAGCTGCTTCTCCTTGGCTAGGTGCAATGGCTTCTCCCTACAGACACACTTCCACATCCCACACATTCAGAGTCACAAAAGTGTCTTTGGCCAAGCTAAAAATTAGCCTTTCACTATCCACACAGGATAAAACTTGTATGAGAAATCTGTTACTGCCCTGACAACTCCAATTGTTAGAATTAATTCTTTAGAGGCCAAATTCTGGTCTCAGTGAAGCTGATGGCAAAACTCCCATTGACTTCAGTAAGAGCAGGATTTGGCTCTCAGTGCATCTGCAGAACTGGAATATACACAAAATGTCCCTTTTAAAGTATGATGGTTTGGAAGGGACAACTTGCCAAACTTATTAAACCCCCTTGTCTTCCTTCTTTCCTTTGGTTGGAAAAACAAACCGTATGTTATTTACATTGTCTGATTTTCTTGCAGTGGTGTCAGCGCAGACACGAGTACACATTCAGATGCAAGTTTTTTTTGCCCTTGTGCAATATCAGTTTTCTTTTTGTAATTTTCCATATTTCTATTAATTTTAAAGGACTAGGTGGGCTCGTTCAGTTGCAAAAAAATAGTCAGCCCTTCTCCACATAGACTTATGGCAACAAAATCTGCTTGTTGGAGAGCAAACTGTGGGTTAAAATCCTCTTCTGGCTGTGTTCATT
The DNA here is from genome assembly GCA_013389865.1 of Piaya cayana. Classification (NCBI taxonomy): domain Eukaryota; kingdom Metazoa; phylum Chordata; class Aves; order Cuculiformes; family Coccyzidae; genus Piaya; species Piaya cayana. The sequence goes on along the minus strand of WAAB01017267.1, from coordinate 103,413 downwards.
TTTCTCCATTCTCCAATTGCGTTTTATTAAAATCAGCTTGTCTCTCAATGCAACACTAATATATTCTTTCTTGCAACTTAGTTCTTTTCTAAACTGAGCTTAATTCTCTTCTGAACCAAAAAAAATGAGAGTGCTATCTGATCAAAACCATTTTATAAATACAAAAAGCCAAGTTATAAAGAGAGTCAGCCCTGTAAAGGTGGGATACCATCTGAGAAATCCAAGTTAGACAGGGGTTAGTTATCTTAAAAGCCAAGTTAAACAAGACACCATTTGGGGCTAATGGCTCAGCTGCATACACTCTCCATGTGAAAGTTTATCAATCCTTTGGGAGGCTACTTAGCCCTAAGTGTCTCTTGTTTAACTTGGCTATTTCAATGGCTAACCCCCTTTCCTAACTTGGCTGTCATCTACAGATATCACACCTCCAAACAGCTGATCTTTTTCTGCCTAACTTGTCTATTTTTCCCACCCCCTTTCATGCTGGCTAGATGTTTTTGATCAGGAACGGTACACACCACAGGAGCGGTACGACACTTCTGAGGCCACAAGTAAATGCTGACTATTAGACACAGTTGTAACTACATGGCTGAGGCCCAGCTACAATCACCTTTATTACATTAAAGATTCATTCATTTAAACTATTTATGATTTCTGTAAAGAGAGACATATAAACATCCCTCCGCTATTCTGTAAAACTGCAGTATGCACTGTGATGTACAAAATACAAGAACTGATTTAAGTAGGTAGTAATCCAACAGTCTTTTTTTTTTTCAGGACATAACTTTTCTAGCATGCATGAAAAAGTATTCTCTGCCATTGACATTACAGATCTCCATACTTTGCATAGGTTTGTCCTGTATACTATTCTATCTCCAAGCTCTGAAAAATAAGTTAAAGTTTGGAACTGTCTGATATAAGTCACAGTCTCAAATAATAAAATAATAACTATCACCAGCTATTAGAAAACTTTTGAAAGCTGGAATCATATATTTTCCCAGAACAAGGCATAAAAGAAAATGTTTTCATCTCTGACTGCTTTCACCCCACCCTGATTGCAATCAAGGAAACAAGTTGGCGACGTTTGATTTTTTATGCTAGAATTGAAGCCTTCCCCATGTTTCTCTAAAGGCCCAAGTTACACTTACATTTGTGCATAAAGCTCCTAAAACTAAGCAACAAAATTTTAAAAATTCTGATTTGCTAAGTACACAATAAACACTCCTTATTGCATTACTTTACGCATTACCTTAAAGTTACACTTTACAGCTAACTGCAGTTATATCATCAGAAACTCTGAACTCATCAGGTGCAACACAGAGTATTGATATATAGATGATCAAAGGAGTGACATTTGAGGAAAATCTCAGCATGGTATGAAGTTATATCATCGAAGAAGGAACAATATTCTTACTTTTGTGATCTTGCTCAGACAAGCGGGTTCAAGCCATAAACTCGTGTTAATTTCAATGTGACATTAGGATGGCAATGTCACCCCATCAGTTGGTGTCCTTTAGCATTATTATTTTCATCACAAAATAAATCAAAGACCTGATTATTCATGGACATTAAAACATTTATGGCCCGATCCCAAGATTAAATGTCAAGGAATTCAGGCCAAACCTTTGCTGTACTGCTACATTCTGACAACTTAATAAAATCCTATCATTATTTATTTGTACCAAAATGTACTTGAACTCGGTGCTATAATACATAAGGATTTTCCCTCACAAAATCTTGAAGTCAGAGAAATTAGATGGGGGAGAGAGGGTTGATGGATTTAGTGTTCTTTACTTGACCTTTCTAATAGACTGTGATACTCCTGACACTAGCTATTATTAATTACGTCTTGTTGACATACTTCTAACTAGTCTCAAGTATTACACCATCCGCTACAGAACAAGGCTTTTTTTCTTCATTTTAAATTACCTGAAGGCATTCCTGGGCTCTAGGGCATAGAAAATATGCTGGATGAAGGTATGACTGTTGAATCTCTTCCATTTTTTTGCATGTTTTGAAATTAATTACGAATATAACAATTACTAGTATTTCTCATGAAGAAACTGGCTTATAAGCAAGTTTGCTTTGGGGATGGGTGCTGCACTCAGACTTGTGGGGAGCAGAAACTATTCAGAAGGAAAAGACAACAGCAAAGCAAGCCAGAAAATTCAGCAGATGGACAGAAAGGGGAGGAGAACAGGCAGAGCAGAGAGCAAGAATGAGATGAAAGGAGAGCAAAAGCCATTGGCAAGAGCAAACAAGTTCAGAGCAGTGAATTAAGGTGTCAGGAGGACGGAAAAGGTCCTCACAGTTGCTAGTATTGTTCAACAAGCGAAGGCTCCTGCTTTGCAGAAAACCCATGAGCTGCTGGGCCTCAATTTACACTTTTGCCCTCAGTGGGCTTCTTGGGGGAGTGTCCCAAAGGCTCTCCTTCCATGATCTGCATGTATAAGACCCTGCTGTGGTTTCATGCCTGTAACATGACCTGCACCCCTTTGCCTTTTAAATCTCTACTCTATTTACCTCTAAGATGCAGGGAATTTAATTTAATTCAAAATTAATTTCAAAAGAGAAATCAATATAATTGCTGTCACCCACATGTTCAAAGTCATTTGTTTATTACATAAATTAATCTACTTCATTGTCAAAACTTATATTTCATTTATAAGTCTATTTTCTTTTGATCTTTTGCAGTTGTTTGATGAATCACTACTTTATCTACCTTTTTAAAAGGAGTTTAGAGCATTTTTCAGCATAGCATATTTATTTACTAATAGCACTAATCAAATACTTTTTGTCAAAGTCTTTCTTGACAAATAAATATTTACATTACAAAAATCTATTTTTTGCAAAAATGAGAAAATGCATTGTTTTCCCACATCTTTTAGCAAAATTAAAAAACAAACTGATATGCAAGAAGCCTTTTTCATTGTTTTAAAAAAAAAATGAAAATTTCTAATTTAATTCTTTTGGAGCAAGCAGGAAATAATCTCTAGGCTAAGTAATCCAACATGCAAAATTTCCCCAAATACTCATTATGATTTTTATCTAAATTACAAGTCTTGGCATCTCTTAGCTCACAGGAATACCAGAGAGTTTTGAGGAAAAATTAAGTTTCACAATGAACATTAAGAGTACCTGATTCCTCAGAGGTATAATGGATAATGTGTAGTAGCAGAATTAGTAGAAAATAGAGGCCAATAAACCTTCTGGGGATTTACTTGAGTAAGCACATTTTAGTGAAGTTTAAATACAAGAAAACTCAAGTGCAATGTGATTCATTAACTTCAAATTTAACTGAACAGCTCTCAAATAATCATGTCAAGAAATATAGAATGAGAATTAAGTGTAAGTACACTTTTCTGTAAACAGAAAACTAATAAAGAACTACATTTGTAAATTCTAATACTGTTGCAAATACATGGCTGCAAAGGTATAATATCGGGATGCAGAAAATGTTTTGCCTAGCAGACAGTTAAATTGTAGACAGAGTCAAAAGGAAACAAAATGGAAAATAAATTACGTATGCTGTTCACCCATATGACTTGAAATTAAGATAAAAAATATACGAACCAAAATATGCAAGTAGCACCTAAAGCCAGCCCTGATACTCAGAGATTATCAATGGCAAACTTAAATATGTGAATGGCACAACTCCTTCTGCCACCACATTAATGCTTAGTATCATGTATTAGAATCCATTCAGCTCCTTATTATATAAATTGACAAGTTTTAGATATGTGTGTTGTACAGCATTTTAAATACATCAGAAATACAAAATCTGTGTCATTACAGCTTTATTGAGAAAAACTCTGAGAAGGCCAGGCGGGATGTAAGCTGACCCCACATCAGCATGTTTCTGTGTGTCACAACTCCCTAACGCTACTGTTTATAGAATTTCTCCTTTCTAAAATCTGAACTATTCAGTATCTTTAGTTCATAAAATACAAAAAGGGAAAAAGAATACATATTCCAGACATGCAAAATTTCTACTAAAAAAGGCCTGATGGCAATAATAAAAAGAGAAGCTATGATGCCCCAAAAGTCTCCTATCAAATTAAAATAAATGGTAACTATGAAAATGAGGTTAGGCACAGAAAAACAATAAAACCTGACGGTGATTGCCATTACGTAGCACCTACCATAAAATGAACTAACTTCTGTGATTTCAAAGAAGATGCACAGTAGGAAAAACAGCAGCAGTACGTATAGAAAAGAAACAAAACTCAAATTAAAGGGGTGGGGGGAACAGGAAAAAGGGAAAAAATGTTGTACTATGTTTTAACTACACAACATCCTCAGAGCACTCAACAATGTAATCAGCAAAAGACTCTAAAAACACTTTGTTTGAGGTTCTTAAACAGACCAGACTACTTTTAGAAAAGTTGAGATTTGAATGCTTAAGTGCATCTCTTCATTTTCAAGAACGTAGTGTAGTGACAACTGCCACAGCTGCAGGGTGCTGAGCCCTCCAAAGGAGAAGCTACTGCTACACTGTCTCTGATTTAACACTCCATTTTGAAAGTCATTGCTTCTCCTTTCCTTGGGAAAAAGGATTTTAACCAGGCATGCTTGTTAAAACTTAAATTACCAGCTGCAGCAAAATAAGTAGGTTTTTTTCAGTCAAGGACCCATTTCAATCTTCCAGTTATTTAACCACTAAAAAAAGACTGCCATGCCCCAGCGGCAGACAAAGTGCTGCCTATGGAGTTCTACAGCATGGCTCAAAGCTGCTATAATAATGCTTGGAACTTAGATACCACTTTTCATCTTCAAAGCAGTTTACAAACATTAACTAATTAATCCGCACAACATCCCTGAGGCCCACTTGGATCAAAAATGGGGCACTGCATGCTGGGACCTGAATCCTCCATGGGCCCGAGATCCAAATTAAAGATGAGCAATCTGCTCCTTTTTTTTTTTTTTTATTTTAAATAGACTCCTGATACATTGCCAATGCAGCCCTCTGTTGGGCAACATTTGGATGCCCCCAGCTTTAATCTCTATTACTATCATGCCCTAGTCTGCCTTTGTTAATTTTGGATGTCTTGGAATCTATTAAACGTGGCACAGTTTCTTAAGCTTTTAACAAAGCTTTAGCTTTGAAAATGCATCTTCTTTTGTCTTCATTCTAGCTGGCTTCCATGCAAAGATCTTTTAGATGAGATAGATACCAAGTTTTCCGTTGTTGTTGACGCATTAGCCTTAACTATTAACATATTTAGCACGATTTTCTAATATTTAACATCGCTTTTGCAGCAGCACATAACTTTTGCACTTTAAAGAGCCTAAGAGCCAGCTCTTCATCTGATGTAAACTGGACTGCCAGTTTACAACAGCCCAGGAACTGACCCAAGAAGTTTAGCAGGGAGTTGGCTGCCACTTTAACATTGTGTCAGACTGAGTCAGGAGACTGGCTGCATCCACCTCCAAATAGGAACATTAGCATTTAAAATAAATAGAATGACACTGTAAACCAGCAACATGAAAATAAGCATCTGCAAAAGGATCTTGGGGGATGACATCAACAGACAAAAGAGTGTCTGCTCCCAGTGTGAAACCAACACCAAAACAGCAGTGGAATGCTCTTAAACTAATTCTTGTGCTGCTGGACTTGGGCATGGAAAATACTACAAAAAGGTAGTACATTGAAGCACTGTTATGGAGCATGAAAGGATTCATAGTCTATCTTGGAAAGTAAAGCCATTTGTGTTCCCTTGCTGAATGAAGATGCCAGCTTTCTGGTAAAAAGCCTAAACTAAAATAGTACCTAAAAGATTCTGGGTGGAAACTAGTTGACCAAACCTCAAATATGCTGGAACTTTAGCATCTGCACACAAAATCCAAATCTCCCTCTTCTTTGCACAGGTTTAAATGTATAATTAAATCCACTGACTTAGCTGGTGGTTTTCCAAAACAAAGTAAATGTTGGATTAGGCCCTGGCTGTAAAGATTTATATCTGTGTGCATTCATATTTTGATTTCCAGTCTCCTCAAATGTTTGGGGAATGGTGACATTTAATTATGGGACTAAGGGAAGGATATTTGTTTGGGTTCCTATCATGAATCACTTCAAACTTCACTGTACCTGTAGTGTCGGGAAATCTCTTCTTCCACCTGGGTGGTAAAGTCACATTTGGTACATGAGTGTTCTTTGTTCTCCTTCAGCATCAGTGGCCCCTCTGCCCCTGGCAGGGTGTTTGTTTCTGGTTTGACATCAGACGCTTGGGCTTCATGTGCATTCTCATAGTGAAGCAGGAGAACGTCCACGTCGGGAGTGGAGAACGAGCACTGGTGGCACTGGTGTTTGACTCTAGAGCTTCCTGTCACCCCTGGAGACAGGTGCAAAAGCAAGAGAGCACAGTGGGAACAATTACTTTTTCTGCAAGCAAATGGATAAGTAATTTCTCCAAGGTGCTTTTCTGGACTGCAGAGGCCTCGGGGACAGAACTGACAGTGCTTAATGGTACACTTATGAATGTTGTGTAGCTGCTGATAGTGACGAAGAAGTGGGCCCACCACTATTACATCTGGGCCATGGCTCTTTGAGTACCTAAAGTCACAAAACTGACAGTTGTAGCTTGTCACCATGCTGTCCTCTGCTCCTTTGCTAGTCAAGTCTTTCTTTTTTGCCACACTCGCACCCTTTTCTGTCTTTGTCACTAACTCCCCATCTGCATTTTTGGCTAGATCATTCTGGTTAATGACAGATCCCCTAGAAAGCTTATCATTCAGATCTGGGTGAAGGCTTCCTGCCTGGCTTCCCCCATGCTGTTTGCTGTAATGTTCTAATAGTTTCAATGAGCTGGACGATTCACAGCTGAAACTGCAAAATTTACACCAGTAGTAACTGGTTGTATCGGTACCATTTTGTCTAGCGGAATCTATTGGCTTGATGGGCACCGAATATCCAACTGGTGTGTCATCTCCTGCTTTTACAGTGATTCTGTCTTGCCACTTCCCCAAGTCTCCAGAATCACATGGTCGAAGAGTAGGACTGGATTTATTGGAGTTTTTCTCTGAAGTTTTACCAGAATCAGAGGGAAGGGCTGCTTTCATTTTGTTTGGGTGAGTCTGTAAGAAGTGTTGCTCTAGTTCAGTGGAGGAGTTGCCCATGTAGGTGAAATTGCAGAATTTGCAGCGGAAGTACTTGGTGTTGCCTTGGCAATCTGGAGTTTTCCGCCCAATTCCAATAAAAGTTCCACCTAAAGTAACCTGTAAATAAAAAATAAGGTCATTTAAGCTTCTCTGAGATTTAGTCAAACAGTAAGGAAGGAAAAAAAGAGAAATGGAGAGCAATTCAAAAGCCTTTTTGATTAACTGTCACCATCATTTTCATTTCTACTAATGCAGAAAGATATCATACCTATAACCTATATTTAGTATTTGTTTCTGAACATTTTTAAATGTTTCACATAGCTGAATATATATTCCATATGAATACTAAATATCTCTATTTGGGGAAATTAAGGCACATACATGCCACGTGATCTGAATTCCGAGTTCTCTGATAGGAATGTTACTTCCTTCACTAAATCATCAGTTCCTATATCCTTGAGCTCTTTCACAGGTAAACTTGCTGGGAATCTATACAAGGTGTAGAACAAAAGAACAGGACCTCAATCTTTTCCTTTCAATACATTTACATGTTTTAATCATATTTATGCCTACTAGTCCAAGATAATTGCTTTCTAAATATGAGCAAACAAATATTAAATTTGAAATAATTAATTCAGTTTGCTGGGTAGGAATATGACCAAGTCTTATAAAGACCATTCCTACAGAAACATCCAGTATCCGCCAGGACACTTTCTAACACAGTCATAATGGCTGATGTCTGAAATAAAAGGCAGTTTTCTCAAGGATTACTCAGTGCAGACATTCTCCAAGGAAATCTTCTGTTCCTCCCATGCACAGAGCTCAATTTAGGATGGAAAAAATACAGTAGAAAAATGGCATGTGGCAAAGAAACTTACTACACCCAAGCCCATGACATCACTAATTAAGAAAAAAAAGGTAGGTCTACTTAACTGTTCTCATGATCTCTGAGTAAAATGGTCTGCAGGAAAGAAACAAGGCTTCCAGGGCTTATGCTATTAAACCCTGTGTTCTCATAGCAGGGAGGTCTGCCCTTCCCAAGAGTGCACCACACCTGACTGTGACATCAGGGTGAGATTTGCTGCTCCTGTGCAACTGGTTTGAAGGCCAAAGAAAGAATCTGCAGACAAAATTGTCACCACTGCCCTACATCTTTTTTTTTTTTTTTTTTACAAGTAAACAGTGTACAGCATCAAGAAGATAATTCTTTATGCCCAAAATCCCGAGCCATCTACTCCTTTGCCATTCATCCAGTCTACACCACCACATCAAGCATATTGGTAGAAAGCTCCTTGTGCCACATTCTCAATTTATACACCCAGGAGATGCCTTATATAAAATATATATAAATAATATAAATATATGGAATATAAATAATATGGAATATAAAATTTCTACACAGGGTTAGATTTCTATCCTCCCAACCAGTAATTTTAACACTACATTTCTGCAGGATTTAGTTATAATACATTAGGCAAGTGGTGTAATTATTTTTCTTCTCAACAGCTGTGCCACAAAAAAAAGCATGTCTTCACTGCTTATTCAATATCACACCATACACAAAGACTCAGACATACAGACAGCATGAAATGTAAACATTTTTAAATGCATATAAAATAAATTACTTTTAACCATATAGCTTGGAGAATGAGATGCTATCCTTCGTACCCTATCAGAATAGAACATATATAGTGAATCAATAAGTTGCTAAACCATGATATAATGAGCTGTTGCTATTCAATCTCCCATTTTTCTTTTTTTTTTTTTAAATAAGAAAGCACAATTCCCATATGCTGGTTAAAATATTTTCTTAAATAAACTGAGAACTGCTTTCTGTTTGTTTAGGAAATATATCTTTTTAGGCAACAGTGAGTCAGGCTGCCAAACAGCTAGGACTTAACTGTAATAACATTTTCACTTAATCTGAGGCTCCAGGTTCTGGTATCGAGTTATTAATTTGGTTTTGAAGAGGTTCTTTGGAAGAGGGAGGTCTTAGTACATTTTCTGTACTGCAAAAGATATCTCATTTTATGGTGAGCAAGAACTAAAGACAAAGCCATGCTGAGTCTGATCTACTAACAAGAGTGGGATCTGGGCCTGGTCCACAGTATCTGGCACTTCAGGTCTCCATCCACTGCATTTTCAGTTTTCAAAGCCTCAACGGTGTTGAAAGACAACTTAAAGAAAGCACTGATGGAATTACGGTAAACAGAAAATAACAGCAGCTCACTGGGTGATTACATAAGTTGCAAGGTGATCTGGTTTTGCTCATTTAATTAGAGACTTATGTTTGTTTTAAGCATGCACAGAAAACCGGCCAAAACGCTTTACTCTAAGTGGCCCTAATGAGTAAATATATCCATTATCCTCAGCTGTCCATTCACAGAGCCTACAGATAACTAATCTATTTTGCAGAAACCCTGTAGACACCAGTTAGAAATTGCAAACGACAATAATCCCAGCTGCTGTTCATTACTTGTTAGTTTCATTTCTGAACACTGGAAGACATAGTGTTGGTACTAGCATTTTATACAATGGACTGTAAATCAAAGCATTTCTGTTACTTGTGCTAATCTTGCTAAGTGGTCTACATAGCCAGTTTGTGTCCCATGCTAATACATCCTTCCCTGCATTACAAGGAGATAAAACAGAAGTAAGTGTTCTCACTCTGTTTATTTGTTTCAATGGAGGGGGACATAGCACTGGAATGTAACTGATTACCAGTTAACAAGCTAGCATTTCCCTGACTACCCTACCACAAATCGAAATAATATGACCTATTAGGAGAGCTTGTATGTGAAAGGTAACACAGTGTCATCTTATTATACTCAAAAGCCATTTTTCATGCATAACAAAACCTACTGAAAGCCTCCTTGGGGGTCACCAGATAAAGAGATTTGAACAAACTGCCTTCCATGCATAGAGGTTGGGAGAAGCACTCAAAGTGACAGTATAAACTGAAGCTGTTCCAGCTTTCAAGCCAGGCAGATTTGGAAGGCGCCTACACATTTGCAGAATTGTTGGATTCACAGAATCATGTAGGTTGAATTCCTTCACTCTGCTCAGTCTTGGCTTGCATCAGATTTTTCATTTACATGTTCTATTTCTACATACAGGCACTAAACTCCTCCACTGGATACTTAATTGTCCTTAACCTCCTGCTCTCTCTGACCTGCCCCAGAAAGCTGAAAAATAAAAGGACAAAGAGGAGAAAGGGGGAGAGAAATATATACATGCCATAGAAATTAATATCCACAAAATCTTGTCCCCTGCTTTTCCCTGACACAGTTCTATTTTCTTAAATAGATGTTCTCCTCAACATAAAGCAAGAAAAACCTAAACAAAAACAATACTAAAAAATGCTGACTGTAGTGGCATCACAAATACAGGTACAGCTTGCACTGGAAATGGAAGAGCACCTATAGATCAACAGTTCTTTCAACAACCACAAAAGAAAATTCACCCTTGTATTTCTCATTTTAAAGGGAACCTAACATACAAACCACCTATTTGGAGTGGGGAAACCTGATTCAGTTCTTTCTTTCATTGTCACTTCCTTGTGAGACCTCGGGATTATCACTCCCTCCTGCAGCACCCCAGTTATGGCAATACAGTTGATATAATTATGCTGTATAGAGGAAGATGGCTCTTGGACTGAGTTCTCCTTTAGTGCACTGGAGATGGTTGCACTGATATTCTTCAAAAATTGCTCTTCAATGCCATGGCTTAGTTTGGCATTAAACTGAAATATATTTCCCAGAAACTCAAAACTTTTACTTTTTAAATTCATTCATTAAGGGGGAAAATTATCAAGATCTGGTAAAGAATGTACTACAAGGATTGAAGTCTGTGTGTTAATACAACTAAGCCATCTCCTCACACACCACACGCATTTCCAAAAATAGCCAGAAAGACGAGAAAAGACAACACGATAATTGACAGTGTTTCAAGTTGTACTTTCTAAAGCATGTTGGCAAGTACTTCAACAAAGCTGTGTAATTTCACTATATGTTTCCAACAGATATGTCTGTATTACCTTAATTAGACAAACCAAAACCAATGATTTCATGGAATACATAAACTTGGGCAAGGAGAGGTACTTTCCTTTTTTTTCTTTTTTTAATGTCTTCAGCCTGCCTTTTATCTAAATGCTACCCTGTTCTTCTGTTCTCCCACTCCTTTTCCAAGTTCAATCCTAAACCTTACCTCTCCAAAGCAGTTCCAAAGTACTGCTTACAGAAAATAATAAAAAAAAAAATTACCAAGGAAGACAAAGCCTGCTAGATTCTGTCATCATATATTTCATAATGAAAATTCCAACAGTAGAAACTAGCTGCCTATATCCACGTAAAAGGTTCAACTGCAAGGCTTAAATGCACAGCATAAAGCTGTCTCTGACCTCTGGCTTCTTCTGCAACTACTGATTAGAAACTAGACCAACCATCTGCATTGGAACATCAAACGTTAACAAACCACCTTTTTTTTATTACCTCAGTTACATCTTTGGCTAATCAGGAGGTGAAAGGCTCCAGATCCCTTACCAATCTCCTGAGCCATCCAGTCTGCCTTTGCCAATTACTCTTAATCTTCTAATCCTAAAATATTTTCTAATGCTCTTGTTTATTCATTTGCTTTGTGCAATATAGCATCCAGAACATTTTAACCATCCCACATTTATGAAGTTTTTCATGTCATGCAGGCCAGAACAGATTCCTGGCTTTTATGCAAGTTTGTGTAACACCACCCAGTTGTCTAACCTCCACTACAGAGAACTCACTCCCTCTCACTCTATCTGTAAAACTAGGATAATCTATATTCTTATAACTATTTGCCATACTATGATCAATTTCTTGTTAGGTAAAACTATGTTGCACAAGTGAGGCAAAGACTGAGCAAACTCCTGCCTTTTTTTTTTTTACTTATCAGAACAAGAAAGCAAACTATTTGGTCACGTTCATTCAACATCAGTGTATTCTTTTCAAGTTTTATTCTGTTGCCATTAAAGACAGCACAGCTTTTGACATCAGAATTTAAAAGGTGTTTTTAAAACAAAGACTATGACAGAAAAATAACAGAACTTAAATTAAGGTCATGAGACCAGATGTGCAAAACCAACAAAAGTAAGGAACACAGAATCAAGACTTTCATTTGCTAGCTAATGCTACTAGACTAATATCTAGCAACTAAAAGAAGCACCATCCTTTCTATTCCTTCTATGTACAGATAAAATTACCAGACAGTTCCTTGGCTACTGTAAACTCACACAGCCCCACAGACTTTGAGGCAAACTTGCACTAATTTACACCAGAAGAAAACTTAGCTGTTTTCCTTTTTCCCCAGCAACTTTATTTTTATGAACTCTCATCATTTCTGTGGACTAGCTTAGCAGTTTATATGTTTGAATATATCTGTGACTCTTACTAGTTTCACCAGCTTTCTTCACTAACCTGTCTTCAAACACTACCAGATAACCCTGGAATAAAGATGAGAAACCTTAACACATAAACAACTTTGTTCTGGAGGCTGTGAATATAAATCATGTCAGTAATTCCACAGAAAATGCCCATCCTAATGCAATAAGTTGAGCATAGACTCCTTCTCACTGAAAGAAAGCTAAAATAGCTATTTTTTGTCACAGAGCAAGTGAATATTTCCAGGCACTAAGTATTTAGCAGCTGACATGCTTTAAATCACTGCATACCATTCTGAAGAGTTAACTTGCTAATGTCTCCAGCAAAAGGATATGAAGAACTTCTACCGCATGTAAGAATACAAATTGTTGCTTATGAGCTACAGCCAATACAGAATTAAGATGCCTACAATGCTATAGAGGTGCTTTTTCACATAATATATATGTATGCGTGTATGCACATACATGTAAGAAGCACATGTATGTATACACACATACAAGCACAAGCATATGAACGTTTATATACATTTTTGTATTGAGCTAAAGTCAGTAAGACTGACAATATAAAATTTGTATCAAATTGCCTCAGCATGTGAGAAAAAGAAAATTCATTCACAAAAATGTTTTCTTCTACTCACATCAACAAATTATGTATCCATGCAGCCGTACTGGAATCCCACGAGATGACATAGGTAAACATTACGAAGTTTGATTTGTCACTGATACAAAAGTGAATGCTCTATTTGTTTATGCCTTCAGTCTAGTTTCTTGTGAGAGTGACTGTAAGAGTCACTTCAACAAAACCACCAAAAACACAGAGGAAACCCTTTAAAGTCAGAAGGGATGCTGATTACATCTGTATCTCCACAGCTCCCCGACAGATTTTTTAGTCTTACCTTTGCAGCTTCATATTCAGTCAAACTGCTAATATAAGAGTAAAGGATAAGAAGCAGACGCTACTAATAATAAAACCACTGGTTCTCATTCAGCTGAATCCTAGTTAGACCAGACTTTAATTAAAAAGTTATATTACTAGTCACACACTTCTAACATGAGAACAGAAAAGCTGCCAGATTTGATATATTGAAATCCCAAACACTAAAAAATATACATACATAACGTTATGTAGGCATATGGAGCTCACCACTGATTTACAAAAGAGACAAAAGAAAAAGCTTTATACACTCTGCATGTATGGGCACTTCTGCCAGTTTCTAGGATGCTGAGCAGTCTGGTAGTTGGACATCCAGAAGGGCTCTCAGTTGCTGTGAAAATCCTGGAAAAGTTGTTACTCATATTCATATATGACAAAAGATTAGGCCAAGTGATTTAATATTGAATATCTAGAACCATGAAAGAAAAAATCTGCTACAATCTCTCATCAGTCTGTGGTGTAGCCAGATATTGTAATACTTTTTTTTTTTCCTGGGCTCATTGAAACACAATTTAAAAAATTTGAATTACTTTTATCAGTTTATGGCTTTTCAGAAATTTATGTTCTTATCTTACATGGCAGTCTAGTATCTAACACCATGAAAAAATCAAAATGAGAGAGATGTATAAGGAAAATTTTAAAATAACTTCCCAGTACTTTCAGACAGGAGTCTGAGCTCCTTTAATGGCTGAACATAAGAGGAGGTAGATCTGTGACAAGCTCCAAAACCAGGACCATGCTCAGCAGGAAGCTCCTCAAAGGTAGCATACACAATGTGAAGCTGCCTGGAAAGAACTGTAAGAACTGCTGAGCATTGCAGTGTGTCTTTATTTGTGGCTACAAGAATGCCTTTCTCCCTTCGGACATGCCATCTGAAACCATCACCTGAATGCTGACATTTCTGTCCTTTCCTTGAGGGATACTGTTTTCTTTTAAAACCTATCAGGAAATGGGATCACGCTCCCTTTATACAATAGCCTAATGGCTTCAACACTTGTTCAGGAAACAGGAAAAGTAGGTTCCTTTACTTGCTCTGTCAGAGGGGATCCAAGTCCACTTCTCCCTCAATGGGCAGTGTTGAACCCCATGACTATTAGTTGGGATGTGGAAGACAGCACTCTCCAATCTTTCTGTTGAAGCTGTCCCACTTGCTACTTAAAAAAAAAAAAAATCGAGGACATCATAAAAAAAAAGACTCCTGCCTACCTGCTAGCCTCTTGCCTGTCTCCAGACCTCTCCATGCTTTACAATAAAGGATCATCAGATCAAACACAGGAGACTTAATCGTAGAGTAACAAAGCAGTGGTTTTCAGCATCATAGCTGTTAATTTAGTAACCTGAATTTTACTTCAAAAGAAGTCTTTAGATACAATATCTAAAGTCTACTACTTCAGGCACACCCAGAAAGGCATACATAGGCTAAAACATCCAGGAAGACAAAACAGCTTCTAGTTGTTGATCAATTAACTAAATAAAAAGAAAAGGTAATGAGAGGAATGAGCAAAAGTCATCCATTAAACTCATTTCAAATATTATTCTCATAAAAGCAATAAAGCTGATCACACATTCTCTGGGAATTCAGAGATGTGATAGCAAATGTTTTCTGAAATCTATACTAGCAAGACAGCTAATCTCCCAGAAACAGCTCAGTGATTTTACCCACTCCTATGGAATTTATTATAACTCAATGAACCAAAAACCTCCGAGGAAGAAAACAGGAACAAAGATTACAGGAGATTTTCAAAAGAAAATCACATTTTCAAAGACAACAAAATTATCTTGCTGGATTAAATATTCAAATCAAGAAAAAAAGAGGCCAGAAAGTTTGGATTATTTACACAGTTCCCAGCCAAATCCTCTTTAGGTACTACAAAACACAGTCCTAACATTTGCATACCTGGATGTGAAGCCAAATGTATATCCCCACTGTTTTGCAGACTGCAACACAACAATTAAAAAAACACCAAACAAACCTAAAAGCTAGAGGAGTTTGCTTGCAGGGAGGGAGATGGGTAGGTGGGCTAGTAGCTAAGTTTTCTAGCAGACTTCACTTCTGTGGTGTAAGCTCAAAAATGCATTTGATCTCTTTCTTCCAGGCCCTTGGGAAAGTGACCACATCCCTTCCTGCATGCAGATAGGTTAGGAGAAACTGGGTTTTGTTCTGCACTCAGACATTTCTCCATTGTTTTTTGTTTGCTTTTGTTATGTATGCAAACTAGGGGATTCAGTAGCATCCCTCACTACTATCGTGGTCTTCAACTGACCACTGTGAACCAGATCAAAGTCAGCCTCCCTCATCCTCTGGCTTCTACACACAGCTCTCTGGCCTGAGGCCATAAATCCATCCACAACTTCCACCCCAGTTACAACAGAATAGTTTAAGTGCAAGGGGATCAATAAATCAGACCTTAAGCTCAGTCCACTACTATTTCAAGTTAATTACAAAGGGATTATTTTCCTTTAGCAGGGTATCTACACAAACTAATATTGTTTAGATGAATCAATTACTCTGGTTCAGGTCCCTCTCCACGTTATGCAGTCTGACTGAACCAATTCTAACCAGAGCTTCAATCGATACAATCCCTCCTTGCAGAAGGAGAAGACAGCCATTCAGATACGTGAGAAAGAAACCCTCCAAAACGGACATAAATATGTGTGGCTGCAAAGGGGATTTTCAAACATTCTTTTACTGTGTTTATGAATCTCACAAAGCTGCTCTGTATCAGGAGTGGGGGAGGAGAAAGCATAAAAATATTAATCAGTTACTTATCTTCTGACATGTTCTGGATCAACATCTGGTGCATGTGCAAGTGATGAAGTATGGCATTTGGCACAAAAGCTTATTTAATCTTCTCTTCCCAAATTGGGCAGGGAAAATTAGCACTCTTAAAAATTAAGTTTCCAGATCCAATTTTTTTTCTTTAAAATAAATTGCCAACATTGTATAGGCTGTCTGTTCTATTTTGGAAAATGTTTTTCGTCTGAGAAAAGACTGATCTTAAGTAGATTATCTATAGCTGTTTCCTATTGCTTTTTGTCTCTCCTGCAGTATCTTACTGCCAGGGTTTAGTAGACAAGTATAGTCTAGTTTCAGCTGTTTTATTTCTACTTCTATCGGTTCAAACTGAGATAGCTCACACATCTGTTTTATTTCTGAAAGCACTGCATAGGAAAAGTGTCCAGCTCATTCTAATCAAGCATTAACTTTCCTATAAATAAGAACCTAACAAAACAATTGTTTGGAGGAAATGAAAGTGTGTTTAGAAACTCAAATTCCTCTATACTGTATGCCTAAGCTGTTCCAGTTTGAATGTCTTCCTGACAGCATGGATCAGTTTCTCTAAGATGCTGTCCCCAGAGTCAGCAAACTGAGACTATAGCAGGAAATCCAGGTATTAACATCATACTATGTTCTAATTATAAACCATCATTTCACATTCTGACATTATTCACTTCTAACCTCTTTTTACTAAATAAAGTATTTGCTTTCTAATCACAGTTTGACAGGAGCAAGTGTCTGACACAAGACATTTGAAGTGATCTTTTAATAAGACAGCAATTCAAAGATTGCAGCTTTTATGCATAATAATGACCTTAGTATGATTTGCTGCTTCACAAAGAAGTTGTGAGGTTTCTGAAAAAAGAGGAAAAGTTGAAATCACTTAAAAAACCTCAAGTTCCTGACACGTGTTCTGGTTTCAGCTTCTTACTTTAAGTTAGATGTTAGCCATCTTAACCCATTTTGCAAAATTTCTTTCCTATAACTACAGTCTCTGCAAGCATTTTTAAATATTTTCCATGTTCTACTTTTTTATTTTAATACACCCCGGAGTTTTGTCCAGTGATTAATATCAGGTCAGACTTCACATCCTGTTCAAACATAAACTTCAATGGACATGTGAACTCATTTGGCATGCAAACTTTGTTACTTGTATTATTTTCTTAAAATCTGAATTTTTATATAATACAATGTTGAGGTGTCCTACTGCATCTCTCAGTTCACTCATGAGAGGATTTTTTTCCTAACTAATTAAATATTAGCTGATAATAACAAAGACTCCATGAAAAGTTTGGGGGTCTACTTTCTCCATGGAAAAAATAAGATTTCCCCCCCCAGCCCCAAGCATTATGTGCAGGTTTTTTCCCATTCCAACTAGATGAGAAAATGACTGAGGAAATAGTCTTTTCCTTGCACGCTCACTAACATAAAGGACAGCATGGGTTACTATTACTTTTTGAAATGTTCTAAATACCCATTATGTATCCTGTTTTCCTGGCACTAGGTGACTTCACAGTTGCCAAAACTTGCCATTAATTTTATCTTAATAAAGAATTGATAAGCCAAATCTTGACTCCCAGCAGCTGACAATTTAGGATTACATTTTTAATTTCCAGCTGCTGTCTTTTGTCTATCTGGCTATTATTTTTCATTCTTATTTGCTCTTTTCTTTCCATGACAGTGAGTCCTTCAGATATGATTACCAATTCAGTGATTTGCCTGTTTGCTGAATAAGATCTTTTGCTATTGATTACCACAATGACTAAATCATACAGAAATATCACTGGTCAAAAAGCCAAGCACTCATCTACTGTACAAGATGCTTAGTATGCCTACAGGCAGCCTGGCTAAAATAGACCAGAACAATTCATATGGCTTATGCAGGTTATGTGGAATACTTTAATCACATATGTAGGAGAAGCTTTACAAATAGATGACTTTGCAGTTAGCAGAAGTGAGGAGGCTGGAAAAATACAAACCTGTACATCGTAAGTCCCATTTAATAAGACAGGCCTCTGGGAATTGATGTCCTGCAGCACTCCTGAAAGCACAGTGCGGTTGACTTTCTGGAAGTCTTTGGAGTGGCTGAATTGCACCATGTTGTGGAGAGCTAAAATTTTAGTGTCGAGCTCAGCATCCTGCCTGGTGCGGTTGTGCAGTCCTAGGTGGTACTTGCGGAAGTGTTTGATGAGATCTGTGGGGTCATTCCCATAGTAACCGTATCCACAGATGTTGCATTTGAAGTCCTGAAGCTCTGGAGACAGAGGCGCTGTATCTGGGTTATCATTTACCAACAAATCTGTTTTAGATTTGTTCAGCCTTAAACCCCCATCTGAAGGCACTTGTGGGTTTTTTGAGGCCATGGGGACCGGGCTAGAGCCTTGGCCATCAGTTTGACCACTTTGCACTTGCACTGTTTCATCTGAAGCTTTTGGCGACATCTGATGCTCCTCATTTGTCTCCGCTGCATCTCCTGACGGGGTACAGACCACATCTTGGGTGTCATCTGCATCTGATTTTTGAGGAGACTTCAAGGGTTCACAGATTCCCCCAGCAGCTGGAGATGAGAAAGCCAGCATATTTCTGTCTGTCACCTCATCATGAGGGAAGGATGGAACATTTCCTCCCTTATTGTGGCTTTCATAATTGAAGCCAGCCTTTTCACTCAGCACTGAGCTTTTCAAGTCCTTTTTAATGCTGGAAGACGGCTCTTGGACATGCGTGCAAAGTTCCTCCTTGTTATTTAACTCTGCCGCATCACCCTGGTCAGTGTTTTCTTGCATCTGCTCTGTGGAAAATTCTTTTTTCCTTCCAGACTCTTCACTTTCAGTACCTGTAGACTCAAGGGTCTGTACCTCACCTTCACTAGCAACGTTTCTTAGAGGGGGATTCTTTTTCCGGACCATATCTACCACAGGAAAAAAAAAAGAAAAAAAAAAACAAAAAGAAAAAAAACCAAAAAAACCTATAGTATTATTCAAGATAAGTAACAGATTATAACCCTGGCACTTTTTAAAGTATTCTGAACTATTTGAATATATCAACCTTTCAGAAATATTTGGTCAAGCAGATTTTTTGTCTATGCAGAAAACTGGAACTTTATATTTTAAAAAAATGAACTGAACTTAAATAAAAGAAAACTTTTAAGTAAATAAACACAGCCAACAGAGTGAATGAATTACAAGTTTCATTATCTTTGCAGAAGATAATGGTCTGGCAGATACAAACTTTAAATGAACGCTTCCTTTAAAATCATTTTTAAAAACTAAGGGGAAAAATAAACTTCCACTGTTCATACACTGTACAACTCCATATAATGTAGTTTTGAAAAAATACGCCTAAAAGACATAATCAGGAGCACTTAAACAAGTTATTAGGAAGGAAACAAATACAGGAGAATAAGTAAATTTGAAGTTTCAGAGAAAACATTTTTCTAAAGCAGGTATTGGTTTCTCTATAGCAAAAGATCCCCCCACTTCTGCCCATAAACTTCAAATAGGATTATATGGATATTCTAGAGTCTGGTCCTACAGTCCACTATTCATGTAATTAGTTCTATTTGCCAAATGAAGAGAAACTAACTTTATTAGGAGGCCCATTGTCAATAAAATTTTACAGACCTAGATCCAGTCATTTGACATTGCTCTGTGCCTCAATCAGATCTACCCCAAAAACACCTGGAATCCACATGGATCTAAGCAGCCCAACCTTCCTCTAGTCAGTCTCCTTGCAAATGTTGCCACTGTTACTAAATATGCAAGTACAATTTCATGATCCATTTAAGAAAGCCCGGAAAGGACAGCAATAAGGATCAGAGAGAAGAGTTAACCAGTGGGTTAGCTGCCAGCTGAACAGGGGAGATTATGGAAAAAGAAATAATCAGACTATGCAGATAGGAAGCTAAATTCCTCATCCACTACATATCTTCACCTTCCCCAGCCTTCGCAGAGAAAAAATATATGTGAGACTTCCCTGCACTCTCCATTGTGTAGTCCTGGATTTGATATTCAACACCAGCTTGTTTGATCCATTTGTGTTCACATGCTAGCTAGGGGTAGAAGACAGATGCACTACAACTTTTTCTGTGCTCTTATCTTTGCCATTGCTGTATATAATGATGGATGTTTCTCTTTGCCAAATTGTGTGTGGTCTGGTGGCAGCAGCCTGCAGTACCACACATGAGATGTGAGCTGCAGACTCAAGCCAGAGCCTCCATTCCCAGGCCAGCCACAGCCAAGTGCCTACAGAGGTACTGGAGACAAACATTGCTCTGCAAAGGAAGGACCATCTGTCTATTCTGGGACCAGGGCAATGTGCTCCAAAAGGTGCTGCATCCAAACCTTTAAAAGCCAGAAATGACCTTCTCTCAAAACAATACTTTGAGAAGTATGGCTGGGTTAAAAGTATGGAGGTTAAAAATAAAAGAACAGGCGTCTGTATATCCTCTTATTTACATCTGCTCCACATGAAAGGGCACTGTATGATATGTTGATAAAAACAGACAACTTCTTAAGGGAAGTGTTCAACTTGTGTCTTGGGCTGGCTCTGTTGTCTTTGTGGTTGGGCTGATCCACAGGCAGCATGGGCTACAGCAAAACGGCTTTCACAGAGAACGCCAGCTCATGTTACAGAAATTTTGACACTCCGTGTGGTCTTAATAATTTTCTTAAATGCCTACTGTGATTCCATACTGTAGAAGAGGCACATGCTTGGGAACTAAGTGTCTTCATTTTAATGTCAACCACACCTACTGGGATATGCATGCCCTAAATTTTGCTTTTTTTTCCCCCCAATAACTTGAACCACAAAGTCACTCAGAACTCAGAGAAAAGAAAGATTTCCCATTGTGGTAAGAGAACTATTACAATACAGACTCAGCCTACTAAAACAACATATGCACATATGTAATTCAAGGTATAAAGATAGTCCTTTGCCTTTTAGCATTACTGCTTCTCTGTGGGACTTCATGAATGCTCTTAGTTGACACACACTAAAAATACTGGTAGGTGTTCAGCTAAGTCTGTATTTTCCTCCTGGTTACATATCCCAAACCATTTTTAAAATAACTTCTGTTTAAATGCAATTTATGGCACTTAGAGGACAGAGAAAGGAGTCCTGACTATGCAGTGAAGAGAAATCAGAAAGCGAGAAAGTAAACATCATGACTGTTACCTCAGTCAAAATTAAACAAGGCTAAATGCAATGTTTTAAAATGTTTTTGTTACAGATATTTTTGGCAGATAAGGAAGTTTAGAGATTTTGCTATCTTTGTGGCAACAGACAGAAGAAAGTAAAGAGAAAAGGACAGAAAAAAATCCCTATGAAGCAAAGAAAAGAAAAATCTGGACTGTATACAGGCTAATACGACAGTACTTCAGATCTAGATACTTTGGTTCAAATTTTCCTGACATATCTGTGAGTCTGAATGTAAAGGGGAGAGAAATATCTGCCTAATGGAGCTTTCTCATGCAGTTTTCTACACTGGGAGAAGAAAGGAGATAACATTTATTTCAATGTAAAAATTTTCTTAAGTTGAATTTAAAAGCATTTTCCCCTCTTCTTTCTTTTAGCTTTTGAAAAATTATCTGTCATTTATTTGCTTTATATCCATTCAAGGGGATGGTAAGAAAAGACATGGTATTTTTTTGTCACTGAAATTCCATCACTATCATTTTTCAGAGACATATTATGTAAATAAAACTACATTTGCAATACTCCTAAATTGACGAAACCATCCCCTAGCAAGTCATAAGTTACATATAGAAAGAGTATAGCCTCTCTGAAAATATTATATCTAAGACAAATAACAGATTGCACAATGTTTTATTGTGTGCCAAGAACATTTTCAGTTAACAATTTCACTTGAAAAAAATGGATCACATACTTGTAAAATCATACCCAGCATTGACTTCATAAGGCATGTGGCTTTAGAGTGCTTTTTACAATTATTAATTCTATTAGTCAACTAGCAGGCGGGCTAATGCAATTGCCTTAGAAGATGCACGGAAGACACAGAAGACATTTTGAGAGCTGATCTGAATATCTGCAAAACAAAAAAAAAAACAATTTCCTTCCTAAATTATGCATTCAAAACATGTTCTTTTTACTTATAAACATTATTATGCCTATTGTACATTCATATGCATCTATTAGTGGGCACTACACAAACAGTGGCTGCTTTTCTGTATTTCTGTGAAGCATAAGAAATTCTGTAGCTGCCTTCTCAGATACACACGCACTTTTGTAAACACAGGCACACAAACACATATACATGCACAGAGAGAGAGAGATAATTTTTATCTCAGAGGTGATGCTCACCAAAAAAACAAGTTTCAAACGAATTTAAAGTAAGTGTTGAAAATGAGCTGGAAAAATGCTATAAAAATAAGCGTGCCTTAAGAATTCACATATATTGGCAAGCATTGTGCATAATAATGGGCCTGGCCGAATGGGACAGCTAAAGGTAACAAGTAACAAGTTCATATTCAGGCTCTGCCATCAGCAATTGAAAGCTACCATCTGCTGACTTCCTCCTCTCCCACTTGAAACAAATTTAGTGGTGATACTTCACGTGGGTAACTATTCACATCTCAAAAATACCATCACAATAGAGGCAACAATAGTTGGCTGGTAGTGAAGAGGCTAAGTGATGAACAACCATTGGGACTGAACTACCTTTTTACCACTGGAAATCGTGATCTTCCCAAAATAAAAAAAACTGCTAAGCCTGATGTGGACAAGGAGAATTCTCAAGCTGAGGAAACTCTGAATAAGGCCCAGGCTGCAGAACCTGTCCTTGCGCTTTCTAATCCAGGGTATATAGTATCTTATTTTCATTATGCTAAAATTACTGGTATACCACCTGGGTTGGTTTTTTTCCACTTGATATGATCACTTTCAGCTACCTTAAAGTGGAAATAAAACTAACAGCTATAAGTAGTTTCCCTTAAAATCAGCCAAGGCTTCTCTACATGGTTCATGCATCTGTGAGATACAGACTTTTCTGTTCAGCAGTCACACACATCAGTTTATCCCTGGAAGCAAAAAATGGAAACTTCTGCTAAAATCAGTTTGTAATTCAGGATAATTTGTTATCATGATGACTACTGTACCTCTATTTAAAAAAAAAAAAAAGAAAAAGCTAATTCTGATAAATCAATAGTTTCTTATGTGTGGTTAAGAGGATGGCTAATTACCTGCTGATCACCAGCTCTCAACAGGTCATTGTTGTTGCTCATTACTTTTATTGAACATGACACTTGTCATCAAAGCCTGTTGCAACAGTATGGCTGTTGCCTTGTGCTTGCACTGCAGATTTAGGTCAGGTCTTAGTCATATGCTCTTCTCTACAGAATGATACAGTTAGAAGGAAGGCTGAATTTGGTGACATACAACTGACTAATCTTTGTACAAGCAAATGTACAAGCAGATGAAGAGCAAACTGAGTCAAGGGTCTGTGAAAACTGTGATGTTATCAGTCAATATGCTACAGTAACAAAAAGTTAAATGAAAATATGTATTTATATTCAACAGGCTCAAATAGAGCCTCTTTGTAAGGGATAATAAAATTAATACTTTTACATTCATATATATTACACACCCACACACAGACATATAATGCACATACGGCGCTTAAACATCAATCATTTCACTAGAATAATGCAGCAAAAAATCATTAACTCGGTGTCTCAACTTAATATATGTCTAATACTTACCTATCTCACAGGAGTGTTGTGAGGCTTAATTAATTAGTGACTGTAAAGCACTTTGTGATCCTCTAATGAAAGGTGCTACATAGCACAAAGTATTATTAAAATCATTAGGACCACAAAAAAGCCCTGTGGAATTCCAGCCTACACTGTCTGTTGGGGTTGGGAGTGATCTTATTATTAAAAGGAGACCGTCAGACTAATTTTCATAAATTTTTCAAGATCTTTTTTCCCTCCTTTGCAGTTGTGATAGTACGTTAGTAGCTAGAAATTTAATCTTATCATCTTAATAACATACACTCAGGTAGTTTGTTACTGGAGGGCTAGAGAAGAGAACAAGGCTTTTGGCACTCATCTGGCTTTCTCTTTTATAAAAAAAAAAAAAAAACAAAACTGAGAGACATATTTTGACACCTTCCCACACTCCACCCCACCAGGACAGCTGATCATGTGAGAGTACAGGATACTTGCTATAGCCGCATGGGAAAATACTGCTGTGGTTTTAATTTCTCTCCTTTTTCACAGAAAAAAAAAAAGAAAAAAAAGAAACACCACAAGGCACAAAAGAAAACCCAGCTTACACACAAATAGGCTACAAAGACCGTCTGCTGTGCTTTATATAAAAAAACCCTTAAGTGTTCAAAGAGTCAGTTTCTATCAAGCACATAAAGTCCTAACCCATACAGAGCCTTCTCTCCACTCTCCATGTAGCAATCGAGCAGTTGTAAAGCACACAAGCTCTGAAGTCAGAAAGGTTCTGTCCTAAGAGAGCAAACTTCTGGGAAACCATCTCTGTGGCTGGCTTCATCCCTAGGGAGCCACCCTGCACCCAGCCCTCCACCTCAGCCTGTCCCCCCAGGCTGGCCCAGACCCACGCCAAGCACAACCAGAAAGTCAACAAGCTAACCGGGGCAGTTCAAAGACTTGTCTGTTTTCTAATATGAACATTCGAAAAAAAACCCCAACAAACCCAACAAACATAAATCTGTAAATACACTAGAAAGTCCAGGTGAAACTGCTGCCTTCACTAAAAAAACAGATTACATTAGATGCAAACTACCCTAAGACACAATAGTACACGACTGGCTAAAGCTCCCATCTTTCCACCTTCCCTTGTAGATACTTGAGCAGTGAAATGGCAGAGATGTGTAGTTTCACATCCTTACCATCTCCAGCGAGGACACAGAGATAGAAGCAGGCACAGATGATGCTTCCCTTCCAGTTTTGCTTGTGATTCTCAGAGCAAGCCTAAAAATAACCAGTACTCAGTTCTAACCTTTCTCTGCTGAGAAGGAAAGGGAAGACCAACCCCTTTTGTGTATGTAACTCAATGATCAAGCCCCAAACCATGGCAGGGCAGAATAAGCTTAATGACAAGCAACTCCCTTTTCAGCAAGACCATCTCTTTCCTCTCTGGCATCAGTGTCTTCAAATACATCGTACAAGACAGGGGACATCAAACAACTAAGCAAGTGACAAACTAATGCTAAAGGACATTGTTAAAGATACGTATTTTTTCTATAAGCCCTAAAACTGCATGCCCGCTCTTTCTTGCCTGAGATAACTAAAGTAGAACACACCTCATTTTATCGGTAAAATGTGGCAGGATCAAACATTGTATTTGTTCAAAATGTATTTGCTTGATATTCTACATTCTACATGCTCCACTGAAATTATGAGAGCTTCATCAATCTAGAAAATGCAAGGGGAAAAAATCATGCCTTATACTTCATTCTAGTGGATCAGTATTATAGCAACACACTGTGGTTTTTCACCTCCCCTCTTCCTCTTCTGCATTTTCAAACTCTTCAGTTCTGTCTTTGATCATCAATTTGCCAAAAACTTTTTGGATTTATTTTTTCCACAAAGTTTACAACAAAGACAACTGAAAAAAAGCTGCAGTCTATCCAAGCTTACTTTCTCACATTTACACTTACTTTGTCAACATCGATCATTCTCAAATCAGTAAAGGTACACTTTTGGACATCTTGCATCATGCTCAGCTACAAAGCACCATCACCTTCAAACAACTTTCATCAAATAGATCTCTTATTAGTTCACATCAAATTAATTCAAAATTATCTTTTCACATTACGTATTAGTAGCCTGGAATAAGTCTAATCTTTTCCATGGGTATAAAACAGACACTTGGTCATTTCAGAATCTAGGAGTGGCATTGCAAAATAGGTTGTTTGAACCTACTTTCAGGCACTTATTTCATTTAAAGCTCATGCAGACACTTTCAGGAGAAAATGAAGTCAAAAGATGATTCCTCTGAAGAAGCAACATAGGGTGGAATATTACACTATTTGCAACTGAAATGAAGAATTCTAAAACTGCTTGTATTTAAGCGTGCCTGAGCATGGCAGTTTTCTACTCTGCATTTCTTACTAGCCTGTTGCAAAGAGCTTACTCCTACCAGAGTTCTATGGTTATCCATCCAGGATGGAGGAGCCTGAGAAGGCAAAGAATTGCTTTGCCCTGGCTTCCTATCAAGCATCTAAAAATACTCTGTAAACATGACAAGGTGTTAAACCCCCAAAACTTGTGAAACAGGAAAATTAATATCACTGTAATTTTACAGATAAATAAAATTATCTACATGTAAAACACAAGGTGTTCAAGGTGACGTGTATGCAGAGCTCTTAGCTACTGACTGAACCTAGTTTCTCTTGATATCCAGGCCTATATCCCTTCTCCTGTATGCATTTCAGTACAGTGAGCATCACCCTGGCACTTGGCAAAAGGCCAAGATCCTGTAATTTAATAAGGTACCAAAAAAGCACACTGTGCAAAAGTCTAAATGCTCCAATTTATCATGACAGTTATGGGACAAGTTGACATTTTATTTGTATGTAAATTAGTGTCCAAAACAGCATTAAAAGGCCACACTTCCAGAGAATATTGTGCCTTTGCTTCCCTGTTTTGCATCTATCTAAACTCAGCTTTGTTTATTAAAAGTAGTTTAATTTTTATGTATTGATGCTGCTTTGCATGCTCCCAAATCGGTTGTTACTGTACCTCAGAGAGAATCCAGTCTTATTTGCTTACTGTAACAAAATAACCGACTCCTGCCAGGACTGACACCTCCTATGAGAGCCCTGCCATCCTCACTGAATCTTTTCGTTATTCTATTAATTTGCTGTCATTACACTTTATGGGATTGTAGAACATTCCCTATTAGATGAGACCAGAGGTCCATTTAATCTGGTGTTCTGCCTTGGAGAGCGGCCAATGCTAGATCCTTCGAAGAAGGCTCAACTGCTTTTGGACAGACACAGAATCAACTACCTCTGTGAAAAATAAATCACTCCTAATCCTTGACACTTAGACAGTGGCTTACTTTCTGAAGAGTAAGAGAGTTTATAGCCCTTAATTATCTCTCACGTTCTCAATTTGTTGTTAAATAAAAATTCCCTTACCTCCAGTAAGTGTCCAATATCTTTCAGAACTCTATGACAATCCTGGTTATCAGTGATATCCTATAGCTCTCACTTCACAATCTAATTACAAACTAAAAAAAAAAAAAAGCAAATGTTTTAAGCATTTTGAATTTGCTTCTTGTCAATTGAGTAGTTTCCCCTCAATCTTGTACAAGAACTCCCAGGCTGTGGGCACATTTATCACAGCCCCCCTAGTCATCTTGCCTTTAGGGTAAACAACCACTGTCTTTCCAAACTCTTCCAGTAGGTGTGATGATCTCACTTGTTTCAATTTCTTTTCAGCCTGAGTAAACTCAATGCTCTTTGTAATCTAAATATCCTTTGAACACAGTGGGAATTTAGGGTTTGCAAATGACTCAGGACTGATTTGGAGCTGAGTGTATTGGTAGAAGCAAGCACAGTGTTACCTTGAGATGAAGAGTGAGGAATGAAGGTCACCTCCTGGCTCCTAGGCAAGAGCAATCAGGTATGGAGATAAGAAGTGAATCATTTGGTTTTTTGCATTAAGAATACAATGGACTGGTCCTGTTTCCCTTGAAGCTAATGGTAAAAGCCCCACTGACTTTGAGGGAAGCAAGACTGAAATGTACTGTTCCTTACTGCCAGGTTAGACCTGTGATAGGAGAGAAAGACATGAAAGCTCCTTTGCCCAAAGCTTCAGTCAAATGGAACCAAAAATTATTTGGGAGAAGGGAAGCAGATGGAAGGAAGAAAGACGATGCTTTTGGCTAGCGCTCCAGAGAAGTTCAAGTAATTTTGTTGCCGAGTAAAAAAAAAAAAGACAATTTGAAATAAGGCTGAAATTTCAGCTCTATCAATACTAAGAAGTGGGAAGGAGGCAGACATCTACAGCCCAGAACTGAAACAGCAATATTAAATCATTGCTGGTGACGGAATTATTGTAGTACTTTTCCAGTCAGACTAGAACCAAGATGAACATGAGTTTGCAGAAATGTCCTTTTTTTTTTCCTGAAAAAATTGGCAAGGGTTTACAGACACAAGTTACATAGGTAAGAGAGGGCAACCAAGGGCAACAGGAGTTGAGCCCATGTACATCAAAGCAGACTTTGGCTTTGGGTACCTATCCAAACTGAGTCTTCAAAGGTTCTGATGTTGTCCTATGGTTTAGCTTGAAACTTGTCTAAGCTTGCTCAGGAGAACCCACATTCAGAAGTATGGGAGAAGGGAAAAAGAACACACATTTTCCAAACCATGATTTCAAAACAAAACAAAAAAATGTAAATCTACATGCTGCAGGGTAATACTGGTAAGCGTGGCTACCTATTGTTGCTCCATGCTTTTCAATTTCCATATATTAGCATTCATTTCTGACATTATTAAATCCAAAGTTATGTGGACGCTTTGATCAGCAAATTGGATCTTGAGTCTATACGTGATGTACCTATATCCACATAAAGTTTACAAAACTATTATATTTCCCTATTCTAACTCATCCCCCCACATGCTGTGAGTTTCCATATATCCCACAGTCATACATTCCAAACACAGGCTATTTTATATAGTAATATATTCAAGAACTTAGATAAAAAAGAAAAGCAATGAAAAATGTTTGGCAATCTTTATATAAACAGTTTCTGTACATTTGGGTTGAATCATACAGCAAACTCTCAACTTGATATGCCTGTGACAGATAAAACTTTCATCACCAATACGTCCTCTTGACTCTGAGGTCGGGATACAGGGTGATCTGTATTACAGAATCTCTTATACTCCTTAGGGTTATCACAAAAATCAGCATCACATTAAATATAAGCAAGTTGGAATTTTGGCACTGATTTTTCACTAAGCACAAATAACCCCACTCTCCATTGTAAATGGGGGAGAAACAACAGCAGTGGCAACCACAACAAAAGACTGGATTGTGTGTTCCCTACACAAAACAGAAAGCCGTGCCTATTCAAGAAATCTTGGCCCTTTGTCAGAAATTAGAAAACTGACTTTGGAGTCCAATATTAGGTCCAGCCAAAGTAGTGGTGAATTACCTTGCCTTTGGAAGCGTCCCTATTAACTAGGAAAGACTTTCTGTGCAGCACATATCATATGGTCCTCATGCAGACTCAGAAACACTGAGCCGCTTTCTTAAAACAAAACCAAGTTAAAGGGGAAAAAAATTACCAAAGTGAATGCAAATTGATTCACTGTGAGTAGTTTGTCTATTGTTTGCCCTTTTTATCTCTTATTTATGTTTCTTTTTAAGCTGAGGAATGAAGTGAAATGCCGACAAGAAAGCTATTCTTATAATGCCTCCACCATAATTATTTGTTATGAAACTTCTTTAAAACAAAGACACATTTTTCAGATAGCCATAAGAATCAAATGCATGTATTCACTGAGGAATATGATTTCTGTTTTATCCATTTCAATTGGTCAGAAATGGGAAAGGAAGTCACAGAATAAGGAGACTCCTTCAGACTCTGCTGATGTGGCTTTGCAGCGGTGTCATGTAGCAAGCACTGGCGTTCCTTTAAAACTGGCAAGAGGTGCCAGCATCATCCAGTTGACTGCTGGATGAATATATAGTGCAAATAATGCTGAGTTCAAATCAGTTTTTACCCAACTCCCACATAAACTTTCCATGGGAAAATCTCATAATGCCTGCATAAGTGATTTTATGAATCTAGCTTTCAGTTTTTGATAGATTTCTTACTCTACTGTCTTTGACTCTTTATTGCATGAAGGGGTAGTGCCAAAAGCCCTCCCATAAGCCTTGACCATACAGACACTGGAAATTTAATTTAAACCTTGGCAATCTGCCAGGATTGTAAAACACATACAAAATTATTCAGATTTTGCTCAATTTTTTTTCTCAGAGCTAAATATTTAATTTCCACAAACAGCTTGCAGTATCTGCATGCTGCAATGTAGAGAGGCACTAAAACTACAGATAGGAGGTAAGTAGAAATCTGCAGTTTGCAAAGAACAAACAGAAGTAGACATTTGTTTTTCCTACTGACGATACATTTTTAAATGAGTCAGACATTAACTGTATCTCTTTTCCATCAATAATACACAGAAACATTCCTTAAAAAAAAGATCTAGAACAACTCCAAAAAAAGGTACACAGAGGTATAACCACAGATTACGTTAATATTTCATTTCTCAAGAATTCCCTATACGCAAGCAAGCCTTACCGCATTGCTCCTGTCTTCCTCCTCAGAGCAGCCTTCTTACCACCTCAATTCCCAATCCAGTACCTCATCAGTTTTAAGAAAAATCTGGCAATGATGTAGGGCTGATTTGTTGCACTGAGATATATCCCACAAAAATGGAAAGCTTTTGCCGTGTTTTCACTTATAAAGAAAGGAACTTATTAAAGCAACTTCTGGGTTCACTGGTATCTTGGAGTCTAAAAAAAGTCCAAAATTACTTGCAGAGGCTACAACAGCACCTTCTTTGAAGTAATGTTGCAACTTGTGCAAAGGAATTTGGGATGTACCTGAGATCTAAAGGTGTGGGCTAAAAATTAACGCAGCCAATTAGGTGGAGAAGCTGAGAGTCCAACACAGATGGAGCAAGATAACCACAACTGAATAAAGGGACTGACAAACGTAAGCCTGTTGGCTGAGTACAGGCCATGTCATCCTGCTCAGCTAGCTGCTGCCCAATCAATAATCTGTTGCTGTTTGCTCTCCTCATGCCAATCAATCTGATCTAGGGTTGCTTCTAATTTTCCAATCTAGGAATAGCTTCAGTATATCCACAATCGTTATTTCAAACAACCCAAGAGATAAATGTTTAATCCACACATCAGCATGCAGATTCTTCCCAAAATGGGGCTAGTCAGGAGTAAATAATTACTTCTGTAACAGTTTGATCTGATAAACCACAAGACATAAGGCTGCAAAAGCAATCTTCGTACCATGTGCAGGCAGGAGAGAATCCAGCTTCTAAAATTACTTGATTAACTGATACAGGACCCAAAACCTGTGATAATTATGTAGAGTATGTTTCACAATAGATATAGACAATTTTTAGGAATTAGTATTAGCTACAAATGTCTTATTCCTTGAAATATGGTACAACTGGATTTATGCTGCAAAGATGCTTTGCTTTACAAGAATACAGAGATGAAATCAGAGCCTATTAAATTTAAGCATCTCTTAAAAATTTGTTGAACAGTGTGTATTGAAAAAATACATGAGATGAATTAGAAACTTTCTTCACAACTTGTCCGTGGCTCCTCTTCTTGTAAGTAAGGATAACAGTGCAAGACTACACAGATAAAAATCTTAATGTCATAAGATATTCGTATAACCATTTGTATGCAGATAACAACATGAGCATATACATGCATACTTAACATAAAGAACAGACTGCAATATACAGAAGTCACAGGGTTTTAAGTAGCTGGTACTTGGGTCTTCTCCAGCATGAGAACCCAGCAGTCATAATTAATATAGACTCAAGTCTTCCTTTTTTTAAAAATAAACTTTAAAATCATTGCATCCCACAGCATCTTGATAAACCTTGGTCCATTAATAGTAAAAGAATTACTCTTTATGACTTCCAGATCCAAAGCATCTATTTGATTTCCCATCTTATCACACACCATGTTGTTACAGCCTTGTATCTCCCTCAAAATCGGAACAAAAATGCCCAGCACCTGTATTTGTAACACTCACTCTTTGACCACACACGGCAGAACCTTCCCATTGTTCCCATTTTGCCTGCTCACAAGATGGCATGCTTGTCTCACTTCAACCCCCCGAATAAGTCTGTAATGTGCCCGCAGCATCAGGGATAATTAAAGGTTGGGCACAGAGGTTGTAGCACTGTTCATGAGCAGAGGAGCACTCTCCCACACCACCAACAGCCCAGGCAGTACTGCAAGTATGCTTGTTCCGTGGCACCTGCAATGCCATGTACGCACAGACTAGCTGGTTTGCACTTCCCGAGCTCAAATGTGGGAAGCAGTGGGAGCTTGGAAAATGCAAATCCCACAAGAAAAAAAATAGGGCTTCTTTAGCCCAAACTGAACTGGGTCTACCTTGAACACTACTGCCATCTGAACTAAAAGGTAATGGGGCAATTCAACAGTACACTGTAATCTGGGCAACAGATGCACAGTCAATTAGACTCAGAAACTACTGAATATTACCATTTTACCTTTGCATCTTTCTAAGAGCTTAACATATCGATGCCTAATGTGTCATTATGTTTTGATTACAATCATGACTGTAAAACATTGGAAATAGAGAAGAATGAGACATATGATTTTGGGGGAAAGAGAATACATTATAGAGAGACTGCACTTAAGAAACTTCTTGGAAACATTAAAATCAGCAAGAAAAACTTGATATAAACTCTCAGAAACGGCAACTCTATAGCAGGTAGTGGAATAAATACTACGTGCTGCAGACCCAGTGGTTCACTCGTCACAGGTAATCCGAACTAAGACTTGCTTGGACTTAGAGAAACAACCCTTTTGTCTTTTTTGTTTTCTTTTCTTTAAAGGCAGGTGTTGGGAATAGAAACAATAGGAACATAGCTCTACCCATTGATTTTGCACCCATTCACTATAAAATGCTTGAGAAAACAGAAAAGAGAGCACCTTTTCACAGAATCACAGAATCACCACTGGATCATCAAGTCCAACTGTTCCCACCAA
>WAAB01017267.1:41986-60817 GCA_013389865.1 Piaya cayana | reverse complement strand
CCCCCCCCCCCCCCCCATTTAATTTGTCTTTCATTACTAAACCGGTTAAAATACACAAAAGGGTTTCTGTGCAAGGCACGGAATCACCCCGCCCTCCGCCGAGCTCCCCAGCCTCCTCGTACCGCCGAGGAGCGTTTCATCCAGGCCTGGAAAAGCCCTGGCATCCACCAGCCCGTCTCGCTTCGAGCAAGCACCGTCACTCGGAGCGGTGGGACCCGTGACCCAGTCCCACCGGGAACGTCTGGAGGTGCCAGGGCGGAGCAGGAGCGGCCGCACCTCAACAGCCCCGTGGGCCACGGCGTGTCCCGTCGTGAGACGCTCCAGCCAGATCCCAAACGCTGGGATCCAGGTAAAACAAGCCCTGTTGGGCACTGTTGCCTTTCCTAGCCGCGTCCCCGTAGCCAAGATAAAGGCAGGAGCAATCTGCGCATTTTCAATGCAAATGAGATGCAGCCCTTGGGCGCTTAGCAAATTGCCAACGCGCTGGGGATGCCCCTGCTCTTTTAGCTTTGTTTCCACATGTGCTGGAAGTTGATGAGTGCCGGTTGTGTTTTTCTTCCCACCACTAAAGGACACGGCACAGATACAGGAAGTAGAAGTCACGTTTCAGTAGCACC
Source organism: Piaya cayana (assembly GCA_013389865.1). Classification (NCBI taxonomy): domain Eukaryota; kingdom Metazoa; phylum Chordata; class Aves; order Cuculiformes; family Coccyzidae; genus Piaya; species Piaya cayana. The sequence continues at coordinate 60,200 of WAAB01017267.1, read as the reverse complement.
TATAGGCCAGATGGCCGCTCCCGGCAGCTTTAGTTACATCTAGTGTGTCAACCAGTGTCTTTTCACTGGTATTTTTTCTAAAATTGGTGTTGGTTAATTGTAACTCCGAGCCAGTATCTCTGAGCAAAACGAGTATACGCTGCATTTATGGAGTTACCATCTTTGCGTTCACTTTTTAACTGAATCTATCTTATCCTTTGAGAGAGAGGATTTCTGCAGAGGTCTATTTGTTTTATAAACCAGGGGCACTGCAAGCACTGCAGAACGATTACATGACAGCAAATGAAAGAGGACTTCCATTGCCTTAGTATGAACTCCCATGTGTGTTTAAAGAAGACATTAAAAACATTAATCACTGTAATAAAGACATCCCAAACAGCTATTTAAAGTAATTCAATATACAGCATTTGGGGGGAGGGAGGTGACCATATAGTGCACCTATCCCTCCCCATCCCTTTCCCCTCAAAAAAAAAAAATCACAAAGTCCAATAATAATTATTAGTAGTAATAATAACCACACATATTTGTACTTTATCTAGAAGTATAGAAGGGTTCTTAAGATTAGGTCCTACTTTCAGTTTCACTCACCACTGAACTAGTCAGCTTTTAGGACTGCATCACAGAGGTATGGAACGTTAAAGAAAGTACATCGGCATGTTAAAGAATGAAGAAAAAAAAAGTATCATTATCTATACAGGGAAATAACCAGTCTAATACACTGTTCAGCAAATCTTTTTCTCCCCAAATGCACAACACACATAGTAATGTGAGGTCTGAATACTTACTAAACTTATGCAGAGGAATAAATGGGTATCTGATGTATGACTGACAAAGCCAGAGGAAAAAGGAGCAAATTTTTGATGGAAGTCTCGGATCACATAGACTGCGTTTGCCTCATTCACATCATCCTTCTTTCACTGCACCTCAAGAAGACGGCCTTAGCAATACTCATCCTGGAAATCCAAAACATTGCAGAGACCACACTGCAGCAACAGATGAATCTACTTCACATGCACAGATAAACCTCCTCAAGGTCTGAAAGAAATTCCAGCTCCAGTCAACCCACAAGAGACATGTTGCCTGACTGTACCTTGATGGTATTGTTTATGAAGAAGATGATTTACACACTCGTAATGATTTAAGCAGCTATTTTGCATGCATTACAGAGAGAACCTGAAACATGTGACCTGCTTCACAGGGCAGGATTATACCTCTCTTCTTGTTGTGTCATGTGCAACCACATTATTTAGTAGTTAAAGCTCAAGCGAGCACCCTAGTATTCTATTGCCCTTGCTGTGCATGTAGCGCGAGAGTTTCGGCATGCCTCTGAAACCAAACCTTAGCTTCCCAACTGCTAAAGATAGACAGTTAAATAAATGATATCATTGTCAAAGGGGCTCAGGCAAACCTACCACATGGCTCTGCCCACTCAGGATTATGACGTTTGCTGGCAGACTTTTCAGGACAGGAAATCTTTCATGGTGTTAATAAATTTGTAACAATGATCATATTCTTAGGGGCCACTCCAATACAAAACTTCATTAGCATTTAAACTGCCTCTCACAAAGCACTGAGAATGTATGTATGATCACCAGTTAGGAATAAACAATAAGAACTTTAAATCCTTTTGTCTGACGTTGTTTTTTTAAAAAATGGCAAAACCTTTTCAGAAAAAGGGAAACTAATGTCCAAAGAATGACTGGGCTCATAGCCTGTCAGTGCTTCTTCAAAATTTTGAGTTGTTTTTATTGATCTATATACTTCTTACGCACAACTTCATTACTGCTTTGATAATTATGAAATAATTAAATAGAAGACAGAGCATGTATCATGCTGGGGGTATCATTTAGTGCGTGAACTGTTGTGCTGAAAAGTGGAATTCTTTTGTCACTGACGGCAAGTTGATACATCAGTAATAAACACAACAGGAGTTATTCTGAGGATGATCCGATGGCCTACCAGAGCCACGGAAGGCAGCAGCAATACATAAGGTTCAGAATTAAATAGAAATCCTGCCACACAGGCCTTCAAACCTTTGTGATAAGTATTGCCTCTGAACGAGCACACGAGCTGGTTTTTGAAGGTAAGAAGTACTACCTGGCAGCTGGAAAAGAAAAAGAATCATTCTGAATGAGAAGCATGTGTTTGACCTATTCACACCTGTAGGTGGATCCATCCTGGAATATTTCTCTTTTTACTTTTCTTCAGCTACTATGTGTGTATTGCAGAGAGGAGCAGTGAGAATGGATAATTAAAAAGCTTTTGAAAAGCTCTGGTATTTTCACCAGAGGATCACAGTGGGCCATCTTCAAGAACTCTGATGCAGAACTACATGTAATTAAAAAAAAATAATTATTTGTAATGCTCCTCAAACCCTGTTTTCATTAAGGAGGGGAGGAAAAAAAAAAGATCACTTTAAATATGAATGCTTTATGAATAAAGAAATTCTTTTTAATTGATGAGCTTTCATTTTCCCATACAGTTGAATAAAGTCTGAGTAGTTCATGTAAAACATAATTATCAACCTTTTAAATCACATTTTCCCCTTGAATATAAATAAATAAGCACGCCAAAATCTTTTTTGTTCATTAAGAGTCAGATCCAGCAGAAAACATCTGCAGACTTCTAGACCAAGCAAGCCCTGAAAGGCCATGGGTACTGGCTGCACCTCATGCCAATCCCAAAAATTTGGCTAGTTTAGAAAGATTTAAACAAAACAAAAAAAGCCCTGCAGCCTTACCTGTCTGGGAATTGTGGAACTGTGTTAGATTTATGAATAAAGAATAAGGGTGAGAAAAAAACCCAAACTTTTAAAAAGGAGATCCCTGTCTCTCCTGTCCTCCACCATTCCAGGTGCTAAACAGGGACTTCTCTTCCTCACTGCAGACACTGCAGAACTGCCACAGTGGTTGCAGCCCAAAACACTGGGTTCACCTGTACTGCCTACTGTAAAGGGAGGTGGGGGGGAAAATTTGCTACTCACCCCGGCTTTGCACAACGAACAGGTGCCTGAGCATCCAGCTCCCAGACAGAGAGCTGCCACCAGCAAACCCAAAGGAGCATTCCTGGGTATAAGCCAGCTCAAATAATTCAAAGGGCCCTGCAGAGCTGCTACAGAGGGGCAGGTTAAGATCTACTTTCCTGAACCAGCCATCTCCAGGTGGCCTGGGAACACCCTGCTGTCCCTCTGAATCTGCAGCCTCTCTTGCCCCATGAAGAATCAGGCCCTACAAGCAGCCCAGGTTTGCTATCATGGGCTTGAACAGGCTCCAAGGTGCTGCACAAAGAAAGAGCTTTGGCTATCGTGGGCACTCAGCAGCATGTATTTAGATTTTGGGCTACCCTGAATGTGTGCATGCAAACACAGCGCGGGAATGGACAGCACTGACATGGCTGCCAGCTGAAATAAAGAAGTTTAGGAAATAAGTTTAGGAAGCAGGCCTTGTTACTGCAGCAGATGAAAATTAAAGAATCTGCTGCTAGTGTGGTTGCCACAGTTTTATATTTTTCATAGAACTAATGGCTTTTTCTGACTAGCCCTTCACTATATCCCACTTTAGGAAAGCCAAAAAACTGCCCGCTGATTTAAGTCATACCTTGTCTTCTTCCCCGCTTCAAGGACCAGCCTACATTTCACATCAACACCCAGCTCATACTGTGTAGCTAGCCCCGCACAGGGAAAAGGACCAGGCGGGCACTAAAAGCCTGAGTAACAGTACACCCATGTGTTCTGCATAAAGCCATCCCAAAATTTTGGTTTTGCAACATTCATTTTATAGACATCTCCTCAAGAGGAACAGTAGCTGCAGTATGCTGCCTTGGTTAGCAAGATGTGATACATGCAAAGATATGTACTTAGGAGAGCACAGAGGGACTTTGTGTGATGACCATATAACTACAGACACTTTGCAGGTGTGTACTTACAATACTATTTATATAGTGTTGAAAGTGGACTGGGTTAATATACAGTGTGCATGATTCACTATCATTAGTCCTGCTTTCAGTAAAGTGGAACTTAAGATAAATAACATCACTACAGCCTCTCCCATACAATACACAGGCTTTTTAGTTTAGATATATATATAGAAAAATTCCAAATGCAATTAGAGATTTTTTTAATTATAAAAAGTCATAGAAGTGAAGCCTTTGTTTATGACTTGAAATGAGCCAGCTGACATAAAAAAGCAAATTGAGAAAGGGATTTGTATTTAAAATACAGAATAAGTTGGATATCTTAAATAAATAACACTTATCTGAACACACGCTAAAATAATATATTTTAACAACACTAGATAGAAATAATCATTGTATTTACCATTACAGCCTTATATGCCTGTTAGATTACTCTTTTCAAAGCCCTAAGAAATGTACCAGTGTCTTTGAATTAAAATGTACTTTCTTTATGCTAAATCTGTCAAGGTGTTCTTGTGGGAAACACTAACATAGAACATAATTTTTTAAAATAAAAAAAAAAGCTTACACAGCCTCAGAAAAAAAAAAAACTAAATAGCAAAAATCCCAACTTGTCCATTCATCCTTTGATTCTGTCTTTGCCGTAATAAAATGCAATGAAAATGCTGCCAGAAATAAAGTTAATCTTCACAAGGACTTTTTCATCTTTCTTTAAAACTAGGCAGTAACTAGCCTGCAGTTCTATCAACCCTGATGCACTGCACATTATAAAGATATCATTTTTTGCTCAGGTCTAACATTTAAAGAGGAAAAAAAAATTAAAACAAACAAACAAAAAAATCTTTGAAACTCTAATCGTCACTGAGAAACATCTCAGTAAGACACAAATCGAAACAGGAGCAGTAACATCTGCAGACTCAGAATTGAGGAGCCAGCACATTTTCTACACAATTTTTAAGTGTTTTAAAATGCCTCTGCCCATTTCATAGCATAGACGCTGAAAGCCATAAATAACTGGATCAGTAAGTAAATTCACCATCAAATAGATGAATGATTCCTGTGATAACTCACTAAAGTCAAAACTTAAAAGATCTTGCTGCTAGCAGTTAATGGGATAACCCAACTCCAAAGTCAGAACGACCAAAACATCTCCCTTTCTTTCACTGGAAGGGGACCTTAAAAAGGTACACAATTAGTTTTCCAGTGATTAATTCAACAACTGCAAAGCCAAAACCAACTTCAGGCACTTAACCATGAAACTGTCTCTGCTTGACAATAAAACATCCAAAAAGCAAACATTAACTTCTGTGTTTCTAATACGTGTGTATTTCATCATGAGAAGGTGATAACCTAAGAATCACCAAACTCAGCAGAGCCTTTTCGTGCCTTATTTCCCCTAACACAGAGGTGAGATTTTTCGTTGCCACCAGCTCTAATAAGACAGTTCATGCCATTTTCTAAAACTTGGCAGATAGTATTGAAAAGGGTACTGCAAGTCTCTTCCCCAGGAACCAAAGAACTCATCTCAGTTAGAAAGCCTTGAAGAACCCCGACAATATCCCATCCTCTCCACATCAAGGCAAAAGCATGCAGAATTTCTCACTCAGACTAGCGCTCTCTAGGAAGCAAACAGAAGCTGTACCCAAGTAAGGGATGAAAAAACATATCATTTATCATCTCTTTTAAGTAAACTCCAAATTGAATAACTATTGAACAAACATTAAAAAGAGCAGGAAGCTGAAGGACAAATTAAAACAACAAATCAACATATTTCTCTGACCTGCTAATATTTAATTCAAGCACATTCTTCTTCCAAACAAGACGCCTATAAGTGTTTTGATGGCTGCTCATAATCAAATGTGTCACTCACAAAATTATAGCGTTTGGGAAGGGTACTGGGCAACCAAAAATGGCTTTTGCTAGAAGTATGTCACAAGCAAATCTTTTAGTCACCTCAGAATTGCACACAACTTTGCTTCATTCCTTTGTACTGGCTGCATGCGGGTTGCTTCACAGAAACACAACTGCAGTAATCTGCTTGACAGTAAACAGTAATCACTAAATACTATTTACTGAGCAGAAACATGCCCCTGCCGTTCCCCCAGCTTACATATCCCCCATCTCTGCCTTCCATCCCCAATCCCCTCGCTCTGGGAAACTTCAGAGGAAGGAATAAATAAATATAGGTAAAGAAATAGTGAATTCCCGCAGCTGGCAAGATTTTCCTCTGTGAATGGACAAATTCTTAATTTCATGCAGCTCCACACACTGAAGAATTAGATCCTAACCAGGGAAAACTCAGGAAAATGGTAATAAATATCGCATGGTAATCCATGGGAACTTTGGTCCCAATGTGATTTTTCTGTAGTATCCTACAATAAATGGCATTACAACATCCATAATCTCAGCTCATATATCAGAGCACTCGGTCTGCTCTCCTGCTTGTCCACCCTTCTTTCATGTAGTACATTTTCTAAGAAAACATTTTTTTTTTGCAAAAGTGAAGCCAGTGCATTACCATTCCTGGCTGAAAGAAGCATGGTAGCTTGATGAAAAACGCATAGCACTGCGCACAGCTATGGATGAGGAGTGCGGGGTTTGTGGCAGCTTTACTCTAGTAAGATTTCATCTGAAATTCCTTATGACAAGACAAAGGAAGTCACAGTTTGCTGGAGAGAAAAAATAAATAAATTGCGTTCATGTGCAGTAAGAGTACTTCATGTCACAGTGGATTTTACAATATCCTAGTTCTGTTTCAATTCAAGCATGTGTCTTTTGGGCAATAAATTCTGAAAACTCAAGAAGGTAAAGCTTGCTTAACCATGGGTCTCCTTTCACCCAGTAAAATAAATTCCACAGCTGCTTTTTCTTTCTCCTGTGATGATCTTTTAAGCTCCTTCCCACTGACAACTAGCCACTGTCACACTCCACTACTGAAGTGCAAAAACTTGAAAAATGCCAGTTTCTCAGATTCTCGATTTTGTCCCATTCGGGTATAATGTTTTGCACCAGAAAGTTCAGCAGAACTGCCAGGTCATCTTTGTTAGAAAAGACTTTAATAGGCACAAAGAAAAACTGAGAAATTACTCGGGGGGGGCAGAAAGAAAGGCAAGCTAGACAAATGCACTGTAAGTGTTCCTTAGATAATGCAGTACAACAACAAATCTCTGAGGAAAGTTAAGCTGAGACTGCCATGAACACCAAATAAATTTGCACCACTGGGATATTTAAGGTCCAATAAATCTTACTTTCCAATAGCTTTAGAACTCCAGAAAACAGGTTTTCAGCTCTAGAGTTCACATGTTATAACAAAACTGTCTACCTAGAAGCTATCAACTCAGACCTGCCATGAGAAATATTTTCAGAACATACTCAGTTTGCTGAACTATTGAATTATGAAAACCTTAATTAAGAAAAAAAACCCCACAAATACATACAAACCACTCACTTTTTTCTGTTTGCATAATGCTCAAGAAAGTTGGTTTAAAATGCTCCTATTTCCAATTCAGATTCTTATTAATTTATTTGAACTATCTCATGTTGCAGTCAACAACATGAAACTAACAACTAATTGCAAAAAAATAAAACACAAAGCAATAAAATCCATCACAGTTCAGACACGCTATGTTGAGCAACAACAGAAAACCCACGGGTTAACCTAAGCAACCACTGTGCCATTTATACCATATTGTTGAAAATACTAACAATTGCTGAACAAAAAAGAAAAAGCAGATGGTATAGAAAAGTATTTTATTTGCTATGTCACACTTTTTTGCAGTTTGATTATATTAGAAGCATATTCTGTGGATGATGAAAGTTACTGCTTCCTGTGGCCTGTCAAGAATACCCTAATGCCCATGGCATGGCATACAACTTTATGAGGGCATTCTAGCCTACTTACATGGGTTATATGTGTAATATTGGAGCTCCAGCTTCACTGCTCTTTCTACGAGCCTTGAAGAGAGCAGTTGGTGAGAAGCAAGAAATTGAGTCCGTGAAGCCAGTGGGTAACAGCAGGGCTCAGAAGCAGGTGCATTACCTAAATCTACATTTTGTTTTCCCTCTGTTGTGAACGGATTTCAAACCAGAAGAATCATTTTTAAAGGTGACAGACTGAACCGTGGTGCCTCTGAAGGGCAGCTTTACCAGATATAGTACCACCTGGCCATCCTGAACAAGGCAGCAAAAATGCAAGATGGAGCCTTACCAAATATTGTTACTGTGTCCTGAGCCCTGCTTTTGAAATAGCAGATTGTAAGAAAGTTTAACATGGATCCTCAAAAAAAACCCCCACAGTTCCCTCTCACTAAGCTGCAACATAAGTAAACTTTTTCAGATGAGGATGAGATCTTACTCTAGATGAAGTTACATAGACTTTTGTACCTCGCAAGTACAGGGGAGATTAATGCCATAATCTGAGGGTTTAATTAATCTTTGGTCATATCTAAGTTTCCCCCAGGCTGCCAGGCATAGCAGGTTAGATACAGTTCCATAAAAATCATTTACCTAAAAATCTGACCAGCCCAAACATTAACAAAAATAACAAGTTTTGCTAAACTTTGTTTTCTTGATAGCAATCTTCATGTTGTAAACAACTGAAGGGCAGTGATGCAAAATGGATTTTTGCCTAGATTTGTAAACTTTTCCAGGAGTTGTAATATCCTGTGTTTGATGACATCACAAAGCTAACCACAAGTAAAAGTTGGTTTTCAATTTGTTCTACTTCTCCCTCATTAGTCTCTGTGTCAGAAACAGAATAAGAATCCTCATTAAGTCACATTAAATTCTTTAAACTCATTAAGGGCTCAGAGAAAGAACAATACAAACACTGGTGTTTTTGTAAAAAAACAAAAATATGCAACACAGATGGACTTCCATTTTCCTGTATTTTTAGTTAAGTATGTATGCGCATGTAGCAGCCAAAGAGAGACCAACAGGCATGAGGGAGAACTGGAGAGGCAGAACAGAGACAACAGGGCAGAGCATACCTTACATATGACAGAATGATACCTAGATAAAAGTGGATTATGCATGATCACTTCTGACCTGATAGAGACGAAGCACTTAATGTTTTGTATCCTGGATTGTGGCAGAGCTGGAGTCAGAGCCATACCCCACATTTCTTTTTAATTAACAATTCCTTGAGACTTTTCTCAAGGAGAAGACAACTTTGAGGGCCGTACAGCCAGTAGCAATCTAGTGGCAATTAAACTTTTTAGCCATGTACTACTTCGATAGCTGCTGCTGTGGCCTATCATGCTATCCAACTGCAGCTGAAGATACATCTACTATTCATGCTGATGAACTTACACGTAAGATACAGGTGTGTGCGGAATTTCAACAGTCTTGGAGAGTATCTTTGGGTGTGCAAAGGGTGGGTATTTGTTAGAAGATTTATTGTAGCTGAATGACTCAGATATATGTTGTTGATAACTTCTGATCTCACCCCCCTATAAGACTGGAAATACAAGCTCAATGACACAGAAGTATTTACATTCCTACAGTATGCTCAAACAACTAATAGTGGATTAATTTAATCCATTATATTTTTTTTGCATGACAGATGCAACATGCAAACATAAGTGCAACACTAAAGACAACTCCAGGTCTGAAGACCGTGGAAGGAGACTATTAGCATAAATTTCAGATGTCTGTAGCAGGCCACAGACAGAAAACAGTATACAGTAGAAAGGAGACCTGAGTTACTGCTTGTTCCTTTTCTACCACTGTGATAGCTGAAACAAGATGTGGGATTTTAAGTGACAGCCCTCAGACATGAGCATCCAGAGCTGGGTGCCAGGGTGGCGTGGGCAGGCAGCCTCTGCTCAGGAGCTCTTCCCTCTCATTTCTCTAGCAGATTAAGATACTGTTTAGCTGCAAGACACACAGTAAGATTAATCTATTTTCACAAGCTTTTGACTCAGGTATTTGGGGCAAAGTTTACTTTATTAATTGTATGCATGTGCCCATATCTATGTATCCAGCAGGAGAAAGCTTGGCAACAATTGGCATATATTGCATTTTTGGTTTACACTCTGTAACTGTAGCTGGACATCTGATGAGTATATTTAATACACCTAAAAATAAGAATGCTAAAGAGAAAAGCAAACTATGTTCACATTAGGAAACTGACATTGTAGGTATCTTTCTTTCACTAACTGAATTCATGAAGCAACATTTCATCTGCATAGTGAGTTTCGGATGATGTTTGATGTAACTCGCAGCATTGCTCGAAGAGCAGCATGTGAGAAAGTTAAAAAGAATCATACTTTGGAAACACTAAAAACCTTCTACCCCCAAAGAAAATTGCTTTATCCTAACTCATTTAACTTCCATTAAACATTAAACCACATTTTCACATAGGAATTTGAGGCAATACTTAACTTCAGTATCTACTTTAAACTTCTAGATCACCTGAGAATTTGTTTTTTAAAATAATCCCAGTAAAGTCACTGGGATATCCTCCACAAACAGTCTGCAAGGTATCTGTTTAGGCAGACTATGCTATCTTTTTTAAAAAAAAAAAATTAACTACTAAAAAAAATTCTCTCATGCTTTTTTGGTGAACCATCAAGCTGTATGTTTAATTTTTTAAGTTTCGGTATGTACTTTAGATTTGCAGACTTTGCAAAGTAGGTCAGGAATACCCAAAGGATACACATTTGAAGGCTACAGATAGCAGAACACACCATTTATGGCTTTGTATATATACATACATACACATTCTATATAATATAGATAGATAGATTCAATGATTTAAACACATTACATCCATACTGTATGTTTCAAGAACATTCAGATATTTACACTGTTAGATCACCACTCATTTTAGACCTACACTAGTGCCAGCTGCCAAAAAAAAAAAGGACACAAATCAAAATATGTTACCTTTGTTCAAACAATACTGCTGTTCATTATATAATTGAAAATGTCATGCTTAATCTTCCAGGAACCAAGAATTGGTACATTCTTGGATCAGAGGTGGCTTGAAATGGTTTGAGGCAAAACTGAAGCATACTGTTTAAGTAAATCTTTCTGAGAAACATAAGTGCATTGATGATTTTTAGCATCAACTTTTACAGATTTTTTTTTGCATATATATTAGTAAACTAGAAATGCTGGCATATTTTCAGACTGTTGAGAGATGAGCACATCAGTGCTTTTTTTGTAACATTTTTACAATATGGAATTATATATTCCCTCTTGCATTGCCAGCCCCGCTAAATGTACTGGGGTATCTGAAAAGGATGCTTGTGAGCAGATGCCACAGTGAAGTAAAATGTACCTATAAAAATTACATGTACACTTTGAGAATATCTCAAAACTCTATTTTTCCTTGGGAGTTCTCAGTCTCATACAAGAACCCAAAGGTTGTTGTGGGCACCAAGGTACAGGCTGTGACGTTCATTTTCCAAAAGAGATGAAAAAAATAGCCAAAAGCAGCATTCAAAAGTACATCGAGAGCATGACACATAGAAATATAGAAATGTGACAGAAATTACTTAAATTCTTCAGAACTAGAACTTTTTAAACTCATATGTTAATCTGGGAAAACAGTAAATAAAAATAACTAGACTTCACTTATTAAGGAAAATCTGCTTTACAGCATTACGCCTCTCGGACTTCTTCAGATTTTAAGACTACAAAGGAAATTTACAATTTCATTTTTAACAACACAGATAAAACAGTATTCATCAAGCAGACACACTCTTACTTACAGACAGACACAGACACACACAACTCTGCAGAGGCCAATCCTGTAGCATTTACTGAATTCAAGACTCCCCCTGACGTCAATGAGTATTTTTCAAGAATGAGAATTGCAGGATTAGGCCCAAAAAGTGCTTATGAAGATGAGATGTTACTTCAACAGATTGAATGTTAGATTAAATAGAAAGATTGAGGCAAGACAAGTCTGGGGTTTAAACCCTAGGGAGGACTGACATTTAAAGTGTTGCCACTGAATTATAGCTCTCCACATTGGGTGGGGTCACCTCCTACTGGGTGGAGTGTCTCCCCTAAAGGAAGGGAAAACTGGCACAAGCCAACTTGGTCTTTGAACAATTTCCCTACTTGCCAACTTATGAAGTCGTCCTGACGTCAACTTCGTCAAGAAAGTTATTGCCTAACTTGTGTCTTTTACCGTAGAAAGTTTGCTTGTATTCAAAACCCCAGCAGACACAGAGGGAAATTAAGGAAATATGCCAGAAAACTCTAAACAGAATAAAGAAATTAGGAAAGAAAAGACAGTAGACTGTATTTTCTTAAGTACATTTAATTAAAAAATAAAAATCCTTTTGTTGGGTTTTCTTGTTTCTACTAGCTTAATACAAGCAGATACAGATCACTAGAGACTATTACTAAACATATTTTTAAATTTAGTTTAGCTTTAAAATATGGGGTGGGGAGCACACAGATAGTGGTCACTCTTCAAAATATGATCTATCCTATCTTCTGCAATGAGCAGTGAATATCTTCCCATCAGCATCACTAACAGGTGTAAAACACTCATACCAGGAAAATAATATTCACTGAACTGCCACCAAAGGTATGTTTAACATCTTATTGCTCTCCGAATCAAAATAATTTGTTTCTCCAAAAGAAGGCTTTGGGTACTGGGTGAGAGAGAAGGGGTGGGGAAAAAAAAAAGAAAAAAAAAGGAAAGAGGATAAAACATCTTAAAGTGCCTATGGGGAAAAAATAAACATAAAATCAGAAAACAGTTTAAAGTTACCATAACCTGAAATGCACCAGCCATCACAAAGAGCAATTGGAGAAATCCAGCAGAGCTCAGCAGGAAAGATTTTTAATAACAGATTGAAAAACAAGAATAAAAATAACTGCATCAACAGGGCCTTTCTTCCTCAGGCCACAAGCCCGTTTTTACTTGAATTTTAAAAAAATGGCAGTTTGGCCACTAAAACCAATCCAGAACATTATTAAAAGTTAAAAGCTACCAATTACTTCTGTCTGTTCTTTTAAAGCAAAGTTTGGCATTACGTCAGTTGGTTTAAAGAAAACAAGAAAGAGAGAGAGAAAGAAGGAGAGAAAGTTTCCTGCTTGTATAAATTAAACCACCAGGGAAGGTGTCTAGCCACTTGTAAAGCATTTATTACAGGTTTTTAAAGAGCTAGTAACATTTTAAAAATTAAATATTTTAAAATAAACCTGGGGGGTGGGGGGGAGGAAAGCCGATCGATCTGAGCCTGGAAAGAAAGCAGACTTACGAGAAATTAGACGTGCATGAACTGCAGTTAAAAAATAGAAATTACTATTACGACTAAACCTTTCAATTCAAAATAATTCTATTTGCAAGGCAGAAAAAATCCTACTGTAGCTGCTGTACTCGCACACATCCCCTGCGAGCACAGAGAAGTTCCACTGAACTTTACGGGATGGAATCACCTGGGTACTGTAGGAACATCCTACACCATGTCACTCATGGCGACTATGCAATTTAATGAAGAATTTTCTCTCTGTAGCTTTTCTAAATCCACATACAGAGATCCACAGAAGGAGTAAGATTACGTAGTTAATGTGGCAGGACTGTTATAAAAGTCAGCAATAGAAATATTAGCAATTTCTATAAAATTTTAGATGTATTTGCCACTGGTGCTGCTATTATTAAATTTTAAAGAACCACTTTAAAGGTACGAGAAAATACAAAACGGATAGCAGAGAACATGAATAAAACATAGACGTCTATTAAACAAAGTTTCTTACACAGAGCAATGCCAGTTCACCTAAATCAGTCTTCTATATCCCGTGATGCCAAACCAGAGACTCCTCTGACTCCAGACGACACATCAAGTGGAATGGCGTTCAGTTGTGCAACGCTTTTGGGGTGTGACAAAATGTCCACTGGGGACTTAAACTGAGAGCATGGTAATGGTAGTTATCCTCCCATTGCTCCCTGTTTCATTTGAGCCTTGGTGTGCATGACAAGAAGTCAGAAAAAAATGCCACCACTTCTCTCACCGCCGCGCTCCTCTGCCCCAGCAGCGTTTCTTATGTTCTGGGCACGTATACAACTGGCTAAGGAGCTGCCTTCTGGAAGGCTCTTTATTGATTAGGTGCAAACCAACATCAAGAAGTAAATAATAAGCATAATCTGAAAAATGCACTTGCGTGTCTTGCCCTTGTAAATATTTACTATTTAATAGTGTAATTGTACTTTAATCCTTCACATCATCCGATATAACTCATTATGTGTTTTTGTTTCAATTAGCAAACACACTATCCAAAAAAGGAGAACCCAGAAAGTCTGTATCTATCAAAAAAAATCGAAGAAGTAGTCTTAAAGTAATCCAACATTCTCTCTTTGGATGCAGGCTTATCTTTTTCAAGTCAAAAGAGAACTTTGTTGGCACAGGGTAGGAAAAAGAACTGCATAATTCATAACAGTACCAAGGAAAAAAAAGTTCTTCTCCTTCATCAGGACTTGAAAGGGCACTTTTATTTATCTTCTGGACAGACAAAAATAGTAGAATCTAGACCAGATATGCTGTAATTAATGTATCCAAAGGTCAACAGGCAATGGTATTTATACAATAGATGGGTGCAGACGACGCTGGCTATAGTATTAATCACCAGTATTTGAAAATAGCATTGTTTTCTTACTAGGTAAGAACTTCAGAAAGTTTCAGGAACAAAAAAGAAAGTTTTTCTTTGTTTTTTTTTCCTCACACCTGCCTGCTCTCCTTTTTAACCACTTGCTTTTTAACTCATGTGGTGTAATATTTGGGGCAAAAATGCCCAAGCTTACAGTTGCCCATGATTGCCAAAAACAGGCCCAGACTACCTCACTAGTTGTGTTGAGGAAACTAAATTAAGCATGGGCAAACACCAACTGGAAAGTTGTCAGTTTACTGAATGAATGGCTTCATTTTACACACCAGTTAGAATCTCTTAATCAGAATATATTTCTGTTCAAGGCCAATACTTTTACTGCCGGGTGGCAGTTTGTTTTAACTGAAACTGTATTAAAAATGTAATTTATTTCCACTTTACTTTCACCTAACAAAAAGGGCTGTCAGATTCCCAGCCTATCATGTTCAAAAATATTTAACCATAAACTCTCTCACAATGTTATATTTGGTGTTACCCACAGACCTTTACTAAAGTGATACTGCCAGTGTGGCTGAAGTTAAGTTCTGAGAATGTTTCTATTAAGATTATTACATTAAAATATTGTCAAGAGTTTCTAAGAGACATAAATATTCATACACATACACCCCCCCCAAACTAAGAAGGAAAGTTCCACATTAAAAGAAAAATTTAAATACATACCCATAGTTGCCGGTTTGTAATTAAAATTTTGGGTTTTCCCTAAACGTCTTTGCTAATTTTTTAACTCTTTCACACTGTAATGTAAAACAGTTTTGTTTCAAAGCAACTGCCTGATAAAGTGCTAAAAGAAGTAATTCGCATGAACAGAAAGTAATTAGTCATTGTTTGCACAATGCTTTGAAAACGTAAAACCCTATGTGTCAACTAGCATTAAAATATAATATGATTGAAATGCAGAGATTTAACAAGCAACCATTGCATCTCACAGACACTCGAATCCACACACAGGAATTAGTACTACGCTGTATTTATGCACAATCACGACATGTGAATAATATTCAGCGAGAGTACGCATGATAACAGTGTGTACTACAAAAGTTTGCTACAAATGATAGACAAGGTATGACAGAAAAAATAATCCTGTCAGGGATTCATAAAATAATACCAAATTTACTGGATCAACAATAAAAACATAAGGCAACCCTCAAATTCATTGTATAAATTACGCTAAAAATGCATTAAAAATATAAGAAGATAACCTGGTTGCATAGTAACTGATGCCCAAAGAAGTCTCAGATCTCTGAAGTTATCATTTACATTTTTTTCTTTATTAGCATTACTAGGAAATACAGAAAAAAATAAAGTCGTACTCTCATATGCAAAGATTGCTTAGTGTTATTTAGAGTCTGTCTTAGAGGATCACAGGGAAAAACATGTAAACTTAAAAGCTGATGCAACTTTGCACTTTACTTACTTTGTTGTGACTACATATATGCAAAGATTCAAACAGAGAAAAGTTATGATATGTAACAAAAAAAAGCCATAATCAGACAGAAGACTGTGAACTGACTACACTTCTCATCTAATTTCTCTTGAAAGCGAAGCAGACTTCTGTTGTCACAAACAGTCTGAGAATTAACTTGCATATAGGCACTGATGTACTACTAAACTCCAGCGATATTGATTGAATGTGGCAAACTTCAAGCAGGTACACATTTTTCAAGACAGAAAAAATGAAAAAGCCTCTTGCTCCCCATCCTACAGATTAAAGTTCCACTTGTTTGGTTTGACTGTGTTATTACCAAACTTTCATTCAGTGGTTAAAAAAGAAAAAAAAAAAGAAAATCTTTCAAAGTGTTGATATCATTTCCAGACAGTCTTGTCACCATCACAATTTACAGGAAATAGTTGATGTTCTCAAACAAACCCTGTATTTACTCATAGACTCAGAGTACTTAAAAAAAAATTCCACACTCTTTGGAGGACTTTTTTTAAATGTCACACTGGTGGAATATCTGAGAGAGCTGTCTAACCTAACACGCATATTGTGAACATGAGGCAAACATAAACTGCACTTCAGAATACTACTGTAACTTTTATTCCCATTTCGTCCACGTCAGGAACTGGCTCTTACCACTACTTTCCTTTGCTGCCCCTTGCATTTTTAACTCTGGCAATCTTTTCTAGATGTTCAACTTTTCCTAAAACCAACAGGAAAGTAACATGATGCCATAAACATCCATAGGAGTCAATTGCACAGCTGAAGAAGTTTGATGGTTCCTTGAGAGCCTTACTGAATTTGGTTACGTAAAACCTGAAGTGTATTATTGTTTGTTTCAATCAACATTCAAAATGCACTCCATGCTGTAAAAACAGTGAATGGCGCATGGTCCGCATAACAGTTTACATTCTTTTTACTAGAAACTCTTTCCCCTCAGAGAGGATCTGTTGCCCTGTTCCCCCAAGTGTGCTGAGGTGCCCCTGGCTCCAGCCCTTCCAGTACCAGGCAAGGTACTGGCACTGGTGGAGGAAGGAGTGATGGAGAGGAGACATTTCTCCACTTCAACCCATCACTTATGCCCACAGCTCACTCAGTGCACTCGAGAAGTTTGCCATTTGCAGACTGAAAACACAACCGATTGGGGGGGGGGAGACACCATAAAGGAGGCTAGCGGGCCCCACTAGAAACCGCGTAGGAGTGCCGGGATGTCTGAGCGCCTTGATTTGCAGCAGGGAGGCAGATAAACAAAGCCCACGAAATGTCAAGCCCTCTTGGGGAGCCGCTAGTCCCAGAGCAGCGCGGCCCCGCTCCCCCCCGGGCATCCCTGCAACCCTCCATCCCGGCTCCATTCATTCCGCCCTCTCTAAAAGCAAACACGCGGGGAGCCTCAGCGAGGAGCAGCACCTCGCCGGCAGCCCCCGAGGACGAGAGAAGTTTGGGGGGCTGGGGGTGGAGAAGCGAGACGCTCCACAAAGTTGTGGCTGGCAGGGGAGAGCCGAGTGCGGGGACACAGCGCTGAGAGCAGAGCTTCGCCTTTAACAGGGGAAACTTTTACGTCTCTCCGCGCTCTGATTTAAAAAAAAAAAAAAAAACAAAACACCCAAATAAAACCAACAACAACAAAAAATCATCACCATCGTGTCGCCTTTTCCCCCAGTATGACCGGGAGGGACCCCGAGCCCCCCTCCCGGCGCAGCAGCGCAGCTCCGCACCCGGCCTGCCCCGAGGTGGCGAGGAGGAGGAGAAGGGGAAGGGAGAAAATAAAAAATAATAATAAAAAAAAAAAGTGAAAAAAAAAAGTTTTTCCCAAACTTACTACTCTTCATGATGGTGCCTGTGCGCCCCGCTTGTCATGATCCCCATTAAAACTTCCAGCAGCGGCAGGAGCGGCAGGACCGCGCGACTGCAGCTCCCGGGATGCGAACCCGCTCTGCTCGCCCCGCGCTCCCACCCCCGCGCCTCCCCTCCCCCCGGGGCGCCCCGGGCCGGGACCCGCCGCACACACGGGGAGGGCAGAGCCGCCCCGGCCCCCTGCCCGCCGCTGAACTTGACCCTCCCGCCTCCGCCGGGGCTACCGCGGTTTTGAAGTCGCCACTTTCCAGCCATCACACATGGCTTTGACCCGCCGGCGGGGGGGGGGCGCGGGGGAAGATGCACCAAAAAAAAAACCACCCAAAACCCTGTGCAATCCAAGCCCCCGCGCGCCCCCCCCCCTCCCCCGCGATGACGCCC
>WAAB01017267.1:0-41978 GCA_013389865.1 Piaya cayana | reverse complement strand
CGGGCTCGGCCGGGGCACGGCGCGGCGGCCCCGCCGGTGGCGAGGCGGCGGCCTGGGAGCGGCGGGGCGGCCGGCGCGTTATCAGGACTGTTATCGCTTGTCAGGACCTCCGTCTCCCCGCATTACGTCAGTTTCGAGACACCGACACTATTAATATCAAAGGAGCCTTCGCGGAGGAAAGCGCCACCCCAGACGGAGCGCCCTTAAAGAGACAGCGCAGGCGGCCCGGCCCGCGCCGCCCCCCGCCGCCCGCCTCCGCCCGCCGCGCCGCGACGAGGCCTCCGCCGCCTCCCGCCGCCCCGGACGGGGCACGAGCGGCCCGCGGGCCGAAAACCCACCGGGGCGGCGGGGGCGGCGGAGGCGTTAGGTGCCTCCCTCCCCCGGGAGAGCCGGGCGCTGCCGCGGGGAAACGCCGCCCGGTGTCACCTCGCTGCCCCCGCCGTGGCCGCGCGGCTGCTGAGGCGCGGGGACAGGCGCTTCCCGGGGCCGGGGAGGGATGCTCCCTGTTACCGCCTGCCCTTTAACGCTGACTGAGAGTCGGTCGCAAGCTGCCCCGAGAAAACCCTTAAAACTTTTTCTTGCCCGCGCAGAACCTTTTCACTTTGAAATACTCTGATTTCTTCTATACTACAAATTGCCAGAAGTCTGTATGTCGATGTAAAAACGCTCTCTGAGGAGCAGCAGTACATAAAACGTTCCTGTGAAAGGGCTTTAAAGTCCCAAATATAGTAGGCGTTAAAAACTATGTAAACATTTGTTGGGCATTTGGACACAATTTTTCTGCAGTTAGGTGACTTTATATGGTGTGTTTTTCCTCCCGCACCAGTCGTTTTATACTGATTTCATATTGAAATAGATGCATTCTGGTTTCGTGCAACTACTAACACGCTAATCGAGGGAGAAGCTGGAAAAGAGTTAAATCGGTACAGTGCGAGAGATGAAACTGCTTCCCCCCAAATGTTTGAAATGACATAACTTTTTCCTTACTATTTTATTCTCAAATACATGGTGAAATGTAAAGCGTAAAATCTTCAGAGATACATGCTGACGCAAATGAAACTCCACTGTAAAACGTATGGCATTCGCAGCCCTCGCTGCAAATTTAAACGTTCTTCATATATGTTTAGTATAATCCGCTGGCAGATTTGTAAAGTAATTGCTCATGTAAATCACCCAGTAACACATTTTCCCCTTAAGTTCTCTTCTAGGATTGTCTGATAAAGCACTTTATAAATAGAAAAGCAATAATTCACATACAAGAGGTGAACTTGTCATTTTGAAAATGGAAGGTAAAATATAATTGCGCGATGAGGCACACAGTAGGATCCTCAAGACAGGGAGAGCAAAACTGACAGATTATGTGTGGGACTGCCTCTATAACCATCAGCAGAAAACCAGTTCAGAGCAGTGGAGAGGTTTAAATATGGAATGTGAAGGAAAGTAATATCAGAATTTAATGTTTGTTACAAAGTCTGCCTCGATACTTTAGTACTGGGGCCGTGCTCAGTAGCACCTCACTAATATGAACACAGACAACCTTTCCTAACTTTGTAAACCTTTGTGAACTTGTAAACCTTTACTTACTTTTACTCAAGCTACAATCGCTACATCTGAATCGCAGTCCAAGAGGCAAACCATGTTCACAAAGATCAGTGAGTGCAGAATTCTGAAAAGCAAGTATTTTTGTCCCATTTGCACTAATTTGAACGTGTTCCTTGCTGCAGTTTAGATTTCATTATTATGGCTGAGTGTGTCATCCCTGGGTGACTTGGTAGATGTCTTGCATGTGAAGGTTTAAAATCATCAAGTATTTTGTCCAATGCCTTGGCTAAGCATCTTAAAAGCAGAGCTTGATGGAAAATATTTAAACAAGGGTTATTCCCTTTCTCTGCTCCAGTGAGACTTATTCATGTCTTTTTATTTTAAACCAGGAAATGATGCCCACACACCTTAAATCCAGGCATGTTTGTATGTATGGCTGCAGCTTTCACAGCTTTTATTCACATTGTGACAGACAAACCATGGATATTGGTAACAATGAAAGCGCAGGTTGCAACACATGTAAACTTTGATAACATGCACACCTTTTTTTCACCTGTAGAACAAACACTAGAAAGATGTATTTTCTAAAAGACACAAGCCTCTCTGTGCATAATGCTTTTAAAATTAAACCGCAAAAGCTGTTCATAAGCAAAGACAAGGACAAAATATGTCTTTATAGTTTCAAGTAGGCAACTCTAATGAAACACTGTATCTCTCAGAAAAAGTTTGTTACCGTATCTTTGTAAAAAGTGCTTGCATGATACATTCTGCATTTCAAGCTAAAACAAGGCAGATCAAGAAGACGTCAGTATCAATCTGTTTATATTCACCACAAAAGAACTATAGAGAACCTAATAAAGGCAAAAATATTTTCATAAACTTTTTCAGGCAAATTATTTATTTATGAAATAATTTACAAAGAAAATTTTTACCTCATGGCTTAGATACATTGCATATGCTTGTGATTGACACAATATGTTCAGGCTCAAAGGCCCATATTGCCTTTTTTTTCTTCCTTTTTTCTTCTTTTTTTTTCTTTTTTTTTTATCCTAGCACGAATATTTCAAAACAACCAACTAATTCATGAAGTCATACAGTAATTGTTTGACAGTTGTTTCTAATATAGAAAAATAACTAATGTATATTGTTTTCATTCAAATATTTGTTGATTTGTTGTGAAAATTCTTTGACATTGACATGCCTCAAATTGCATTAGGAGAAATACTGGATATTTATTTTCATTTATTCTGCTGTCAAACCTTTGCAAAAGCACTTAAAGCAAGGGGTTTTTTTTCACTTTATTTGAAACTCATAGTTTGTATGATAGTAAGTTGTTGAAATAGCAGTTCCAGCTTTCTGTACTAGATAAGAGCTGAGGACATGAAGGAAAAGCAACAAAGCAAGAAGATGCAGAGAAGCGCTGCTTTCCCTGAGAGGCATGAACAAAGTAACTCCTAAATAATCTTCCATTTTTTTTTTTTTTCACTCTCTGTCACATTCTCCATTGAGGGAGAATACAGAGGCCAGCCACAGTTGCTTCTTGAAGGAAAACAGTGTAACAGTCATTGTTTATCAAGATGACATAACATGCCATTTATGCCTTTATTGTTTAATGCAGTTTCTCTTTTCTTGTAGCTTACTCAGTGTAGATACAAAGAGGGATTAACAGTTAAGCATAAGCATACTTGTTTTACAATTTCAGCCTTTTAGTGCATAACTAACTTACTTAAAGTACTAGAGCCTATAATCACAATGATTTTACCTGATGGAACATGCATTTCAGAAATATAATCCAACTGTGTACCCTAGCACATCATAAATTGCAATTCTTTACAAAAAAACCCGTAGAGATTGACATCCATTGCTCTTAAATGCCTGCTGCTTTAGCACACATCATCAAAAAAGTATTTCTGTATTATTCTCCCTCTAGCTGGTAGTATATCACATGAATTCTAAGGACCGTTTTCTTATACTGTCTTCAATAATGAGCATTTTGAGGAGCATTTACTTATGTGTCTGAGGCACTCCAGTGTGAGTTTCTTGGGAATATAAACACAGCAACTTGCAGGATTTCTGTAGACCCACTTCTTTTCCTTGCACAACTTTTGTCATATGAAATCATCAAGAAACTTTTGTTCCTGTTCTTACACCCTGCACACAGTTAAGTTTCTAAACTTCAAGTTGTGCGCCAAAGGCAAAAAACTACCACTGATTTTCAAAGAAATGGGACTGGGGACCCTAACAATGTGGTCAAAACGTCTCTGAAAAGATATTATGCCTTGTGATAGACAGGGCAGCGCTGAGAACAGCCAATGAAACAGCATGCAACAGAAGAGCTAATACCGTGGCATCATCCCAGATTCAACAGATGTTTTCTAGGGGGATTGGATATCTGGTAATGGGAAATGGAACCTTTCTCTTCTATGTCATTGGTTTTAACACAGGCCAGTAGTGATGGAAAGTAAATAATATCCTATGTTTGTTTGGTAAATTTCTCCACTGCGTGGCAGAAAAATGCCCTCCCCACTGTAGCACACCATGGCTGGTTGGGACTCCTCAGCGACCTGGTGGCACTGCCAGCAAAAAGGCCTCACACAGAAATGCTGGGAAACACATTTCCCTGTGAACAGTGTCCCAGAGAGGGCTAAGCAACACTGACAGGGCATCGGCTGCTCCTGCGAATACTGTGTCTACAGATAGTTAAATAACTCTGGCAGCCACAAAAATAATTTATCACTTTATACTATCATAAAATCTACTCAAAAATTAAAAATGCTAAACCACTAGACTCTCTGAAATCATTTACATGCAGGAATCCACATAATTGTATAGATTTTGATCTTAAAAATGCTATGTAAAAGGCATTCATCCAAAGTTCTGAAAAAACCCACATGCACATACACATACATATAGAGTAATATATAATGAGTGTCTCTCAACAACAGCAAAAAAGAGATGGCAGCATTTTCTACCACATTTAAACCAGAAGTTCAGCAAATCAAACCAACCTGAGCCCCCTGTCCTGTCATCATCCCCTGTCAGAACATGCCTCTACCTCTAGCTCCCTCTGCCTCAGTTCCATATTCATCTTCCTTCCAGCATTTCCAGCGTTTCTGGGAAGGTTAATCTGGATTGGTTCAAAGTGCATTGAAGCCAATGGGAAAAAAAAAAGCTATAAAGATTAGTAATCTTTACATGAAGTCCTATATGCAAGTATTTTTCAGTGTTATTCTTGTTATGAATGTAATAATTGGAATATGAATAACTGCAATTAAATTGCTGTGTTCTGGACATAACAATATTAAAACTCACCACAGTATCTTCTAATATAAAGCAACAACTCTGTACAATTGAGATGTTTTGCTCAAAAGAAGTTCTCTTTCATTTGATTTCTTGTAGATAGCTTTTTCTTTTCCACTTATGACTTCTCACTGTGTTTAAATCTTTATTTTAATGTGACAGACTACAAGAAACATGTTTTTATTGCAGAAAAGATTTATTTACATAGATACTGATGTGAGGTCTCAGATTAAGTTTAGGAAAAGGAAATATCTTTCAAATATATACATATAATTTCACTTTGCAAAAAAAAGTGCACTTTCCGTTCCAATGCAAACATCAAATGCATACCCCCAATATATATGGCTCAGGAGGTGCAGTAATAGCTATTGGGAATCACAGGCACACAATGCGTCAGTAAAATTACTGAGACGCTGTCACTATTTCCAATTACAACTGGAGGGAAAGTCACACTGTGAAGGTAAACATGGGAATGTAACACATGAGTTTTAGTGGTCTCTACCAGTCCCCTAAGAATCTCTTTCAAGCACACACACAAGGACAGGCAAATAACTACATTCAACCAAACTAATACATCTAACTCTCAAAGCATGCAATGCTTTGTGTAAGAACAGCCTTACTCTCGATCTTCCAAACACATGATCTGATGAACTACTGCATGCTAGGAGTGATTACTGATAAGCAGAAATTTGCCTTGCATTGTCTCCTGATCTTGAACTGTGGGATTTTTCAAACAAAAGGAAGAAAGGTTAATGCGTTTAGTCACAGAATCAGTGTCACAGAATGGCTGAGGCTGGAAGACACCTCTGGGTGTCATCTTAGCCAATCCCCTTGCTCAGGCAAAAGTCACCTACAGCCAGTTGTTAGGGCCCAGGTTCCTCCATTTGGAGAATTAAGAGTTCTCCAATAGTCTACATGACTGCTGTAACTCATTCCTGACTTGAGACAACTTGATGTTTTCTAATCTGAGTAAGAAGTTGACCCTGACCTGCTTTTTGTCTGACCTCTGCATAGGAATAAATACACATTCACAACTCTGAAACATAAATGTGATACCTCTTTTAATGTTTAGTCTTTAGAAACAAGTAACCTAACAAGAATGACACCTTGGTTAACTCTAGGGCTTGTTGACTTCAAGTTTAATATAAACCACGTCATTTAGTTGTGAAATGGCAATGCCATTGTCTTTGTTGAAAAACATGAAACAACTGTAGACATCCTTTAAACTTATTCAAGAGCTTACTTTATTTTCCTCAGTGGTTATCAGTCTTGAAAGAGGATTTCTTTGGAAATAGTTACTCCTTTTGGGAAGAGCACATCAACTTAAACAAGTCACAGCAGCCATAGATTACTTGGTTCTACTCTCTCACTCAGAAACCTCACTTCTGTTCATACCTTTCAATCTTCAGGAGCTGGATCACATGCCTCTACACAAGGCTTTACCAAGCACAGCATGAATCAGGCAAAAATAATGCTGATGGGTCAGCATTCATTTGCACTTGGGATCTTGATGTGGTGAAGTGCAGATCATGACCCAGAAAAAAACATGTGTCCTGTCTACTTCAATGCCTGGATAAACTGATCCCACAGAGGGCAAAAAAAAAAGTCTTTACTACTTCAATTTCCACCCACCCACTTTCCTGACTCCACTTATTTTAGTTCCTTTCATTGCTCACATAAAACAGACAGTTACCTTATAACATACTCAAATATTTATGTGTTAAACTTGTTATTTAACAATGGCCAGAAATACCCTTAATAGGTTGTTGAAAAACCTGGATAGTTTTGGAAATTTTGCTGTATACGTTATATTTTTTTTCCATTCAGTGTGTGCAATCAAAAACAAAACAAAAAAACCCAAACCCAACTCAAGCCAGGCGACTCATCCCTGACCCATTCCTTCCCCCTCAGTTCTTTCACATTGCAAAATAGACTGATATTATTGACATTAACACATTGCACTAAGGAGCATTAGCTATTTTCAAATGAAGGAAATAAAGCTATGATGTACCACACTATGACTAATATATGCAAAAGTCACTCATATAGTGACTTGTAAATACAACAGTTGTGATTAATAGTTATATATTTGTGGAAAGAGACATCTTTTGTGCATGACTGATATGCAGGATATGGACAGAAAATAGTCTGAACTATTTGGGAGTCAAAGCAGTAAAAACAAATATGGAGAATTTGAAAGATATGCCTAAGAAAGGGCTACGTGACCTTTATGAACCCTTAGACCCAGAAGCCAGAATAGCTTGCACATAGGAAGCTTCCCTGGAGGTAATTGTACTGGTGCCCTATTTCTCCTTGTCAGGAGCTAGAGACAGCCCAACTAGCAATCTAGAGATGCAGCAAGGAAGCTGCACAGTGTGATGCAAATTCAGATGAGTAAATTCAGTGCATTGAAAAATGAACTATTATTTTTTTGATTAATGCAGGTGATGCACACACAGAATGAATCCAAAACAGCGATGGGGTGTGCATTCTCAGGAGCAGGCACGGCGAAGATAGAGTAACACCTTGGAAAGTCTAGAAAAAAACACACTTTTGGGAATTCTGCACATTGTTTTTTGATTTAACTTTCGCAGTCCTACCTGAGGGTGTGAATAAAAAAAAAATCCAAGTATGAAAATGGAAGCGCCTGCCTGAAATAAGCTATGAAGTGTAGCTTTTAGGGGGATGTGTATACCTAGGTTGCTAATTACAACAAGCAGCCCAATGAGACCGTGAGGCAGAGAGAAGTAAACAAAGACACATCAGGGAAAGTAGCACCTCTCCTACAGCAAATTTCAGGTATCATTCAGACTCTTGAAGAGATGCATTTTAACATAATCTGTGTAAGAAGAAAAGTCCTTTTTCCCCTACCTCCTTAATTCCATGCAAGCCTTAGAAGAAAAAAGGCTACCTGGGAAAGGCTCCTGCATAGCAAATTTGTTTTTCCCCTTCCCCATCAACTCTGTAATTACAACCATTCAAACAAAGCTGGTTTTCCCAGTAGGGCTGGCTGAAAACGCACTTCATTTACATGGCCTAATTGGGCTTTTTTTTTTTTTGGCAAAGGTTGTTCTATACACTGACATTAGAACTAGGTACTTAACATTGAAAAGTACATTATTGTGGTATTGAAGTTAAGGATTTCACTACTTTGAAGTTAGAAAATTCAGAATGGATGTGTCTCCTTTAACATTAGTGCTTCAGTATTGTGTATATGCATAAAAATAATACTGGTAATTATATTGGCCCCAAACAGTTAAGAGTCTGCAAATTAAAGAGACAGCCATTTTGATTTTCTTCTTTCTCGATGAAAGAAATTAAAAATAATTTAGATACATATGCTATTATATGAAATGTTGGATGTATAGTCCTGTGGCCTTCAGAAATCAGTACAATGAGCAGATCTGCTGATTTGCCAAGATCTGCTAAAGGAACAATTTAGGAATAAATCAACTTCTTCTATATTCTGCTATTTGCATTATGTAAGAGTTGGTTATTTTTATCTTGTATTATTTTGCTTGTAACTGTCTTGTCTCACTCAGCAAGACACACAGTTCATGAATATGTATCTTATAACCTTTTCTAGGCCAAGTGCACAGGTTTATTTTCAGGGCCTTCCATATTCTACAACCAGAGAGGTTTTGCACAGTCATCAGTGCAAACTCAAACCATATCTAGAAAGAAAATTTCCATAAACATTTCACCAAGACTGAGTGTACACGAGGTTCCTGAAGCTGAACCTGTTTTTCAGCATATTTAATTGCCACAGTAATTAGAACATGAGGGCTCAAATCCACAAAGATATTTGGGTGCCTAATTCTCATTAATTTCAAATGAGAGATGGCATTTACATCTCTTTATGGACATAGAAGACACAGAAGCCTCAAGAATCTTATCTGTTCTAAAACTCCCAGACAAATATTGCTATCAGCTTCTTTAGAGTAGCGGGGTTTTATTTTAATTCCCAATGAAGGTACATCTTAAGCACAGGAAATGATATAACAATGGATGCTGCATTCATCTCTCGCCTCCTTTTCACCCATCCAGCTCTTTTGAACTACAGGAAGTTCCTAGATCACAGGCTACCTTGGGAAATTCAAAAAGCAAAACAAGATATTCTCTGGTGACCACCAGAAAATGAAGCTGCAGGTTATGCTTTTATATGGTCTGATAAAACTCCCATCATTTAGTGGGAAGAGCAGGGCTCTATATCTTTGTAATCCTTAAATGTACAGAGAAATTATGATCATACCTCCAGGTGTTACCCCCTTAGATTGAAGTTTCTGGACCTGCATGTGATCATCAGACTCTGGGCTGATGCCCAAAGGCTAGACCTGCGTGCTGTCCTTCTCCTTCTGGCCACACATCCATATCCCTTTACTCGTACTGTGCAAAAATTCATGCAGCCCCACTGTAAGCTATAAAAGGGAACTGATCCAGTAGAAAATGACCTTTTTTAAAAAAACTCTTTTTTTAATTGCCAGTTCTAAAATACAGAATCTGGGACAGGGAAAGAGATGGAACTTCCTTGTTGACAGGGACTTTGCCATGAAAAAAACAGTCAACCTTTGGAGGTGAGTCTCCAGAGCTATCTGTGCTGGCAATGGAGAGAGTGATGACTACCATCAACAGCCCTCCCTTCGTCCCTAACTACCAATGAAGCCCAACCTTCTATTTCAAGCATCCGGGGATGTTGTTTATGTGTTATGAATACTCACCTAGAGCTACATGATTAATCACACTCTCCCCACCTTTCTGCTTTAAAAAATCAGTTTGACCTTTGCCTTAATATGCCGTGTACCTGTAATGACACTTGCTAAATAAATTTAAAAAATAGAGAAAGTACGTCTCACAAACATAATGCTTACAGATAGAAGAAACCTTTACAAGCTCTGCTTTGCCTTCCTGCATAATTCTAGACACAAGTATGCTCAATACTGGCTGTGCCAGGGCTATGACTGCAGTGTGAAGACATTATACCTTTCTGAAGATGTCTGTCTTGATTTAAAGACTTCCAGTGTTGAAGGATTCACTGCAGTCATAGGTAAGTTGCTCCAGTGTTTAATTACCATAATTTTTATAATGGCCCTAACCGGATCTGGTATAACTTCAGCTTCCATTTCTTCTTTATTTTATTTTTTCATTATTTTATTTTATCCAAATGAGACTCTCTCCTCCACACATAAACTTGCAGACCATAGTTTCAACACCAATTACCCTTCTTTCTGATAAAGCAAGCAGATGAAGTTTCTTTCATCTCTCATCCTGGATAATTTCAGTTACTTTTTCTGAGTCTTTCATCATTCATTTAAAAACTTTCTGAAGTAGAGACACTACAATTGGTCAAAGGTTAGAGCTACTCTGTTAGCTTTCAAACTTTAGTGCTTATCTGTATGTCACAAATATTTGAGGTTCACATATCATTGATACAAACATAAGATATCTTTCCAAGCAAGTATCCAGGGATTATTTTATTTTTAATTTAGACATACATGCCGATCAACAATTAAAATTTCAGAATCACTTCTTATCTTTGTGGAGAACCGATACGTGCTTCCAGCTTTTTCTCGCTCTCTCTTCCCCCCCCCCCCACCTTTGTTAAAGCAATAAGGAGCTTTTTGTGATTTGTTCTTTTTGATTTATGTGTTGAAACTGGGAGAAAATCTTTCAAGACATGGAAAATTACTGAAGTAAGCACAGCATACTTCATCCTCAGACTTCTCATGGCAAAAGTCACTCTAGTCTAATTTACTAGAGGTCCTAAAAATAAAGGATTTCCTTTCTAATGGTAAGAAATAATCAGTCATTAGTTTTAGTTTCTGTCATAAGCCTGGGCAGCAATGTCACTAAATTGTACAAAGTCACATTTTTTACTGGCTATTATTACTTGGGCTTTAACGAGAAGATCCTAAGGAGGATTCTTCTTGCTGAGACACTAAGTTATAATCTTTCAAATGAAGCCAAGCTAATAGCTACTCCCAGGGCAAGACAAATCTGCAGGCACTAACTAGGTTAGTGGCTATTACCCTATGTATTTAATCTTGAATATGATAGATAGGCAGGTGGGAGTGAGACTGGGAGGAAGATTTGAACAGCAAGAGAAACCATTCCTCAAAGATGGTAATAAACCTTTGACAGCATGTTGAACTTCTTTGTTTGCACTCAAGCCAAAGCAAGCTGAACAAAGAGCCAAAGGTGAGGTTTGCACAGCTTTTCCTCCAGTGAGAGCCTCAAACTCAGGATACCTGCTTCAAGCAGGCTCACAGTGGGAAAACTAAGCAAGGAAGAAATGAGAAATCAGCCCATGCATCCCTTTGCTGCAGAGAGTACAGGTTTGCAGTTGCCCAGGGCCCTCACAGGGCACTGTGTGTGGCATTGTGGAGCAGTACCTGTTTGATGGAGTTAGAACACACTCCTCTCACACGTGAATGTGAGGTGCTTCACATGTGAGTGCCCATTTTGCACAATGGTGCCAGCAGATTGTTACCCTTTCCTGTGCTAGTGGACAGGATTTGTGGCATGCCCACTCTGCTGAAGATCTGACACAGATGACCAAGGTACTAGGAGGACAGCTTCCCAGGCATCCCCATGGCTAACAGACTGGCCTCTTGCAGGCTTCCAACATCTGACTGCCAACAGAAATGTGCCACAGCATTAAACTTCAGCCGTGGATGGCACAAAACCCACAAGCACATCACTGTGCCATCAGGTCTCATTCCAGGCCTCTACCATCTCTACAGTAGTTATTAACCAGTCAGTCTTAGACCTGTGCTCGAGAAAAGGGGCTTGGGTGGTGCTGACTGAAATCCTGTTTCTAGTTTCTTGTGGTTTCCCAGATAATACAGTAGCTAATTTTTCTCCAACTTGAAGCCAGTTGAAATTGAAGGTATTTGGCACCTTAGTCCTTGTTGAGGACAAGGTTTGTGGAATCATAGAATCATAGAATAGTTAGGGTTGGAAGAAACCTTGAAGATCATCTAGTTCCAGCCACCCTGTCATGGGCAGGGACATCCCACTGCATCAGGTTACCCAAGGCCCCATCCAACCTGGCCTTAAACATCTTCAGGGATGAGACATCCACAGCTTCGCTGGGCAACCTGTTCCAGTGTCTCATCACTCTCATGGTGAAGCAATTCTTCTTTATGTCTGGTCTAAATCTCCCTTCTCCAGTTCATACCCGTTTCCCCTCATCCTGTCACCACTAGCCTTTATAAATAGTCCCTCTCCAGCTTTCTTGTAGGCTCCTTTCAGATACTGGAAGGTCGCTATGAGATATCCTTGGACCCTTCTGTTCCCCAGGCTCAACAAGCCAAAGTCTCTCAGCCTGTCCTCATATGGGAGGTGCTCCAGCCCTCAGATCATCTTTGTAGCCCTCCTCTGGACCCGTTCCAACAGCTCCATATCCTTCTTATGTTGAGGATTCCAGAATTGGACACAGTACTACAGATGAGGTCTCACAAGAGAGGAAGAGAGGGGCAGAATTGTTTCCCTCGACCTGCTGATCATGATTCTTTTGATGCAACCCAGGATATGGTTGGCCTTCTGGGCTGCAAGTGCACACTGCCGGCTCATGTCGAGTTCCTGGGATGGCTGGGCATTCAGGATTCTGGGTGTTTTCTATGGAGTACATCAGCCCAAAAAGCATTCGTGTATGCAGGCATTGGAGGGAGATCACAAACACAAAGGACAAATTAGAAAACACTTTCAGTGAAGAGATACAGGCACCTGATCACTGAAAAGGGTAGCACAGCGGCACACTATGTAGGACATTAATTTCCATGTTTTCATGCTTTTGCTTGTTTGTCTGCATCAATATCTTAAGAACTTTAACAAAAAAAAGGAATTGTTTAAATGTCAAGTAGAAAATGTGAATAATTTTAAACAATGTGTATGTTTCAACCAACTTTTTGGCATTAAAAAGGCAAAAAACATATTTTGTCTCACAACCTGCTTGAAGCAAAACAAAAAGCTAAGTTACAATTCCTTGCAAACAATGAAGGCAATAAATACAGTAAATTGCTGTTTTATGTGAGACAATATACTAATGTTAACTGAAGCAATGGAATTAGAAAACAAACTCCCTCTGGGAACAATTCTCACACCCCTGTTTTAGGAGGAAGCAGAGTTTACTCGTAAATAATTTAATGCATTTACTCCTGTTAGACTGGACTGACAGGTCTTCCATATACTGAAGCTTTGCTTCTTTGATAATTGCAAACTTTTTGAACTGAGAAAGTTGTGAATTAAAAAGGTCTGCACAGTCACTGTAGGATTTTTTACAAGGCCATGTAGTGATAGGATGAAGGGGAATAGGTTTAAATTGGAAGGGAGAAGATTTAAGTTAGACATAAGGAAGAAATTCTTCATGATGAGGGTGGTGAGACACTGGCACAGGTTGTCCAGGGAAGCAGAGGATGCCCCATCCCTGGAAGCATTCAAGACCAGGCTAGATGGGGCCTTGAGCAGCCTGGTCTAGTGGAAGGTGACCCTGCCCACAGCAGGGATGTTGGAGCTGCATGATCTTTAAAAATCATTTCATGATTCTACAAGGAGCATACAGATGTAACATAGTATTACTGAATGTTGCTGTCATACAGATCAACCTTTAATAAAAATTATACAACTTTAGACCTACTTCTCCTGATTATGAGTATGTAAATCTCCCATTCAAAGTCATATAACAATCTCTTAGCAACTGTAATGGTTGCTTACATGGAAAAGCTATACAAAATAAAAGACATATTATTATCTGGTGTTCTTAATGCAGTTTACCAATTAGAATTAAAAAGGAAACAAAGCAACTGAGTCTGTAAGCACAGTGCGATAACCTCTGTTGCATGGAAGTACAAAAGAGCCAGAAGGAAAGAAACAAGAACTGCTTAAATTGTGATCCGTGTTACTTGCCTCAGAAAGCTGACTCACAAAATACTGGACTTTACACTTGCACTTGTCTTCATTTCCTTTTAATGTCTAATTTTTATGCCACATTTTTACTTGCTTTATCTGCATTGTTGATATATCTTCTCTCAACTCACAATAACTGTTTGGATTCAGAGCTTGTCAGACCTTCTGTATTCAACACTTCGAGTACAAAGCTATCATAATCAATGACTCCTTATAACCTTGTTCTTTTTAACTTAATCTTTATTAACCACTCAAATACATTGTTATATGCATGCTGTGTACCATCTAGCTCTAACTTCAACCTTGATTTTGGCTTTCCTTTTCACAAATGAGTCTCAGGCATTGGGACTACCCACAGATTTTGTGAGACTTGGATAGAAGAGAACTTGAAACCTGGTTTCTTGACAGGAGATGAACAGTATGAATTCTGGCACTGATTTTTCCCAGGGCTTATTCCCTGAATGGTCAGGACCAAACTTGGAGATCAAAGGTACAGATCTGTCAGCATTTCAGAGCCACCTCTAAACTAATTTGTAGCTGCATAGGACTGCTGTTTAGACTGGTCACTAGCTGCAAGCCTTGCTCCAACCTCAGGAAAGGAGACCATTAGCAGCATTGTGAAACAGCTGAGTAACCGTAGAGTGGGGAGGGGAGGGATTAGGGGTGGGAGATAGGGGTGTGGGGAGAGGTCAGCATTCCCGGCCCAGCTCTCACACTTACCCTTCCTACCGAGCTCTCCAAACCACTCCCACTGGTGCAGAAGTTACCAGTCTGCCTTTGCTACTCACTGCAGCCCAGCAAACTGCAGGAAGATCTGGTGCTGCTGCCCTTGCTGCCCTCCCACGAATTCCAGCAGGGAAAGACAGTGAAAATTATCTGGGAATGAGCTGAATCAGCTTCTTTTGTGTCGGTGCCTTGGCCGCACCCGCTGTGTGGCCAGTTCCACCCAGCAGTCATGGGCTTCTGAGTAGGAACTGGGGAAGGCTTCTGTGTGTTTGTGGACTTCCCTCCATGCTGGGATGGCAAGAATGCAGGTCTGGGAGTGAAAGGGCTAAATTTAGGTTTCTGCCTTGGCTTCCTCACAGACCAAGGTTTGCTCTCACCCCCTCCATGAGATATTGAGGTGAGTTTGTAAAGGCCTTCACAAAAGATACAGTTATGAGATGCTGATTCTGTTCTATTCAGGGTTTACGGGAAACTGGTGAGTGGCTGTTAGTGCAGGAAGGCTCAGACTTGAAAATCCCTTGGTCAGTGACCATGTGCCACGCTCTTCTGAAGACTGGGAGAAATGCATAAACCTCGACACAATCACCTCACAATCTACCTCTGCAAATTAAAACAGCAGCTCAGCAGCTGGTGCTCCCCAGCTTTTATCCTTATAAATTAGCTATGCTTGAATGTGCTTAAGAACTGTTTTACAACCACGAGCCTAAAAGATCTGGGGCATACAGTCATGTGTCTAAAAACGATCTTAAAATATTTTTAAGAGCAAAGGGTTGATAAATTGTTTTTCGATACACATCTCAAGTGTGTAATGCCAGTTCAGCGGCTATCACCATTTTCAAGTTGTAACATCTTTATCTCTGTTGTCCCACCCCAACAGGATTTGCATACAGTCTTTCAGAGGGGAGGAAGATACATCCGTACTCATGAATGTTCAGGATGGAATCATAGCATCACAGAATAATTTGGGTTGGATGTCATCTTTAAAAGTCTAACCCACTCCGCAATGAGTAACGACATATTCAGATGGATCAGGTAGCTCAGAACCCCGCCTAAACCGACCTTGAATGCTTCCAGGGATGGGGCATCTACCACCTCTGAGGACAACATGTTCCAGTGTTTCATCACCCTCATTGGAAAAAATTTCTTCATTACATCTAGTCTAAATCTACCCTCTTTTAGTTTAAAGCCTTTAACCCTTGTCCTAACCCAACAGGGCCTGCTAAAAAGTCTGTTCTCAACTTTCTTATAAGCTCCCTTTAAGTTCTAAAAGGATGTAATATGTTGTCTCTCGATCCTTCTCTTATCCAGGATGAACAACTCCATTTTTCTCTGCCTGTCTTAATATGAGAGGTTTTCCATAGCTTTCATTGCTCTCATGATTCTCCTCTGGACCCACTCCAACAGGTCCACATCTTCACTGCACTGAGTGTTCTAGAGCTGAATGTAGTACTCCAGGTGGAGTGTCTTAAGAGTGGAGTAAAGGGGCAGAAGCACCTCCCTCAACCTGCTGGCCACACTTCTTTTGATGCAGGCTATGACACTGTTGAACATTCTGGGCTACGAGTGCACATTGTTGGTTCATGTCCAGCTTTTCATGTCACAAAAATAAATTGTTTATCAAGATTTCACAGAAGAACACTGTAATGTGCCTGTGACATACGTGACCCTGTATTAAAGAGATTTTTGAAAGGGTTGGTTCCTGATGCTGTTTAGCAGGTATCAAATTATGTATATATGCTTATTAAGAGAATAACATCTGAGTTTGCCTATAATCATGGTAGCTAATATTATACCTCAAAGAGGAAATGTAAACATTTCTCAATACATTTTCAATGTGTTTACTTTGTTTATGTGAATGCAATTCCTGTGTAATTATGAACATTTTCATCCTGGGAATACATATGAGTTTAAATTTACAGATAAGTTTGGCCTTATCAGTTTTACTGAACTACTGGAAGTCCAGCCAGTACATATTTTTCATATGTGGGAAAGGAAAATAATTTAAATGGGGAAAAAGAAATGCAACTACTCAAGGTAACAACCAGGGCTTGAAACTCAGAAACTCTAGAGGCACACACACAAAAATTTAAAAAGAATTGACTTGATTTCAAACTTTTAGCTCTATCTGACCTCCTAAGGAATGAGAAAGTCCTCCTGATATATGCCTGAATCACGCCTGCTTTAGGATTGTTGAATTATTACATCTCAGGGTTGTTACAAGAATGCAAATACAAATATTCTCTATTGCCACTTTTTGGAGTGAGAGACACAAAAGCAGAAATAATCTATAAATGTTAAATCTGGAAACATTCAAATTTGCGCATCTAAACCAAAATATTCCTAGAATTTAAGAATGGCATTAAACAAGTGATTATCTACTATGCAATGGCAACATGGGCTTAAGTATTTTTTTTTATTTAGTTCTTGCTTCATCTCCAAAAGCTGTGGTTTGGTAAAGTGTCCAACCACAATAAAAGTAATTCCTGTGATAGAAGATATACCACAACACTTGGCATTTTGTCCTAATGTTAAAAACATGTTCCATATTTCTCATGGAATTTGTTTTGCCTCTCCTTCCAGCCATTAGATTGTGTTATATCTGCTAGCCGGAGAAACCTTTTATTATTTTATTCCTATTTTTATATATATGTGTGTGCATATGTGTATATATATCAAATCAGTTCTTTTCTGTCCTCCCATATATCTTAATAAGCTAGGAACCGTGAGCTCTTCTTCTCTTCACTAAATTGTAAGCAGCAGAACTGGACATAGTAATTCCAGTGCAGTGATAAGTTAACCTTGGCAAATGAAGATTTCCAAAATGACTTTTTGACTACAGTATTGCTGTCCCAAGTCATATTACACTGACTAACCAGCTCAACCATCTAAGACTTTTCCAGACCATGACCTCAATTCTTCATGGATTACTTTCCTTGCTCTTGTGTTCACAACATTGCATTTTCCCATCCTGACACATTTTGGTTCACCACAACTAGCTCACTAGATCATTCTGTACCAATGGCCTGTCTTCAGTGTTATTTATCTTCCTTCCAATCTATGCACCATCTAAAATGTATAACTTTGATATTGCACCCAGGAAATTGCTAGAAGCATTATAAGCAGCAGGCCAAGATAACTTACAGTTGTGAAGACTCAGTAGAATCAGAGTTGCCTGAATTGTTAGTACAGTATTAGCTTTATTTCATCCTTCTCTGTTTTTGCAGAATTCTTTAGCCAACTCTCTAAAAATTATTACATACATGTTATTTGGATTTGCTGGTTTTAAAATAGCTCTAAATAGTAGCTCTGTTTATCATCATTCTCCTCACTTTTAAAGTAGAAAGCATTCTTTTAATTTATTAATGTACTTCAATATAGTTCCTTTATGTATTAAAGTACATTAGTATATAATATTCTTAAACATTTTTTCTTCAAACATAAACCATACACAATTATTTAGTTCTTTTGCTTTTTCTTCAGTGGTCAGATTTTGTTAGTAATCAATCAAAACTGTCATTTTTTACTCTGTTTTCCCTCAATACACTTAACGTATTCTTTTTGTTATATTTTAAGTGTGCTGATCCATTTTCATCCTGAGTTCTTTTGCTCTCCATCTCAGATTTGTCACTGCTATAATCTTTCTGTTTCATTGTATAAGAAGATAAGACAGTTTTAGATACATGCACACTGAAAAAACCATTTAAAATCATCATCTTCACAGAAGATTAAACTTCCTTTTAAGCCAGACTGTTTTTCTAATCTTATGATCTTGCTTTTTGACTTGGAGATTGGTGGAACCACTAGTAGATTCAACCAGTAAAACAACTTCTGGAACAGCATATCAACTTCAACCGCTTCTTCTGAATTATTATTTGTATTGTTTACCTCCACCGTCACCCCACCTTTACACACAGAGCATTGTTTTCCATGTAGAAACACAGGGAGAAACCAAGGGAAGTAGTAATGAAACAGAGGTATGATACTGAACGTATAATTAGATGTGAATATGTATTGTAGAATGGTAGCAAAAGAGTGTAACTGGCGGAAGTATCAACTATGCAAGGGGATGTATAGTGCAAGCTTATTTACCTGATCCAACCGCAGACAAATTATTATATTCAGTCTTGGGCACCTCCTTAGTAGTTTAGAAGGAATTCAGACAAGAGTGACAAAAGTGATTACATACTGATCAAATAAGACTGAGGCTATGGACACGTGAGAAGACCTTAAAGCTTGGGCCTGGAGCAAGTTGTATAATTGCATCTCCATACAAAGAAGCTGAGTGTGATTATATGTATACAACACAATCTAAATGCATAATTCTGGTCTCTCTCTACATATACAGAGTTACACTTAAAAAAATTATGTTAAAAGCATGTTCAGGTTGCAAAATCAAGCATTCAAGTGATAGGAAATGCCTGTGCAGTTTTAATATAGTTTATTCATGTATATTAATGACAATAAGCCTGTAGCCATATGATCCATCAACAATGTATTTTTCAATACTCACATCTTGGCTCATGTTTACCTCGTCTTCTCTGATCTGTTTTTTATTTCTGCTTGCCACAGCTCCTCCTTTATCTTTTATCCTCTTCCCCCATCCTCTGCATCAGACTTCTGTTTGCCCCTAATCCTTGACACTTGAGCCTCTTTTTGCTCATTCCTCTTCCTTCTTCTAGTCTTCTCTAGCACTTCCCACCTTCCTCATCTCTCCGTGTTAGTCAGATCATTCTTCCTTACTTCTTAAAACCTCTTAACAAGGGGAATTCTGAGATCACAGAAAGCCTGTTTTCCTGCTCTCAAGCATGACATTCAAGCCCACAAAGGCATGAACCACTGGGACAAATAGTATAAATGCTTTTTCTACCCTTTCAGCCCTCCTAAATCAAGTTCAGTCACTCAAAGGGGTGCATAGTTGTGCCAATGCTCTGCTGTTGTTGAACTTGTGGAATTTAGGTAGAAATTTTGAAGAATATAATCAGCATAACAAGGGGCTGTTAAACCTGTGTGACTAGTGGATTTCCCCCCCCTAGAATTACATCATTTGACAGGAGTATCATGGGATGGCAAAAAAGTACAGGCCTAGTGCTAGGGGTCATTCTACCCAGAACCCAAAAGTTAAGAGCGTGCTAGAAGGCATGTGTCTGTTACAGCTTCTCAAAAGAAAGGATTGCATTTTTTTTCCTTTGTAACAGATTTTCTCCCCTTAATCCCAGTCTTAGAGAAGTCTGACTTGTGCTGTTTAATACTCTCCAAAGAAATAAGCTCAAGACATTCATATAGAGAGTAAAAATTCTGTTTGAATGATCAAAGTTAGACTTAGCAGCATGAAGCAAGACTTTAAAACAAGAAGTGATGGGCAGCCATAATTGTAGATGGGTCTAACAGCCCTACCTTTACCATTGAGAGAAAAACTGGCGACACAATGGCTTAAGGGAAAACATAACACCCTACAAATATCTGGCAGGTAAAATGGAAAGGATGGTCAGAAATTATTTAGGACTCCCTGAGTGGAAATTATAGCATGAAACAGTGCTATGAAATAAGTTCATATGGGAACTAACACAAGGCCTTTACATTTTTTTTCTGAGCAAAATTATGAAGTGTAGCACAGGGAATCATCTTGTGCTGAGGAGGAGTCAGACTCTATGATCTATTACATTTTTTCCATCTCTCTGTTCTGTAATTAATCGTAGAAGATTTACCAGTGACCGAAATGAAAAAAGAAAAAGCTGTTCCTTCACCCTCTTCGTCCAGAACCTCCCTGTCGCTTTAGATGGTGTCTTTGCTCTCATCATGTATCAGAAGAGAGAATGTAGCAAGATGAAGAAACTTCGACTGATAAAAGAATTGCAGACGCTATTGGTGAAGCTAACAGAAAGAGGCAGCCAAGCTTCTTCCTGTAGTTAAGGAAAGAACACTTAATGGAGATTCACGTACAATAAAACTAAAAAAAAAAATCAAAACAATACCTTTACTGCTGGGTAATTTTTAGTCACTTGAGAGAAAAAGAAAAAAAAAGAGTCCAACTGTACATTAATAACTGCATTAGAAATGGACAGGATTATAATTTACAGCTTTTGTACTGCTTCTACATCTTGTAGAGAAATATATACATTTTCAGTTACAGTTTAAGGATTTAACTTCTAATCTAATCTAGGTGAAAGAGTCTTTAGTTCTCCTCATCTACATTATTTTGAATGGGTGAGGACAGCACAAAAAGTATCTCCTAAAAATTAACAAGATACAGTCAGCTCAATTTTTCTATCTCACTCTTTCCTCCCTTCCTGGTTCTGTAAGAGACTCTTATTTTATGAAGTTAAATAGCCTTAGTGTGAAATAACTTACACATTCTTAAAGAGAATTGTTTCCTCATAACAAGTTCTTTGATACCAGCCACTTCAGGTAGAGACAAATTCCTTTTGGGTATTAAATATATTCCTAACTAATACCTGATTTAACTCTTCCAAAAGACTATACTCAATCATGTGGCTAGTCTTCCTCATCTGATAAGATACATTATAAAACCTTTATATAGCTCAGAGCCACAAGACGTTTCATGCCTGTGTCAGGGACCAGGTGGCAATCATTTCCGAAGGAGCCCAGGATCAGAGTAACTCAGTTTAGTGTGGGATCCAAAGGTGATTTACTGGTGTCAGTCTCAGCTCACTTTTTCATCAGAGGGGATTCATGTTACTCAGGAGGCCCCATGGTACTAAAGCCACTATGAAGAAAGCCAGAAGAAACTTGCAGAGAGTCATATTTGAATGTGTGAAAGCTCTGTATACAATGGATGTTACAGGTTGGGTTGCCATCTACAATGCAGTAATCATAATATAGCATTACAGAAGAATAAGAGTTACATTTACATAACTTCTTGTTTGAGCTGTTTAAAACTATCACAGATAGGAAAATAATAGTTATGAAGTAATAAATAATCTTGTTCTAACTGGTGGGCAAAGTAGCTTTATGGGTTCACAGACTTTTTTTCCCACCTTCCAGTAACTTTCAGCCTCAGTAGTGGCCATAGTGATGGGACATAATGGCATTTCTCAGCTGTGTGTTGTGAAACACAGTACTTTGAACTGGCTTGTGTATCACCAGTGGCAAATTTGGCATGGGATTGTTCCTGTCTGAGTTCAGATCATGTCCAGATTTACTGCTGAACATAAAGAAACTTGGCTTGAAAGTCTTTATTTTGTTGAATTCCATGTTATTCTAATTTATTTAGTTTATGAGCTTTCACAGAATCACAAATATTCACAGAATGGTAAGGGTTGGAAAGAACTTCTGGCAATCATCTAGTCCAACCGCCCTGCTAAAGCAGGTTCACCTAGAGCAGGTTGCACAGGAACACGTCCAGACGGGTTTTGAGTATCTCCAGAGAAGGAGACTCCACAGCCTCTCCAGGCAGCCTGTTCCAGTGCTCTGTCACCATCACTGTAAAGGAGTTTTTCCTCATGGTCAGGCAGAACTTCCTGTGTTCCAGTTTGTGCCCATTGCCCCTTGTCCTGTCGCTGGACACCACTGAAAAGAATTTGACCCCGTTGTACTGACATGTACCCTTTAGACATTTATAAGCATGGATAAGATCCCCTCTCAGTCTTCTCTTCTCCCGGTTAAACAGACCCAGGTCTCAGCCTTTCCTCCTAAGACGGCTGCTCCAATCCCCTTATCATCTTTGTAGCTCTCTACTGGATTCTTTGTACTCTTTCCATTCTGTATCATTTAATTCTGCAGCTATACATAACAAAATTGTGCAATACATGCTTTACTTGTAAATTATTACCTACTTGCTAAAAGCATTTCTTAAATCCACCTTCTTCCACAGTGTCTCATCTCTGATCTATATAAAAAGTGCATATTGTGTTAATTCAGATTTATTAAAAAACAAACCTGCTCAGTTCTGAGATTAACATATATTCAGATCACCATATGCATAGTCTATATTTAAGGTCTGTCTATCACAGAAGCTCCATATTAAGAAACTCTGTTCCTGTTATCATCTTCAACATGGAGCTGAATAAGTGTGATCTTAAAATAATTATAGTTGCAAAAACCTGAATTCCAAAGCTCACACAGTATCCTCATTGAGGCAAAAGTGCATAATACAGAATTAGTTTTGAAAGCATAAAGTAGAATACTGACTAGAAAATAATTCATTTATATTTACTTCCTCTGGGAACAGAGGAGATACGAGTGAAGATCCAGAGGACAGTTCCAGTGAAAGAATTGTTTCTCTTTGTGGAAGGAGTAGGTTTGCTTCATGTATAAAGAGAAGAGAGCTTGCAACTCCTACCTCCATCAATCCTTTACACTGTGGGTGGTTGGTATTCCCCATCACCAGCACTGCCACACTGCAGGGTATGAAGTGGCTGGCATTGGCCAACAACTGACAGATGCAGAGAGAGGACCAAGGTGCTTTTTGCAGGGGTAAGTTCCCTGGAAACAGCTAAGGATAAGGGGTGTGTGGATGGATGGATGGATGGATGGATGGATGGATGGATGGAGAGCTGGTGTATTTCTGATTCCAGTTACTGCTACCAGTGCCCTCATTTCTTAAAAGTTATCCCAGTCAAAACTGAGTCTTTGCAAGGTGTTATAATAGGCACCAGGATCTGAAGAGATGGACAGAGAACTGGTGAGGGTTCTGCTTTCGATTATTTGGGGCAGGATTTATCAGTATGTACCCAGATAATAGTAACTGTATTAGTACGTGACAGAGAAGAGAAGACCTGCTACATTGTGCGATCTTTTTACATCAACAAATAAATCATAATACACTGACAGCAAGCCCCAAAGGTCTTTTATTCAGGTGTAAGCTTAAAAAAAAAAAAGTCATTTATCTCCAGTAGACTCTGTTTAAAGAAAATATTCTTGGAAGACAACTCAGCAAGCATATTTAACGTTAATGGGATTGGGAAGAATAATTTATGTACATTAGAAAAAAGGAAGCCCAAAAAATCATAAGAACTGAACACAAGCCAATTCAAGATTATTTAGGATGTTGTACAAGTTACAACAGTACATTCCGTGACTTGTAGCCTAATATCAAATATCACAAGGAGTCTTTACAAAGTTAAAGACCAGACACTGCTCAGCATGTTAGATCTATGATGAATATGAATCAGTTCCACTCTCTCTTCAGCCCTGACAACCATTCCCATGCCAACTGAGGTTAAACTATACAAATAAAATGCCAAATGAGCATGCAGTCAATAGTATTTTAATTCAGAAACAAACATGAGATCACTCCTCTTCCCCATCTCAGTCCCTCACCTACTTCTACTCTGCCAAATATCATGTCATATTATATCTTTTCTCAGGCCACAAGACAATAGATGTACACTTCATTTATCTGTTGGAAATAGGTTCATCCATAATCTAAAATAGACAATAAGGCTACATTTGGATTCCAGTCCTATTGCAGAATGTCACCTTCTTCAACAAATACCACACTCAGCACTAAGACAACTTCTTCATTTTTTTTTTCCCTTGAAGAAAATCACTCTTTCCAGATACATTAGAGTATTAGACTCTGGTCTTAGAATAATAAATAAAAAAATGCCAAAACTGGCAAAGTTCAAACCGA
Organism: Piaya cayana; assembly: GCA_013389865.1. Lineage (NCBI taxonomy): Eukaryota > Metazoa > Chordata > Aves > Cuculiformes > Coccyzidae > Piaya > Piaya cayana. Next base: position 17,914 of record WAAB01017267.1, on the reverse strand, counting down.
CATTTTTATAACAGTGAAAGAAATCACACTGTGAATCAGATTTCCGAGGGACGTGGTAAATTTTCCATAATTAGGGAACTTTGAGTCAAGACTGCTTATCTTTTCAAGAGTAATATTCCAATTCTGTTATAATTCCTTAAGCATAACGCAGGAATAAGCTGGCTAGAGCTGTATAGTCTAACACGCAGGAAAGCAGATATCATAGTGATTTTGTGTGAACTTAGCATCTATGAAAAAAATAGTTATGGTAAATATAATAGCATTATAGTTATTTAAGTAGTTAGGCACAAGAGTTCAGAGTTAGGCTATTATTTAAACACTTGCTTTTCAAGGTTACTAGAGTCAAATACCTTTTAGTGGACTCTATGGACAGAAATCAAAAAAGGCAGTTATTCTACATAAATCTCTTAGAAAACGAACAATCAAACAAACAAAGAGAAAATAAATCAAACAAAACTGATGAATACAGGGGACTTAACTGATGATTGCAAGGGAATTTCAAGCTCCAAATGCTGAGGAAGTATTTGTGGGCAAAGGAAAGAAAAATGAACTCCAATTTCAGGAAAGTAGTGAAGATCCTTTTAATTACAATTTAGTGTTTCTTCAGAGATTATAATTCACTAAAAAATCCAATTGGCACTTTTTTCATCGCTGTCATTTCCAAACCGATGTTTTGATAATGGGCATGATCTGCTATGAGGTGAAGGCAGGAAAATTTTAGAACAAACTACTTTACTGAAGATAAAGTAGGAAGTAGCAGTCCATACAGGTGTAGATGGAGAGCTTTGGGGCAGAAATTTCAAAGGCAGTCATTTCGGGCCCAATATTATTCTCACTGAAACCAGTGAAAAAACTGAGTGCTTTTTTTGAAATAATGTTCTTTAATGGAAGCAAAGGTAGGCCAGGGAGGACCGTTTATGTAATTAAACCTTTTGTGTCAGCTACCCAAAAAGTTTTCAAGTTTAATGGTGTAGTGGGAGATGACTATCGTCACTCCCAAAGCTTTTCTTTATGATAGTTACTATAAATCCCTACCTTTCCCTTCAATGAGAAGGAATTTTCTTCCTCCTTAGCTCATATCTTCACTTTGAATCAGGGAAAATAAGTCTAGTGACATAGCTGAAAGAGACAGACCATCAAATCCCCCATTCATTTAGTAGCACAGAAAATGTTTTAAACTAAAAACACTGAAGTGAGCACTTTAACATACAATTTGATATCTATTACTCTTTTCATGATCCTTTAAAATTTCAAAAAGAGGTATTATTACTTGAAACCTCTCAGAAATTAATTTCCATTGTGATATGCCCTGTTTAATCATTTAACCAATATTGATCTGCCATAATATTATGCGTTACAGCTATAGCCAAGTGAAACATCCTTCAGAAATGGCTACTCAGACCGGGAAAAGCACCAAGACTCACATGCTACGTGTTGCTTCAGGTATCTGAGCTCGTTAGACAATCCCTTCACAACACTGCTTTGTACATCTTTAGTCTTCCTTCAATACCAGTACCTTAAAAAAAGATGCACCAAATGGAAAGCACTGTTCTTATTCCCTTCTTAGAAGCAGAGAGAGGTGATAATAATTTGCAGAAGTGTTTGTAACAATTATTATTTATTATTTGCACTGTGATAGCATCTATGAGCAGTCTGTTGCAGAGCTGGAAATAGAATCTAGCTCTTGTGAGCACCAGTCAAGTGCCAAAACCACAAGTCCTTCCTTCCTCCCACACTTCATGTATTTGTAAAGAATTATGCTTTTTTTTCAATTTTGTGACTGCGACAGTTACCCCCTCCAATACTATGATTTTTTTTTCAATTTTTTAACTGCTACAGTTACCCCCCCCAATATTATGGCCTGTATTTATTTTAAGAAATTGCAATTTTTAAGGATATTTTTATTATAGACTTTAGTTTCGTTTAGATCAATTCAAGGCTTTCTCCTTTGAAAAGCCCATGAATGAATGGAAAGGAATTACCACATCACACTTTTACGTTCTCAGCAATTACTCACATGCACTTATTCACACATTCATATGTACATAGTCACAAAACTACACTTGTATGAAACATAGACACAAAAATGATTTAACCTCTTTCAGACACTACAAACACAAGTAAGAGGAAGTGAGAAAAAAGGGAACTTGCAAAGTTTCAAGAATGGAGTCAAAGTAAAAATTCTGTATACTGTTTTTCACCATCACCACAACAAAATGTGTGTCTTTTATTTTTCATTCCTGTAGAAAGTCCAAATTGCTGTGGATCCTGCTTGCAAAAGTCAGTGGGGAAAAAGGGCAGGAAAAGGGTTAAGTGAGCTAGGATAGGAGGAACCCTTCAGAATCTGTTAAAAGATGTAAATAACTTTGGCAATGAATGTGGCTCTGATTAAACAAAGCCATTATTATTAGCTCTTTAAAACTGTAAGTCTGAAACATATGCAGAAACTTGCCAAGTAACAATGTCGTGTCACTTGTTTCCTAGTGTTCTTACTTTTGCCCTAGGTTTATCCTCTTCTCTACCCATGTTATTCTTATTCTTAACTTTGGACCCCATGCTCATTAACCTAGTGGAACCCAGGTCCATGACTTGCCTTCTAGAGGTTACTGCAACAAGGAGAACATGTAACTACTAATAATAGTCTCCAGAAACTTACCACTGGGCATGGTACTTATTACCATGCGTAGTCTCACTGAAGTCAACTGCTTTCTTCCAGGAGCAGTTACACTGCAGTTAATGGCACTCTTCATAGTATAAACACCACACCCTATGAAAGTGTTTAAAATATCAGGACTTTATAAGCTCTTCTGGCTAGTAATCTGTCTTTATTTGTCCTGCTGAGCATCCTATGTGATTATGACATGATGTATTACAAATTAGAAATGCAATACTTTCAGCTGTAAGGTTTTTTTTTCATTTTTATAGTTGTTTCACTCTTTATAAACGCATAATTATGCTAGAGCTAGAACTCTAAATGCCTTTTCCTTTAACTTAATATGTGTATTATTAAATCTTATGCATGTTTTCCAATCAGACTGAACTTCAGACAAGCCTAATAGGGAGTATCCTGTATCCAGTAGACCCAGTATACAGTGGATACTAGTATCCAGTTAGAAACTTCAAGCATAGCTCTACTTGAGTCAGAATTTCTAAAGAATTAGCTGTCTTTGTCCTCAAGGGAAAAGAAAGGAACACATTTTCTTATTCATTAAAAAAGAGAAACTCTCAAGATGGCTTTTTGGTGTATGCAGATGTGAAGATCACACAGGGGCTACAATTATGGCCTAAGTGACCTCAGTCACTCAGTGTTTTTCTCAATCGGTATGTCATTCCCCGTTTTTTTTTTCAAGGAAGAAAGATTTGAGTTTTGGTAGAGTTGAGTTTTTGGCAAAGCAGCATGTTTGGGAAGGATTATCTTGCATAGGTATGAGTGATTTCCACTCAGGAGGGGTGGCCAAAAGGATTAATGAAGAAGCTGGCAACTCTGTTCTTCCTTCAGCCAATTTCAGTGAAAAATGAACTACTCTGCATACTGAGAGATAATTACTTAGGGGTAGGGAAGCAGGACATGGTCTAGCACTAGCTACATAGGAAAATCACTGGCACAGGTCTTCCTATTAAAGGAGCTAAGATCTCAGAGGAGTGGAGAACTTAATGTGTTTGTACATATGTGAAGCTGGGTGTGCTTCAAACTATATGTATACAACAGAGTGCAATAGACATTTAGGAATATCTTTCTTTTTGGAGCTTATATATTGCAAAATGCTGTAATAAGAGGAAAAGGAAAAAAGATAGAGAGGAAAGTAAAATGATGATGAGAGGTAAAATTGTGTGGGGTGGGCCAGAGTGCCCAGAGGACAAGACAAAAGCATTAAATTATTCAAGTGACTAAAACTATCTTCATGTAATAAAATTCAGAAGAAAAATTGCACAAAATCATCATGCATCCCTGAGGGAAAGATTACTCTTACATTTCGAAACAACAAAAAGTAACTCAGCCCAAGTAGCTCCAGTAAGAAAAACAAATCAAACAATAAAAAAAAAAAAAGAAAAATCTTTTTTAAAACAAAGATTTGCTTAAGGGTAGTTTGTGCCTTTTTTGAGGATCATGTATAGCAAAACATAAAGGTATGAAAAGTAGGGAATGCATGGGCAGATCTCCCAGTTTAAATTTCTAAACTCTGGGAAATTCAAGTTTTAGTTTACCTCCATTTGCCCTGCACTTACTCAGCTCCATTGAAACAGGATCACATCAAAACGTTTTTTAAAAAACATTATTTACAGTGCCTTCATCCTTCTGTTGATGACTCAGTCTAACACTTACCAGTCTGTAAACCCACAGAACACACACATCTTCCATCTAGATGCTGATGTTCTCAGTATCCCACCACTAATGTAACATACACGTGACAGTGTGGGAATGAGGTACGTAAGTTCTTCTAGGTGCACCAGCACCCTTTGATTGTGAAAGCAGGAGTCACTGACAGGGATTCACATAGTACACTCAGAGGACACAACTTCTCCCTAGTCATCTCTTACCACAGTCACCATCGTGTTGCACTGCTCCATCCTATCCATCTATCTCTGTTCATACAGTTCATATACTGAAAGCAGCAGAAAAGCCCTTGGAAACCCCCAGCAGCTATATGCAAAATCCAGAGGGCACAATTAGGCTGCAGGGCCATGTCATTTAACTGTTTGCTTCCTAGTTTTCCAAAATCTGAACTTTACTGTGTCCTTGTTGTGGACTGACACCAAAGGCATTTTCTTAGTTTATAAAACACTGTTAGTCTCTTCCAAAATGTACTTTTTAGATATTCTAGGGAATGACTTTATAGTGGGTATATTTATTAGCACATTGGAAGTCATCACTGCAGACCATGTACAGAAAGGAAAACTTTGCATTCATAATTATGACTCTTTACCCCATGAGACTGATTTTATGCACTGTGATGGTTTGACTACTGTGTATTTTCAGTGAAAACAGTTCCAGTAACTTGGTGCTTCTTATAAAATTACTTCTACTGTGTATACAAATGAAGCAGCTATTCAGAATTTGAGGAGTAAATACATCTAAGAGAAAGCAATTATCTGCTTTCATGTGTAACCTGCAAATAGTGCAATAGGCAAAATTAACTGAAGTAGATAGATAGAAATTAAATCTTTGTTTTGAAAAGCTAGGACTCACATTGTCTCACAGAAAAATGCATAGATCTGTAAGGTAATACAACCAGTATTTTTAATGACCCTTTGTGGAGCTATACTGGCATATCTTCCACAAGGTACTTGAAGATCAGTTAATAGGCCAAGAATCCATACTGCCCTGAGGCTTTGAGTTCAGCAAAGAAACATAAACCTCACCAGAAAACTTATCATCCAGGGCTTTGCCAATGACGATCTGTGGAAAACTGGATTTAAAAGCTAAGTCTCAAGGTGTACTCTCAAGCTCCCTGTGTGTTCGAAATAGGACCAGGTTCAGGTTTAGACATGCTGTCAGTAGGTAAAGGACTGGGCCTGCTCTTGAGGATGCCCAGGAGCTTCTCTTGGCACATTTAAGTGTTGAGGAAAATAAAAGCTAGGAGGCATGTCTAGCCTTTGAGCCAGCTGGAATACGCACTTGTCTCAACAGCACATTACCTCCACAATCCACATATGCACTGTTTCCAAATCAGTAAAACAATAAGTTCCTTTTAATCTCTTGTGGCAACTCTTCCTGAACCATTTTATTGAGCAAAGTAGACTGGGTAATTAATACTTGCTTAGTGACAAACCATTGTCACTTTTTGGGGTGGCCAGTTAGTATGTGTACAAGGTACCTGCTGTACCAGAAAGCAGGTCCTGAATTAAAATGATCCTACAGTTATTTACTGCCATTGTCTGTCATAATCCACTGATCAGCTATGCAGCACGAATGGAAAGCTGTAAGCACTCAAGGCAAATGAACTCCCAAATTCTGAGATTTCTTAGCCTTTTCCTATTGGGTCTGGTTTTGGTTGGGGTTTTTGTTTTGTTTTGTGTTCTGTTTTTTTTTTCTTTGCAATACCAACGTGTCTGGAAGGGAACAGCAATTTGAAAATAAAAGTTTATCTCTGCTGTTAATACCCTGCACTTAGATACTGCCATGAAATTATAGCTTTTTGAATTCACAAATACATGTTTACATGCAGTGAGGAGACAGCAAATACATGCATACAAGCTAAATTACACTTAATGTGGTATGCACTTAAGTTTTGAGAGAAAATGTAATAATAAGTCCCATGGTAGTTATTTTTCTAAGCATATCACTTGCCTTGTATTTGTTATGCCCATGTAAAACATTTGAACTAGACCTCTAAACATGGAAAAAGCAGCCTAATCTGATGGAAGAGGACAGTTGACAGTGGGGAGATTGCATTTGCATACTAGAGAATGATTCTCCTTTCTAGGCTGTTTTGTCCTTCTGTACAGAGTGCCAAAAATGATAGGTATAAATAGTAGCTTAAATAAAGCTCAGTTTAAATTCAGATGCAAATTGTACAACTAGACAGGTTATCAGTGCACATGTGCAGGGGATAGGCATAGAGTTCTTTCCAGTCCCTGTTTGAATTTGATAGAAAAATCCATATTTTGTTAAAGGTTATTTTAAGGAGAAACTAATGTCTGTGACTATTTAATTATGACTTTTTGTGTATCTCTAATAAAATAATCTATGACTTAATTTTCAGCTTTAAGAGGAAAGCATTAAGGAACCCTGACCACAGAAAGTTTTTTATGAATATGACCCATTGTGCACGGTAAACATTGCGTCAGGGAATACATTGGCATACCTGTTGCTTAATTTTAGAAGGAAAAAAGGTTTTAAATTTCACAGCAAGAGAAAATACTGGTATCTTTGTAAGGAATAGTTTCTGAAAATCACTGTTAGTGAAAAATACAGAAGAAGCCAGGGAGAGTATCTAACATCACAAGTGGATTATTAGTTAAGGATTTTAATTTTTTCTACCACCATACCTGTTCCCATAGGAAAAACAGATATCTGTTTTCTTAAAAATGTGTGTCATTACTGTTTTGTTTTCTCCAGCTTAAAAACAATAAGGAAACTACCTACCTAGCATTTAATTAAATTATGCATGATGTATGTACACTAAAAAATAAAGATTGGTGTGCACCCCTTTTCTAAAGTCAGATGAATACTTTAAAATATAGATAGCATACACTGCAACACTGAGCAAGTAAAACACATGTATGGTAGAATACAATAGAATGTAAATATTAATAGAAACTAGTCCTGGTTGCAACCATTTTCTAAGGGGATGCAGATAGAAGTTAAGTATCTGATATCATATGCTTATGCCAAACTTGCCTCACAGCAGACATTTTCCCACACAGAAACTCTAGCAATGCCACCTTGAGATCTCTGGGGATCATATTCCCCTCTTGAAAATATTTTTGGGTTTTGGGGAAAAAAAAAACCCCACCCTTAAAAAAAATCAGAACGAAAGAAAGAAAGAAAAAAGAATTTACTGTCTCACTGGATTGAACCTCAAAGGCTTCTTTGACGCAAGTGTTATTTTGGCCACGTGAACATGGTTTCCACAGATTAAAACATGCATGAACAAACTGTCCATTGAACTTTTATGTTTCTTTGTTGCTTTGATGGTTAACAGATTTCTGCTTCATAGATTGCCTCCTCCCCATACATTCTAAAAGTGAAATGATACATTGTAATTTGAATAATAATTTTGTTTTGATGATTTAATTGATAACAGACAGAAGAATAAAATCCCTGTTTTTCTCTGCTGTGGAGATGATATAGCTATGTTTCTTAGTAAACATCTGTATATAATTAAGAGATGTTGCACAAAACTGTCTCTTCCTTACCTTTACCCTGGGGTTTTCTTGAGGCTCTGTAGGATAATCCTGGTTCAGGAAAGGAGAAGTTGCCCCTTGTCATTCAAGGATTCTTTATCTTTACTTTTTGTAGTTTAGGTGCCAACTAAATTTATCTGCTAACATTGTTTTTAATGACATCAAGACCAATAATGACTACCTTCTTTTTGTTACCTTTCCAAAAATCTTTGCAATCTCATCCACTTATCTTAAAAAAGAAACCTTAATAGCCATGGGTTTGTGCACACAAGGTTTGGCCTAATGAATGTAAGCATTTTTGCATCTGCAATGTTATGTGAAAGACAGCAAAAAATTCAGTAGGATTGCTTTTGATCCTATTGTTTTATACTCTGTAACCTAAATTAAAAATACTGTAACACTGTGTTTTTTAAAAGCTGCACATCTTTGTATAGACTTGTAAATCAAAAGCAGACCAAGGGCTGTTCAAACCTGCTCTGATTATGTTGCACACAAGGAGTTATTAATTCAGTTTATCAGTCATAAAAATAATTGCGCTACACTCTAAACTGACGGACATCTTTTATAATTTTTAACACTGAAATGTCCTGGTAAAAAAGAACTCTACAATAACAACACCTGATTAGTAGAGAATTGCCACTGTAAATTATAGTGTTTGCAGAATAAAACAGAGTTGAGTTACATCTTTATATTAAAAGATGTAATTAGGATTTTGTCTTCATTTTTTCCCTGTAATGCCTTAGCAATGTCCTGAGTAGCATGTCTATGCCCAGTCCTGGAAAAATGGCTGTGTGACTACAATTGTCCAAATTTCCAATATTTCTTTTTTTTAATTTTAACATTTAAAATAAAACAAACCCAAATTTTCATCAGTACTTGGATTTTTGTTTCATACATAGCTATGATAACTGCTGATCTTTAAGGAATAAACAAATGCTTACACAAATATGTAAAGGAAATATTTCTCTGTGTGAATGTGTGTATGCATGCAGAATTCCTCTTAATCTGGATGCCCTTTCTTCACCATCAAAAGAGTAGTTACAAGTGAAATGCAACCTACTGTCAGTAGAGTTGCCAAATTAACTTCAAAAAAATTGGTGTCACAGTGAAATAAATAGATTATTTTATTCGATTGGTGTGACTGTCATTTGAAAACATTGATCTTTGATATCTCAGATGGTACTTCAGAATTTTTAAAGCATTTTTCCAGCATCTAAAAGCCAAGATAAATCTTGTGAAACTTCTTGAGTATGTTGTTCTTCCTTTTTGTATTATACATAATATATCTTGATAGTTGCATTCACTCACACGAAAATTTCAAGATTCTTGATCACCTGCTAGTTTGTCAGCAGAAATACTTTCAAGGTCCTTCAGTAGAGATGGACTCCAAAAGCCCCTCTGTGCTGCTGTTTAATGGCCATTCCAGGAGTCAAAACCATCAAGACTAGATTTTGGAAGCATGGGCTCAGACATACTGGAGGATACCCTTAAGAGCACATGGAACTTTGCCTGTCCAAGCACGCCAGGTAGATTAATTCCATACCAAGTATGCCCAGACAAATAGCCTACAGGTTGATTGAGAACCTGTCTGTCTGAGAGGCAGCCAAAAGGAGAGGTTCTAAATATCAGTGCAGTGTGCCTCTGCTCAGGGTTCTCCAGAGACTGTTGTGCCTGAGTGATTCTACCATACCATAAATTTTATATGAATTACTATGTTGTAGAGATCAGATTTCACTTTATTTTTTTTTATTTCGTATGGAAAATGCATTAGAAGAGAGAAGTAAATGAGCTTTGTGAGAGAACAGCCTACTTGTTACTCTCTATCTTAGATTCAGCTGTCTGGATTCCACATATTTGACCATGAGTTGATAGCATTGACCATCTCAGCTCAGGAAAGGGTCCCAAATGTGAAGCAGCAAGGCGTTTCATTAATAACCACCACTTTCAATAAAAACTTTCACCATGCTAACAATCACCCATTGGATTTATCTCCCCAGGAAACTGGTAGATTCCCCAATACCAGACAGTTGTAGGATTTAGATGGACAGGGTATTTGGACCACCTTGTCCAAACTGTATTTTTGCCAAGAAAGGCTGGACTTGAAGTCCATTCTGACCTGGTCTTTTACAAGTCTGTAATTACCAATCTTGCCCCCTCCAGCCAACTGCATGATTACTGACACAGTGCTGTCGGCATACACAGCTGGACATAACATCGCACTTCAGTTTCTAGCACTCACAGTCCCTTTTTCCTTGAGAAGCTTATCTATTTATCTTCTCATTAAACTAAAGAAGTGAACAAAATATAAACAGGTCAAATTTTTAGTGCATCATAAGGGTGGTCTTCTATTGCACTATGAAGAAAAGGCTGCAGAAGGAGATAAGCTTTGAATAGTGCAATGGGCTAAACACCTTCTTTAGTCTAATTTACTTTCTCCCTATTGCTACTGTAATCAATCTAAATTTAGAGAAATATGACAAGATCAAAAAGGAAAATCTATAAACAATGACTTCAAGGTAAAAATTATACTTTCTCCTTCAGTGTGTGTACATTTAGCCCAGTATTTCTCTTGGCAAAGTTAAGGCATATCTCTAGTTAACAATGTATTCTACTCTCAGTACCCTTTTCAAGAACTACATTTGATGTTGGATGCCAAATAACTTCTTTAACTAATAACAAATAACACACAGATATCTTAGATAGTGTGCACTTGAGGAATCATGCTAATATATTCTATGCTGGAGATAAGTGAAATCCAACACACCCCCCAAGATTTCCACTTTTGCTCACATATTCTCTGAGAACCTCTTTCAGAACGAGTTCATCCTCACCATGGCAGTCATCTAATCTCATGGAAAATCTGATCACTGACTATCTGCTTCTTGCTAATGTTGCTGAGAAAAATTCCTATTGACTCCAGAATAGGAGAGAATATGGATCTATCAGTTTTGGAGTCTGGTCTAGCTGCTTATTTTTTATTAGTTTCATGGGAATGAGTCTTTGCAATTTGAAAAGAACAGAATATTCACTACCATGTGAACTGAATTACAATATATATTACATGGTTCATAACTAACAATAAAATATTTTATAGGTAAAAAAGAACATTAAGTGACACCATGATTTTTCATGCGTCTTGAAGAGAAGAAAGGATCTCTGAGGGAACATTTAGGTAAATTATACCCCAAATCTCAAGGTGTGTCAGTAACTTGGAACATTATTTTTAGTGGGATTAATTTTTTATCATGTTTATTTGAATCTGTTTCAATCTAATCCCTTGTACAAGCTGCTTTGTTAATCATGGAGTCATAGAATCACCAGGTTGGAAAAGACCCACCAAATCACCGAGTCCAACCATTCCTATCAAACACTAAACCATACCCCTTAGCACCTCGTCCACCCGTGCCTTAAACACCTACAGGGAAGGTGAATCAACCACCTCCCTGGGTAGCCTGTTCCNCTCTTCTCTGGGAATGCCAACAGAGACTGAAATGACTGTTATCTCAACAATTTCTTCTAATGCTGAATACATTTATCATTATCAGGTGATAGTGGCTAGACCCTTTTTGCACACCGTTTACTTCTTGCATTTAGTTAATACCACAGAAAATTTGTGGGATAAATTTCATCCAAAGTGAAAGTTTGGAAAGAGAATCTTTTATTAAAAGCAAGACTCCCCAGAAAGAAGCAGTTTATAAAGTGTTTTGATTTCAGGAAAAAAAAATATTCTGAATGCTTCTTGACCACCAAATTCACTGTTGCAGTAAAATTACTATCTCACTGGGGAAGACAGAGGAATAGGCAGGGAGAACTGCTATGAGGAGGAAAACTCTGAAAATAAAACCAAACCTTTTGTCTCTATTTTTGATAGAAACTTTCTTATCACTTCAAGCATTAATTTATATTTTCCTTACAGTTAATTTTTTTTCTTGTGGATTTTTCTCTCAAGATATTTTTGACAGCAGTGTCCCAGCTTGCAGTTTTGGCTCTCCAGGCTCATGGGAATTCCAGACCTCAACTCCACAGACTGTTTTAACCAGGAAGGGGTAAAGTTCTGGATGAATGTGCCTTTTCTCTTTCCTATGTAACAGTTTGACATCTTTGCCCCTGAGAAATGTCTACTAAAATCTACTTCATCAGTCTTCTGTAAAGGATGATCACATCGGCAGACTATTATACAGTGCAGTACTAACTTATACTTATCAGCTTTGCCAGCCTGAGTCATAGAAATACATGTGATGTCTATTCATGAAAAAAAAAATCTATCCATGAGATTTCTCACAAATGCATCCCAGTAGTCCAACATTAAAACAGTTTTTCTCCCTTCCCATTTAGACAAGGTATGCATCTTCCTGTACTTGATTTACACCTATCCTTTAGCAAGGTGCTTATCTAGTTTACTTTCAGGAGTACAGGGGAAACTGCTTTTTGTATTTCATAATGAGGAGATATAAAATCAGTTTTGATTCTGACTGTCCCTGTGATGCATATTGATTCACAGTCTCGAGGTGTAAATTTGCTGAGAATAAAGACATGAGATTTGCAGATAGGAAGATGGAGTTACTAGTTCAGTTTTGTCCACGAGAGATGACCCAAGCTCTTTCTAGCTCTTTCTAGAGGTGTATAGTAGTATTAGCACAGACATGTCTTCCAAACAGAAGTTATTTGACAAAATAAAACTTGACTTCTCACATACTGAACACTCAGAAAAGTTGTAGAATAACTGAAACTCAAAGATCTGAGCTGATCCACCCACATGGGAGTTAATATGTCATTTGTCTAATTGTTAGTAAAGTTTTGCTTCTGTCCTGCTTAAATTTTAATGCATTTTATGTTTTGAATATATTGTAACTAAGGAAGAACTGTAAATCTGGCAAATGCTACTTGTTTTACTTTGGGTGTTTTTCTCCTGCCTACAGTAGAACAATCAACAGTGCTGAAATACTAGTGATAGTCTTTCTATACCTAGCGCTTTTTCTAAGGAACTCAGCAACTTAAAGCTATGTAAAGAAAAGGAATGCAAAATGTATAAATAGAAGTAAAATCTGCAATTTTAAAAGGGCAGATAGCTAAAAGGACTCATTGTTGCCAAGGATGGCAGAAACATGACCAATGATCAGATGCCATGGGCAAAGGAATCCCTGCAGCCTGCTAAGCACCGTCTCCTGCAGCGCACCTTATTCCTTGTGTAAAACAGTACAGTCAGTGTTGATTGGATTAGTGTTAAAGTTATTTACAGGTTTCTGCTCCATGCCTTCTCTACCTGCCACAATAAGGGCTAAATTATATAGACAGATAGATAGCTAATCGTAACTCCTAAGGGAGCCATGATGTCATGTTTGAGAGGACTGCAGGGAATTGCACAGGACTATCAGCAAATTCAGAGATGTTGAGAATAAGGCACAGAAGGCAAAGAAAGAGCAATAGCAAATGAAAAAAAGAAAAAACTAACAGTGACTCAAATTGCTAAAATACTAGGCTTCTTTCTTATAGCTTCACTCAACCAGCTCTCAATGATGTAGGCCCTTATTGAATGCCTCACTGCTGATAAGGTTATATATTACTTGCGGTTTATTGTTGTCAGATCTGGCATTGCTCTGCATCAAGTTCAGATTGTGATGTTTTTTGCTGACTGCTTTTGGCACTTGCATAGGTTATGAACCTGCATTGCATGTAAGTGCTAGACATCTGGAGTCTAGTTACTTAAGGAAGCCTTATTTTCCTGAGTTCCTTTTTCCAATCTGAAAGGCATGATATAATGAAATAAATTGCACTGTACTGGGAGAAAAGTTATCTCACTCGCCAGCTGCCATGGGAAAGGCAGATATGCTGAATACCCTTGATTTTGTTGAGCTCTGGGAATGTACAGAACTGGGCAAGGATGTCCTGGGACTAGTGGGAAGTATACAGAAAGCAGAATATTATTGCAAAAATATTACTGTTAATAATAATAATTATGTCTCATGAAGAGAAGCTTAATGATGGGGTTAGATACTTCTTTGGTGAGATCGTTTTCAGTTAAAAGAAAACACGTACTTACCAATTTCACTGGGAGTAGAAGGAATGCTCAGAGTGCTGTGTTTCCAGGTAGTGTCCATGATCTTCTTAACTGTTCCCATAAATATGCTTTAGCCATCACATATTTTCATGTAACAGCTTCTTTGTCCAGTGCTGTTAAGTCTTGCTGCTGCTTTTCTACAGAAGACATACAAATACAGTTAAGTTAACCTTCCATCCCTGTCTCTATAGCCGTAATCCCCACATATCTTTTAGGTCATATAGTCCTTGAGCAGGTTTGTATCTGCTCAAGGTCCTTGGGTGGTAATTTTTGCAAATAGTCACTTAATATTTCATTCAACTAGCATGAAATGTAACTACTGAAGACAGCAATCTGAATAAGTTTATGTGATCACCCTGCTTCCAGCTTAACACTCTGATTTTGTGTGCTACACAATATGATAACAATTCTCATTATTTATATATTACTTCATCACCTATTCCTTAGGACTGGATGGCCTTCCAAATCTTATCATGAGAATAAAAAATTACTTAGTACCCTTGTTCCAGGCCATCTGTTCCTGAGTAGGTTTGGTTTTGTTTTCTGAAAGATACAGCCCTTTGATGAAGATTGATTATCTTCACTGGAATCCACATAACTTGCCCCCTTGGAGAAATAACTCTTCTCTGCTTAGACAATTCATGACAGAGTGAGCTCTAGGGTAACTATCTACCTAACACTAAGCTTTGTAATGATTGCTGCTTGTGGGGAATAATTTGCTATGATGAAGAATATCATAGTAGAATGAGGGAAATATGGAAAATATCAATAAGCTCGTCCCAATTATTTTCTGTCCGTATTGCCTAGTTGTCTGGATCTCAGCAGTCCATGTAAGAAGGATGTCACCCTTGACTTTAAAGACAAGTTCATGGGATATTAAATACTAATTTCAAGAAATGAGAAAAATATCTTTTCATCTGAGCTTCACTTTTACTTGTGGTATGACTAAGTAAACCACTGACAATTCCAAGTGTTTTTCTACTTTGGTTTAAACATATTTAGTTGTTGTGATTTCATGCATATGCTAGTCATTTCACAGTATTTTTTTTCAGTAGAATTAAAATTGATAGTTTTATTCCTATTTTTGTTCACATTTTGTTTCATATTTTAAGTAAGACATTAAAATATTCTCTGCCAAGACTTCTCCAACTTTCTGCTGGATTTCCCTTAGTTATTTCACTTTCATTCAAACTCCAACATAGATTAACAGTTAACATTATCTAGCAGTCTGCCCAGAAAGAATATGTTCTAGCGTTAAATCTTCTACTCCCTTCTCCTAGTCTCTTCTGGAAGAGCCTAGTCTTCCAAGAGAAATTTTAACTACTAGAGCCGGACTTGCAAGTGTATTCCAGGGATGCAGGTTATAGACTAATACATCAAAAAGTCTGTCCTAAGTAATAAACAATAGGAGATTATGAGAAGCTATGATCTCAGCCACTTATCTTTTGGATTTATGCTGAGTTATGCAAAAAAAGGAAAGGTTGTCAAACTAGGTATGTATTACAAGTAATGTGGTGATTCAGTGAAATCCTCTTTACTTTAGTATGATTTTAATAAAAGAAATAGCACTTTAAAAGTAAGCATCTTGATTTTCATTTTAAGAAAACTAAATGAATTGAAAGGTAGCCAAAAATATCCCATCACATTGCTCAGTTTCATTAACATCTTGATACTGGAAGTGTCATACCCTGTAACCTTGCAGTTATGAATCTATCATATGATGGAGAAGGTTTCTGGACTCCCAGAAAATATAGTTGGGAGTAAACTGCTGTACAATTCATTAAGTTCTGGTAATACATCTAATCTATCACCTGAGGAAGAGCACGGATGAAAAAGGTGTATCAGAAGAATTGTCTCAGTAGTTACACACTGACTTGCATCTGGTGGATCATTGCATAACTTACATGAAAAATATGTAAGAGTAAGTTGAATGTGTAATGTGTACAATATTAGAGTTAGAAAAGTTCTTGATTAAAATATTTTCTATAGGGAAATTAATTTGTCAGAATGCTTTCACTTTGACAGATTTCTGACCCTACATAGATTTTGATTGAGAAACATTTCCAAGAGGTAAGTTTCTTGACAGCTAACTCCTCAGATTCTTACCAGTTTGCCTTAAAGTCTCCTTATCAGGAGCATTGCTTCTGGTGTTTAATAGCTTACAGGTTAGTTGGTCTCTTGCATTTAGAAAGCCACGAGGACTGAACTGCAGGTCAGTATCACATAAGTTTTCAGTTCCCAACTCCTGTGTCCAGGATGTTGTGAATCACAGAATCACAGAATCACTGGGTTGGANCTCAGCCTCCTCTTCTCCAGGCTAAACAACCCCAGCCCTCTCAGCCACTCCTCATAAGGCCTGTTCTCCAGCCCCTTCACCAGTTTCGTTGGAAAGAAAGACCCAGGGAGACTTGAAAGCCACCTCCAAGACCATTTAGCCTGGCTCCAATAATCCATAATGGATAGATAGTGTCCCAGCTCCTGGGTTTGTAGGATAGAGACCAGAAAAAATTATAGGATACATAAGTAGATCCTCAAGACTTCTTTTATTTTTTTATATAAATCCAAGGGTCAAAAATTAACCTTTATTTTTATTATGGAAGTCTCCATCTATTTAATTTTTTGTTTCAGTTTCATTCTCTGCTCTTTGCAACTCACAAAGCTCAAGCTAAGCTGTTCTATCCCTTTCTTAGAGCCATGGTGGTGTCTTCTAGCAGATATGAAGAAATAGCTCTGAGTGTGCATAGCTGAGACTTTGGGGTGGATAGAAACAATGTCAGTTTGGAAGGAAGCAGCAGTACAGCTAGGTGAGAGTTGTAAGGAACTGCAGATGTCCTGATGGTGATACCTCAGCGTCTCAGATTATATGTTTATGTATACATACTGTTTATGTATGAAGGATTCACGTGGAAAGCATTTAAAGTAAAAGCTGCTGAATGCAATTGCTATGGCTCTAGCTAGCTTTCATTTACCTTACTCAGAAGGGCAGAAAGTGTTGCTTTCTGATTCAGGTTCTGGTTCTAAAGATATTTCTGAGGACTGATCCACTTTTATCCTTGTATCAAGTCAGTTATTCTTCTTGTAAACAAGAAAGTTAACATGATCACCTGTACTAATACATCTTGTTTGAACGTGTACATGTTTTAGTGGTTGTAAAATGCAACTAACTTTTAAGTGCTTAGAATCAGAGTATTGGATAATAAATAATATTAACAGCAATTATAAATATACCTTCTAAATTACAAATTGCATATGAAATTCAACTGCAAGACAGTCATTCCTCTTTTGCTCTCTCTTCAGTTACAGCAAAGCTGATAGTCACAGGTTTTTTTTCAGACTTAAGCATAAGAAGAAATGCAACAGACAATATTGTTGACCTACTAAGCTGTCTGTATCAAGGCAGTCCTGAAGTTCTGCATCCTGTAATGACTGTAAGAAAAGTTACAAAATCAGATTCATCGGCAGTATCTTTCTCAGTATCGTAATAGAGACTTTTCTAACACAGAGCATCTATAAATCACTTTCATACAAGCTGATTAGACCAACAATTCTCTTGTGTGAATTAACTTCAAAGTTACTTTCTTCTCAATTATATTCTACTCTGCAAATGGAAAATAGCATCTGTTCAGATGGAAAAAGTAAAATGATAATAGTAAAATAAAATTAAACATTTAAATGTAGGCCAGTACACTGAGCAATTACTGAAGATTTTAATTTAAATAGCTTACTAGCATTTTATTCTAATTTGTACCGTGTTTGTAACATTGTAGTATTCATGGAATATGACAATTCTTAAGATGTAGTAAAGCTGACTTAAGTGGCATAACCATTTCATGAGAGAGGCAGGGATGATTAATTAATTCCCTATGAAGCAATTTTACATTCAAATGTTCTTTTTATGAAACAGAAATGTATTGCAGGATTATTTTCATACTGAAAAAAAATTCTCATTAAAATGTAATGTCCTTTGTATAACAACAACATAGATTTGTGGAATCATAGAATGGCTTG
>WAAB01017264.1:24071-45605 GCA_013389865.1 Piaya cayana | reverse complement strand
AACTTCAACAACCTAGGTGCAGACGGGGAGAAAAAAATGCTACTTTTAAGTAGCTGATGCCAACTATTTCTGATGTGATGGTCACCTGGGCAGAAAGTGATGAAGCTGTCTATGAGAGAAAGGCAAATTTTACAAGAGATTGTCCTCAAAACTACTCTGCATTAAGCTGATTTCTTTTTCTGTTAAGGAGAAGTGTTTATCAGTACTGGTCTGCAATGGAGATTCTTGATTTCAAAGGGACCACGGTTTCTTTATGTTAGTTCTGCAAAAAAATAGTTGGAATGGAAGCGGGGGAAGTATCAGGGCTCCAAAGTCAGCTAAATCAATTTTTATCCCCAAAGCAACTTTGTGGTGAGATTTCTCTGACTTCATGTTTCCAAAATGTAGATACATTGACTAAGTTAGTTGTTCTCTGGAGGTATCTGTCTCCCTCTGCTACAGAAGACAATTCATCCTGTTCTACCTAATGATCTTAAATATATGAGATAAACTGCTCTCTGGAGGAGCTTGGCTCTTTCCCTGGCTGCAGAAGGAATTTAGATGTGGCGTAGATAGCTGAAGGGCTGAAATTATGTGAGGTTGATAGACCAATGTTGGAGGAAATGAGAAACCTGCTGGGGAGGGTGGGGAGGAAAATAAAGTATTAATTAGCAAAGAAAACAACATCTCAAGGTTATGAAAATTTAGAACACAGTAAGAATAGCTACATTTCAAGTGGTAATTTTGGAAACATTTGTAAAATACATCTATTACAAGAAACAGCAGCCATTAATAGACCCACTTTTTAATACAGCTGCTAATATCAGATACATCTAAAGGCATTTCTTGCAACCCAGCAGAAAACACCTCAAAACTCCTTACAGAACTTCAGAGTTCACAAGTATTTGGGTGCTCAAATTTAACTATGTGTTTATGTGATTGGATGGTTACAGAGTAATGCTGAGGAACCTTCTCAAATTTTTTGGTAAAGCGAAATTTGGCATTGGAATATGCTGCCCAGGGAGGTGGTTGATTCACCTTCCCTGGAGGTGTTTAAGGCATGGGTAGATGAGGTCCTGAGGGACATGGTTTAGTGTTTGATAGGAACAGTTGGACTTGATGATCCATTGGATCTCTTCCAGCCTGGTGATTCTATGATTCTATGAATCTATGATTCTATAAAATAATAGAGAATATTTTAATTGAGCAAAAACATAGTATGTCAAGCTTTCATTCAACTTAAAAATGTTGATAGCTGGTGGGAAACCAAAGTGAGGTCAGTAGAGTAAGACTGGCTAGTTTTTATGGAGGAAAGAAGGGCATCTCAGCAGAATGCTTCAGATTAACAAGATCTAAATCAACCTCATCAACCACCAACTTACTCAGAATCACAGAATCACCAGGTTGGAAGAGACCCACTGGATCATCGAGTCCAACCATTCTCATGAAACACTAAACCATGTCCCTCAGGATCTCGTCTACTTGTGCCTTAAACACCTCCAGGGAAGGTGAATCAACCACCTCCCTGGGCAACCTGTTCCAATGCCTAATGACCCTTTCCGTAAAAAACTTCCTCCTAATCTCTAGNGTTTCTGATACAAGCCAAGATGCCATTGGCCTTCTTGGCCACCTGGGCACACTGCTGGCTCATGTTCAGTCAGCTGTCGACCAACACCCCCAGGTGCATTTAGGTCTGCAAAATATTTTGCATAACTTGGCATGCGAGTGCTCTAGCTTAGCTTCTTAGTGCATCGCCTCCTATGATTTAGTTACATTGCTTCTGAATGTCTTTGAGGTATTGCTTTCAAATATGCAACAAAATAGTTTATCTAGGGTGGAGCTTTGGGTTTGGTCTTGTGTTGCTGAGCTTGGCTTTTGGATGCTTGAGTGCTGGGTAAGCTGATTGAGACACAGCATTTCACTTGCTCTGTATGAGACATAAGGAAGTGTCTGCCCTTGTCTCCAGGACTGTGGAAACTCCCATGCCTAAATTCAGTAAAAGATGATCCTTTCCTCCTTTGCCTCCAAAGTCCTTGTTCATACCCATCCCGAATACTGGTGGAAGAGGTCAAACATCCAGGCAGATCGATAGACTGGGAAAATAAATCAGCTGTGAGATAAGATGGATTTTTAATGTGGAATAGTCTTTAGCCTGATGAATTTTCTAACTGCCAACATGCTAATGCCAGCACAAGTCAGAAAGCAGAAATGTCACAGGGAGAGGATAGGACCACTCACTGAAGCAGAATGAGTGCTAACACAAATGTGATAGTGTAAGCTTCACTTGTGGGTTGTGTGTTATATTGCTCCATGTTTACCTTGGACCATCAGCCTATATGAAGGGAGTTAGGACAAGTACATAAAGCACAGAAGTTCATATTACTCTTTCTCTCCTATAACTTACTCACATGTCTGTGCTTAGAAGCTACTACCCTGTTCATGCTCAGAACAGACTGGATGATGCAGGAAGAGATATTGTTGAATAATACTGCATGTGTCACTAAAACTAATATGTGAATGTAAGAGATATTCTGTAATTAATCTTTTAGAAACAGACAATTAATACCCCAAAGACTATAATTTATATAGCTTCTGTCAACTTTATTATTCAAATCAGATGATAAAAGATGGGGGCTGCAAGGATCTGGGAAGGAAACAACCCACAAATCTTCACTGCAGGTTCAGCAGTGAGAATTCTAGTACTAAACTTCTCATCAATCCTAGGAGAGCTGCCTGGGCCACGGTGGTTATCACCCCACGCATTCTTCCAGAGACAGAAACAACAAAAGACGTGTGGACTTTGATTATCCCACAAAGACTAATGGAAGATTTCATGTGAGTGTCTGCAAGCATGTTGGTGTCTATGATTGCATCTGGTGCAGCCAATGGAGTTGTACAAGCAGACGTACAGGTGCAACTTAACAAGTTGCCTTTACATTGGTGTCTATGTGAAAGACCCTAAAGCGCTGCTGCTAGCTGCTGCTTGAAGATGACATGACTTTTCCTTGGATTTGCCATCTCATTCTTGTCTTGTATGCCTTGAGGTGATCACTAGCTCCATCCTTGGCTGGAGTCAGGTGAGATGCTCTCTGTCTAGGCACCATAAATAACACTTATCCTAGTGCTGCCCTGCTGTGTCCTTAGTGGCTGCAACCTCAGCCTGCAGGTTGCCTGATTGTCACAAACTTACCTGTTCTCAGCTCATATAAGAGAAGCCCAGCCTGACTCTTCTCTGGAGCCAGAGGGGATGAGATTTCTCAAGAAAATTCACGGTGTTGGATCCTCAAGCCTTTTTTCTCTGTAGTCCCATCAGCCATACTTCCCTTTACCTGTTCTTTTCTGCTCCTAGTCACATATTAAAATGAGGGTAGGTATCGCTTAGTGCAATAACCAAGGGAAGTGCTAAGGAGCTGCAGGCTGAGTAAGATTTGCAAAGTAAGATTTCCATAAGTATTGAGTCTGCAGTGTAAAATAACATCTAGAAAACGTTTTCTGACCATTCCTTTCCATCTCTGTATTCTCTGAAATGTCACCAAATTTCATCATTATCTCAAAACATGGAGTTCCTTTCTATCCATTTCTCAAAATTCAGCGAAGTATCCGTTGGATTGTCTGAACCAAACCTGTCTTCACATACCCGTGAATAATACTAATATACAAAATAATGCTGAAAATGCTTTCTTTATCCCATTTCTATCAGTAAAAATTAAAGGTAGATTCATCTGAAAAAGTTACAATTTAAAATGTCTTTTTTTATTCTGTATTAAGGAATTCATCTTCAAAGCAATCTGCACAAATCCCATTAACAGCAGTAACAGAATTCGTGCAAGTAACTCCCCAAACACCACTTTGAACATTAAGCCCTTTACTTAATTCAATATCAGATAAGGAACAACTTAAGGAAATGCAAAGCCTTGGTACTCTGATTTGTGTTTCACAGTGGACTGGAGACTCTTGTATACAAAGAAATGTGTATGAATACAGACACTGCAGTTTAACAATTGTAAGTGGAAACAGAAAGCTGCTTCTTATTAAAGGAATTTAAAAGGAAGAAGAAAGGGGGAGGAAAAAAGCCCCCCAAAAGCAGCTTCAAAATGCCCATGCAATAGCAGATCCATTCCTAGAGCAGAAATAAAACTTTGAAACACTTTTCTGAACATGTCTCGGGTTTCAGAGGAACCACAGTTGAACAATATCCCCTAAGCTTGCGTGCATCATTCAGCAGTTTGCAGTCAAATTTCAAGGCTCTTCTCCACTTCCCATCTCTTCTTCCCATCCTGTTTCCCATCCCCTTAGGCACTAAGCATCCTGACTGGCTCCTGCTCCTTTTAAAGTCAAAGGAGACACTGTCTTCATGACATATGGACTAGGCCCCTCCGTTACATGCATGCCAAGTTTTGGCCATTGCTGCCCCTGTACCTCTTTGTGATTGTCCTCCTTGAGACCTGCGGACACAATCTTTTCCTCCACCCACCTCACTGCCAACAGATATTTGGGCCTCAACCTGTTCCTTGCTGCTCTGCCCTCCCGCAACTGTATGGTCCTATTAGAGAAATTCAGATTTCTCCCAGAAATACCATGACCAAGTCACTGCCCTCTTAGGGTCACAATGTTCCAGTCAACTGAGGGAGTAGGAAGGTTTTAAATTGGTTTTTGAGAGAGTGAGGTTAAGTTACGGGTGGATGAGGTCCTGAGGGACATGGTTTAGTGTTTTGTGGGAGTGGTTGGACTCGATGATCCAGTGGGTTTTTTCCAACCCAGTGATTCTGTGATTCTGTGATTGGACACCCTTGAGTAGAGAGAACAGTGAAAATGTTTTCCAATTTTGCACTGCCATGTTGTGTTATGTGCAGTAACACCCTAGTCTCCTTCAGTTGTTAATGTGCTGGAAGGGGACAACAGGACTTCCCACTGGAAAGGGATGTATGAATTTTTTCCAAGTTCTTGATTGAAGGTATTCTTATAACGTTATTTATTACTTCTAATAACATGGGCTAAAAATGAAGTTGAACTCCAAGGCACAACTAGTTGCAGATACTGGATAAGAATAGAACAAAAGAAGAGATTTTTTTCCCAATGAGGTTGATACTTCAGGGTTTTAATTCTGCCTAATACAGGTGTTTTGAGGCATTTACACTAGAGGCAGAGCAGTCCTCAGATGGTGAGTAGTTTCCCAGTTCTTCTCCCCTTTTGTGCTTGTCTCTTATTATCTTCATGATAGAGCATGAAAATGAGATGCTCAAGGTCTGGCACTCAGAAGCAAGGCATTGAGCGATTGTAGTCGGAGACTTGCTACACTCAGGTCCTCCTTGCCTAGATAAATTCTTGCTGTGGAAGCTGTGAAGCAGAAAGCTGAACTGGCAAAATGTAATTAAGGTCAACCCTGCATTCAGGAGCTCAGCAGATCTCTTTTGCAAACTAAAGCTTGAAGATTTACAGTCCGGATGTTCAATTGTTCTTGTAAATATGAACAAGAGCGAATGTCAGAGTAAAGATATCATTTTGATGTGGTGATCTCTTCCCTAGACACATGTGTGATCTCACCTTGAACTAGTAGGAACAACATTCCTGAGTGCTGCAAGGTCTTCAGGTCTCAGTGACAAGTTCAGGGAAGTGATAATAACACTTTCCTCCCCTGAAAAAGTCCTTGCCTCTTGCTATGTCTCATCACAAGAGACTGTAAATTACCTTGGCAGGAAATTTATGTGTGTGGGAAGGAGGTTTATGACAGGTTGTTCCTTCTGTATGTCCAGCTAATGCTTATGGAAAGATAAAGCGGGTTTTCCAGTGTCTGGGCGTATTTCACATGTGAAATAGCAGTAACAAGTCTCAGATTAGGCACACACCAACATTAGTTGCTCTACATTTAAATTAGTTATGTCAATCAGCAGGAAATTTCATAGAAATGGATGTTTGCTGTACGGATAATGTCAGTGAGGGTCAGTGAGGTCTTTCACTCATGTCTAAGGGAAAGGAGAGGCATAAAACAGAGTAATCTGCACCTACAACAAAAGGATTTCAACCTGTTATCAATGACAGCCCAAGATAAAGCTATAATAAGTAAGACAGAACCACATTGGAGATGTTCATAGAGGACTGTCTCCAATAGGAGGGATCCCATGCTAGAGCAGAGGTAGAGCATGAAGAGTCCTCCCCCTGAGGAAGGGGTGGCAGAGACAATGTGTGATGCCCTGACTGCAGTCGGCATTCCCTGACACGCTGTGCTGCTGGGCAGAAAAGAGGTAGAGAAATTTGAAAGTAAAGTTAAGCCTGGGGAAAAAAATGGAGAGGTTGGGGAAGTTTTGTTTGTTTGTTTGTTTGTTTTTTAATATTCACTTTTATTTCTCATTATCCTATTTGGATTTGATTTGTAATGAACTGTAATGATTTCCCCAAGCTCAGACTGTTTTGCCTGTCACAGTAACTGGTGAGTGATCTCCCTGCCCTTATCTCAACCCATGAGCATTTCAATATGTTTTCTCTCCTCTGTCCATTTTTGGAGAGAGAGTGATAGAGCAGATTGGTGGGCATCCTGATCCAGCCGAAGATCAACCCACCACATAGGTGTTAACAACAACCTCTTAGAAGCTCTGTTAATGGCAGAGAATTAAAGATTGCTGCTGATCCTGGGCTGAATCAGAGGGGTGGTAGATGTCTTCTGGGTACAAAGGGCAGGTTCCAGAGAGCCATCATTCTGGAAATTCCACCTAGAGCGTTATCAAGAGCTAACAGCTCTTTCAGGAGCTAAGGACTTTTTCCTAGTTCTCTCTCTACCTAGTGGGAGTTGTCTGCAGAAGGAGACTGTGTTATCATTGCCTGGAAGGAATACAAGCACAAGCATGCCCATCACATCTCCATCATAGTCATTACATTCCTTAAAGTGGTGTGAGACAGTGCCCAATTGATTCAGAAGCATTTGAGATTGCTGACCAAGGCCATCTACCCTTGCTTATGGCTCACAGGTCTTGTCTAACTCACCAAGTCACAATTAAGGATAGCTGGGCAAGCCCTAACATTTATCACAGANCCCCTCAGCCTCCTTCTCCAGGCTAAAAAACCCCAGCTCTCTCAGCCATTCCTCATAAGCCCCATGACCAGCATAGTCGCTCAAGGGCTTTAGCCCATGCAGCTTTGGATTTTACTTTCGTAAGCCAGCATGGGTGTGAGTTGGTGGATTTTTGAGTTACCTGGGTGCAAGCTAGGAGCTCTATGTTACAGTTTGATTTTCAAAGCAGACTTATCCAGAGACTCAAGTACAATGATGGTAGCCCTAGGTCTTGTAGGCAAGTTGCATGTAGAACCATTTTCTGTTGTAAACTCCGGATCACATGTTCTACCTCCCGAACTTGAAATTTAGTCCACCTTAACTGTGGATTTTCTGCTTCTATTTTAATTATTGGCTACTAGTCACTACCCATTCTGAGCTTTTCAAAACGAGATGGCTGTTCAATGGTGACATCAGCCCAGTGGTTTTGCCTGGGAATATTATGATTCATCATCCAGATGCCAACATTTTTCTTTATATGCTGTAGAGGTGCTGGGGAATTGCTTGTTGCTGGAGGTCATAATATGACTCCTATCCAAAGGTCAGCTTGAAAAAATGCCAAATAGGAATAAAATTTGCCTAATTAGTGCTGTCTGGTAGAGGGGGGACAGTCAAGCTGACACCTCAAGGTGTCCTGCAGCACTGTTTTACTCTGGGTTTATGATTTACGACTTACGAAAGAAGACAGTGTAATTACAGATTTGGCTGAGATGAAGTTATAAAATCAACGTATGGTAATTGAGTGCAGACACTATAGCAAGAGGTGTATCATTCTTAAGTAAATATTGTAACAGCAGGAGGGCTTTGATACTGAAAGGCATGAATCTTGACATTAAAAAAGCAATAACAATTCTAACAAAAGTAGCAATAACAGCAACAGTACAGTTATTAAAAACAATAATTATTTGTCTTGAAAGTCTGTTTTAAAACCCTAGGAATGAAATATAACTACCAACTTTTTTTTATTCCTTTTTATGAAGAAGGATGAAGTTTCCTCAGAGACCAGAAAATCCACCTTTGCTTTTGTAGATGTTTTTTAATAGGGTAGTTGGCTACTTGTTGGTGTTCATACTGCTGCTTACATGAGCACTTGATTGTGTCCACAAATCGCGTGAAGTATCTAGAAATCACTCACAAATTAAAAGTGCATAAAACCCCACAACATTAAAAATGGAGGCATCTTCAACATTTTGTCCTGTGATGCCAGAGGCAAGGCTGGTAGATCTTTTTTCCCCTGAGGAAATAATATATGGCAACTATATTTCACATGTTAGTCATTAATTTCAAGGAGCTCAGTTGGAATATATTGCCAGTGTTTTACTAAATTCACTTTGCATTACACCCTTCAGAAACGAGCTCTTTGCAGAGCTCTGAGCATGTCTTCCCGGAGCCGGGGCAGTTTTTATGAAACCAGTGTCTGACCTTTGCATTACTTTTAAATGACTATGTAATAAGCTGCAGGGAGATACATGGATTTATTTTCACCTCTGGATTCTGGAGAATATCATAAAACGTTCAAGCTTTTGCTCTTTTAGTTTTATGTCACCAGCAGACATAGCGGAGAATGATTTCCTAGTATAAATCTTTCCTATTCACTACATCATCTTACAGCGAGGACTTCTGTGGTCTACCAAGGCATGTGTCAACATACATCACTAGCCATTGGTCTGATGCTTTATCTTAAGGCTGTTTGGACAGGTCAGTTCTCTGATTATCTGTACTTCGGCCTTCCCAAAGCACCGGTTACTGTGTCATAATGAGTAACACAATTATTTCCCTCCCAAGACTTCACTGGCATAGTAAAATAAAATCTTTGCAGTTGTTTGATCCTTTTATAAATCACCCTAAATCCACTTGCTTGCCCATGGTTGAATTTTTGTCTGCTAAGGAATAGCCACATCTTGATGAAATAAGAGAAAGGGTGGACTCTGGAAGGGGCAATTTTGTTTCTCCGGTTTTGCTGTATCCACAAGAGTCATCTGAATGGGATTGATGGAGCAAACCCAAAAGGAGGGTCATGTGATTTCTTGTTAGTTAATTCAGTAGGCTCTGTACTCACTTTCTCCCCCACACACGTCAATGGATGCAATATTGCTGTGTGCACACTACTTTGAGAGAGGGAATGGGTGAAGAGACCAATGTCAAATGCTCCTGTAGCCACGCTAGCCCAACAAATACTTTCTAGGTAGGATTCAGCTTGCCATTCAGAGGAATAAAAGGCAAGAGGACTCGGTCGCAAAGCTGGAACTTAAGCTCCTCTGCAGAGATGTTATATGAAACCTGTAAGAAATACAAGGTTTTCTTTTGTAAAGCAGGTCACCATCTCTGCAGCCCAACTTTTGGACTCAACAAATAGCTCTTTCCCAGCACTGCAGGATGATTCCCCTTGTGTTCAATGGCTGCTGTGCTGCTTGGGAAGTTTTAGATTCTGTCTCTACTCCACATGCTGTGGCTCTGTTGTAATTTTTGTCCTGCCACCATCAGTTCCTATCTAACATCCTTCTTTGCCCGTTGCATTACCTTCATTCCTGTCTTTCACCCTTCTCCTGTCACTCTCCATAAAGGTCCTCAGTTGCTCGTGTCTCCTCCCATACTCACCAATTTTGTTTTTTTCATGTTCTGTCATACCACTTCTGGGAGGAATTTGCAGGCACATTAACCCAAATTCTGCTTCTTGGCAACAATTTTTCATGGAAAGGGTCATTGGTCACTGGAACAGGCTGACCAGGGAGGTGGTTGAGTCACCTTCCCTGGAGGGGTTTAAGGGACAGGTGGACAAGTTGCTGAGGGGCATGGGTTAGTGTTTGATAGGAATGGTTGGACTCAGTGATCCAGTGAGTCTCTTCCAACCTGGCGATCCTATGATTCTAATGGAGAGTTCAGCCAGGAAGGCTGGGTTGCACCTCTCTGGAGGTTTGGGGGCTCAGTGAGGGCAATACTCGTGTCCAGCCAGCTTGGGCACACTCATCAGGGCTAGGGTGCGAAGCATGCAGAGCACACAGAAATGAGAAGTCATTCTGCCTGCAAGTCATACATACTGTTGTGTGTCCATTGTACTCTGAGGGATGCAACCAGAGCTAACACTCATCTACACCCAGCCATGTAGACTGGCTACTGGCTTAGGTTGATCCTCTCTTAGTTTTAACCTAAACGAACAGTTCACCTTTTCTCGATGTCCTCCAAAAGCACTGAAGAGAGGCAGTTTGCTAGGGAGATTTGAATTGGCCAACCTAAGGACAACTGCAGGTCCTTCCCTCTAGGGACACATCTTTAAGTGTCTAACACCACAATGGACAAATCCAGACTGGCCTCTCATAGATGCATGAGGTCACTCAAAACAGAAGTAAGCTGATATTAGTAGTGAAGCCAAGCACACGGCTTTTTCACCTTACCTCCTGAAGGATGAAGCAAATACATAAAACCAGCACTCTCCCTGCTCAAATAAAACACTACCCTGGAGAGAGACATGACTTATTGTTACTTTATTAACAACGTGGCTTACAACTGTTTCATGTAAAAAGGGGATTTATTTCATTTTGAATAAAAATTAAAATATAACTCTCAATATAGATTTTCACTTATTTACATGAAAACATATATACAGAATAGAACCTTACAGCAAACTAACAACATGCCCTTTGCCCTGTGAACTTTAAAAAGTAAAAACACCAGCATTGATTGATTTATATGTATATATGTACACATACATACACACACACACACATATATATACATATATACACATACATATATACTTGTAACACACCAAAAGGATTATATACACAAGTTTTAATCAAAATTTCTGCACAAACTGGAATGCAAAACAATTCAAAGGTTCCCAATGAGCATCACCATGAATGGCCCATAACTGCTGGCTGTGGAGCTAATTTCTGTTCCATAAAAGACAGGAGGGCTAGGTCTTGTCCTACCATGCACGGTACATGAGAAGAATCAACCCCCTTCAAAGCTTGCACTTGGATTTCATCTCTATTGGACTACACTGCACCAAATGTACTCGATATCCCTTCTTGTGTACATGAAATTGTCATGATCCCATTCCCCAGGTGAGTGTTTTCATCACTCAGGTCCCTGACTGCTGGAATAACTGCGCATGTCAGCATATCCTGACCAGGTTTTGCAGAACAGAGATTGGTAAATTTACACTTACAAGCAGACACAACAGCTATAATCCCCAGTGAGACTGGAACACTAACCGTCAGGTGTGGTGACTTGGGAATGAGCTTCATCTTGTCACATTGTAACACAGGGCAGAGTGTTTCATAGACCCAGAATCTGAACTCAGGACCATGTCAACTTTTTTCTATGGGAGAGAGCTCAAGTTTTAGCCCTTGACATTTCCTATGGAGGTCTGAAAGGTGCAAGAGGAGGTTCTCCAGACCCGAAACTGAAAAGACACAAAGGAGTTGCGAATAAGGATGAAAGACTGGGAAAACAAAATATGAACCTTTCAGCACTGTAGCTCTGAGTGTATTACCTGCTTTTTTCCTTCCTCTCACCCAGACCATCAGGGCTTAAAGTGTGTTTGCTATGAAAAAGTCAGAGAAGCTTTCAGGAACAAGGCTCATGGACTGCAGCTGTCCTTCCCTGTTGTAAGAGATCCCTCTCCACAAAGACATTTCAAGCCCAGAACTCAAATCTCTCTTCTCCCCTGGAACCCTCCTTCCCCTCTCTGACATCCTTGGCAGTCATTAAGACCAGGAATATCTGTGGGGAGGTAACCACGTGACAATTGATCTGCTGCATTAGGCTACCTGACCCATCCACCAACAGCATCACTGGAAAAAGCTGTCCCTCTGCAGTGAGCTGTGGGGATCATCTGTCCTCCAGGCTGCAGAGACGACCCCTCCAACAAAGTGCTGAAATGAGACCTCTTTGCTCATCTAATTCAACTGCTTGTCAACAAAAACATCCCTGTGCTCACCTGTAGCATCATGATGGATAAAAAAGCATTTGCTGGTACACTGTGCCACGGACCATTACAGAGGCTGGAGTTTTAAATCACAAGAACGTGAGACCTTTTTCAAGGCAAGAATTCATATGAAATAATAAAACAAGAGAAAGGCGAGGAGTATGGAAAACCATGGCTCATGTTGGTTTTGTACAGTTCACGTGTCTTCCTCTGCAAAAGAATTTCAGTTCATGGCACCAAAACACTGTAAAATCACTCCTCTTCTGCAAGATGGTTGACATTTAAAGGACTACTGGGCTGTAAAACTCTCATCTTTGATGACTGCCTCATATTCTAAATGCAGCCACTTTGGTAATTCCCACTTTTTGCTAGAGTATTATACCAAGGAATAAATGAGAATATTAAGTACTTCTGCTCCTTGTTTTGGAGTTCATGAGCACCTAAGGACATGAGCCCTCTCTTGTTAAGTCTTTCAAATTTCAGCTGCATTTCTGCCTGCTAGAACAAGGGATTTAAATTTTACATTAATTAAGTGCACACTTTCTGACTTTGAAGTGAAAGAATTTGGTGAAGACCTGGTCCTATAGCCCACACATCTGCAAGGGCCTCTCCACCAATATCAGTTACTTCTGGATCAAATCCTGAGCAACAGATTCCCTTAGTTCTAGGTCAGCTGATGTGATGAACAGTATTACTGAGGGAAAAAGATACACCCCCACACATTTTGAAAGAGTTTTTCATAAATACACTGCATAAAATTTCTCCAAAACTCACGTGATTCGAGGAGATGGTATTTGTTGGCTGTTTCCGAGTTAAAAAATCTACAGCCACAAGAAAAAGTAATATCTTAATGCTCAAGACATTGCTAATTACAGAAAATATTTCCTGGTGTACAGAATCAGCTTTGTAATCCCCAGCAATGGAAAATACAGCATGACATATATTAGCACCAAAACAGAGCCCTTGAGACTATATTTATCCACATGTAATAAAGCTGGTTTCAACGGTGTTCAGTTACAGCATGTTCTTCTCTTCTGGCACTTGAATTTGAAAAGAGGAGGAACAATCCAAGTTCATCATTTTGCAGATATGCTGCATCAGAAAAGCAAAAGGTATTTCAAGTGCCTTGGTGGTACTGAGGTTCTAAAATACTGAGATGGCATTGTAGTCCTGCCAAATTCTGGTTTGTGCCCTGAAGAGACCACTCAAGCTTTTCAGGTGATCAAATGTTGATTATGGCAGCCTAAACTTGTCTTGATTTGCCTTCAAACAGCTGAGACGGTGTTTGCTCCATGCCACACAACTGGTGACTGAAAAAACTTGGAAGGTTAAAGCCAAGGAATGGTGTCTTTCCAGCTTAAGGCAAATTAGCTCTTCACCCAGAATGAAACAGTAATGGGTCTTAGGTGCCGGACTTACTGCAAAACTCTGTAAACCCCAGCAGACATTCCAATACCTTTGTTGGTCTGCTTTAGGCCATCTCAACTGGGACACGCATCTGATAGATGTTTCACTAAGGGCAGGGTGTGTAACCATTTGCCCCAATTTCAGTGGTTACTGAGGGGGCACAGAATTTCTAGGAGGTTTTTTGCACCCTGCAGGACCCAGCTATCAAGGGCTGCTGCACATATGGTTAATACAGTGGAGCTGGAGACCGTGAAATCCTTGTCAGAGCTGAGAAGCCATTGAGCTCCTGAGAGGTAGAAAGAGCCAGGGTTCGGTCATTCTAGCACTGAGAACAAAACAGGAAAGTGGGTGGCAGCTGTTTTCAAGCTGGAAATGGAAGAAGAACTCTGAAACTAAAAAGGACACCACATACGCTTCAACCTTCTACATTTGCTTCAGAAATGCCCATCCTTCATCTTACTCTTGAAAACAAGCCAGTAACAGGGGTCTGCCCCCACTTCTCATGGCAGCGAAGTGGATTGTGTGCATGTGCTGAAGTTCAGCATCTAACAGCCTAAGAACAACTGCAAGGTTGCTCCTTGGCCCCTGGTAATGGTCTTGTATAACCATGAGTTCAACACTTCACAGTGGTGGCCTTTTGTAGCTGGTAACACAAGAAATTTTATGCCTGGATACCAAATTCAGACCAGGTTGAAGAGATGATGTGGCTTGACCAATGCCATCAATTTAACTTGTAACCAGGGTTGGATCAAAAAAAAAAATTAATAATCCAGCGGTTTATGCTTCTACATTGCAAAGTAAAGTGATATTTTACCCTACCAAGATCAGGTTTCTAACATCTCCTTTGAAGTACATTACTACAAAGCCTTGCTAGTGTTCCAGAATTAAAATGAAGTCCAGACAAGAGCAAGAACTTCCTTCTGATCTTTGCTTCAGCTGTAAGTGACAATTTGAGTACAATGTCCAGTTAAACACACACCATCCATTTTCCATTTGCTTAGGAAATTGTCTAAGAAGTTCAGCTCCAGGAAGGCAATCAGTGCAACAGACAACAGTAGCCCAATTCTCTATTTCTTCCCAACTCTCAGACTAAAAGATATATAATAATAAAGCATTTACCACCCAAAGTAATTTTAGCATAAAGATCACAGGTTATTATCTTCTCCAAAAGGGCAAAGTGTGATAAATGAGACGATACCGAAGAACAATAAATTGAAAGACAAATGGTGAAGATAGAGAAACCTGAGGAAATAAAAGAGCCAGCGCAAGATACAATTAGAACTCTTTTTTGTTTGTTTGTTTAATAGGTGAGTTTTAAATATGATTTAACTTCCCTGAACAATCAGTAAAGACTCACATATGCTGGGCTCAATGCTTCACACACGCCCTGCTTGGTCAACACCAGACCTGGCTGCTCCCTGACTGTGCCTCCGTGAGTAGTTAGCTGCCATAGGAATATCTACAGTTACAAGGCTGATGGAGAAAACAATGACACTTTCGCAACACATCCCAGGAAGAATTAAATGTCTCTGAAATGTCCCAGTGGCCAGAAACTCCAAGAACATCAGAGCATCAGAGGATGCTCAGAAGGTAGACATGGTAAGTCAAGGATCAGTGCTGGGATGCTGTTTAGCAAAAAGCTTCTCTTCCTTGAAATGTCCTCATATGCCAGTTCTCCTCACGGCAGTCTCTTGGGAGTTATCTCCTGCTGATAAATGTAATACCAGCTATTGGGGGGACTGGGCTGAAGAATGAAGGAGCCGGGAGAAGCGCCCTCCCTGGTTTTCTCAGCTGTGCTCTCGTTTTGGTGGGCACAATCCTTTTGTCTTCAGAGACAAAACAAGGAGCAACATTTTATGGGACCCAAAGAGGGATCCCAAGTAGTTATCAAACTGGTTGCACGGTCACAATCCACTGCTACTCTCAGTAGCAAATGGAATCTATTGGATCATTTTTGAATGTGTACACTACTACAGAACCTCATTCCTGTATTTCTGAAAAACAAAAGAAAACCATTTGATGCAGAGGTGTCTACTTGCCCCCTCAATCAATTAAAACTTGAACAGCAACAAGATCTTTAGTATAAGACAACATCTGAGAACAGATTCAGTCCTGCTCACCTCCCACATAAGAAAATTTTTGATGAAGCCTCAGGAACTGCAAAGATATGGTCCATCTACAGCAGTTGTACTCATCACAATCCTCACTGGCAAATCAGGAAACCCACTGACTAGGTATCTCCCACTGATGCATGACAAATGGAGTTGATGCTTCATGGCTGACACTATTTCTGAGGCTTTTCCGCCTTTAATCCAAAGAACTTAAGGAGAAAACTGAGGAAGGAGAAGCCTGGTGTCAGTCAGCTGGTTCTTCTGAGAACATGGTGGTCAACAGGGTTATCTGATCCAAGTTTGCTGTCACCATATGGTATGCGCTTGAGGTGGTGGATATCTGGTCATAACTGGTTTTAGATTTAGGGCTAGAAATTATTTTTTGAAGAAGTCTTCACAGCTTTGTTAACAGAGATGTGGACAATTTCCAAGCTGAGTTCCCCAAGCCCAGGGAACAAGGGTCTGTTTATGGTTTGAGAACCGAAGTGTACCAAAGCCAGTGGTTTCCGATGAAATCCAGCTTAAACTCAACATGAGTCATCCAGTTCACATTTTGAGGAAGAGATTCACTTGCACCCTGAAGTTATAGCAAAATGCTGTTGGGAGAATGGTTGGGGTTTGGGTTGAATGGTTTGACTCAATGATCCTGGAGGCCTTTTCCAATCTAGTAATTCTGTGAATTTTACATAGCTGTGATGCTGTCAGCCTCTGTGTTACAGCGAATTCAGGCTCAAGACATGAGACTAATGCAAAGTGAACGGGTAATATTTT
This sequence comes from Piaya cayana, assembly GCA_013389865.1. Taxonomy (NCBI): domain Eukaryota; kingdom Metazoa; phylum Chordata; class Aves; order Cuculiformes; family Coccyzidae; genus Piaya; species Piaya cayana. The sequence continues at coordinate 29,362 of WAAB01017264.1, read as the reverse complement.
TCCTATAAACAACTAAGGCAAACCAAAGGGATCCAATCAATTTCTTCACCACCACCGGTGCTTATCCTGCTTGGCATGAAGCAAGAAACTAGTTTCACTAGCCAGAGTGGCACTGGGACAGTCTAGGGGCTTTGTAGAGACAATAGGCCAGATCCTCAGCTGGTCTTAAGCATCACAGCATATGCAGCCTAAAAGATTGTTGCTTTTTATTCCCACCTTGCAACCAGATTCCTGAAGATGCAAACAAACTCAGCATTCACTCAACAGTCTCATCATTTTAATAGCCTTTCTTTTTCCACCCTGTGAGGCTCAGGTGACTTGAATCTAAGAGCACGGGCTTGACTATGAAAGCTTTCATGCATATTCCTGTACAAGAATGCAGAACTGTAGAGACCTCAAAACAGAGACTTTCAGCTTATTGTGCACAGGCAGCACAGCTCAGGACACGTTGCTGCACACCAGGTCTTGTTGCACTCCTGTCAGTTCATTGCAGATTTGATACCACGTAGAGATCACAGGTTGAGTCCTCCTTCAGAAATCACTCAGAAGCAAGAAATAGCATAAGACTGTAAGACTGGAGAGGCAGGAGAAGAAAGCCCACTGATCACCAAGATCAAATAAGCAGTAAAGCTCAGGTAATGCTACAAATGATAACTTACATTTCAATATGAAAGGAGTACGTCAGAGTTGGCTAGAAGAAATATTCATGTCCAGAAATTGGCCTTAACAAACGATCAACATCTGGAAATGTCCGACCTTTCTCCTTGGGAATGCATCTGCCACCGGCAGCTTTGTTTTAACAAACGACAAACCATCTGATCCGTGCCGGCCTTGCACCACTGCATAATGGGTTGGCAAGGCTCACGAGGAGAGACACCAGCAGTCTTTCAGTGTGCTTTACAAGTACAGAAAAATTAGTTCAATTTGTTGCTAGTTTTCTGTTACAGTTTGGTTTTTTTCTTCCCTACAGATTAATTCCCAGTGCTTCCAATTCCATGTGTTCTTGGAAAAAAAAAAGGGATATGGGGAAAAAAAAAACTTCGAAGAAGTTGAAATGTTAAAAACCAGAAGGAATAAGAAGGAGAATAGAAAGGATAAGTGCAGTCAGTTGGCATATTGTGCATAGAAAGCAACTTTTACTCGTTCGATCTGGTGACACAGTTTAATGGCTGGACCAAGCTTCAGCTCCATGCATTCTTGCACCGTGGGCAGCGTCAGCAAAAGGAGGGCTTGGCCATCAATGTCCTGGGGAAGAAAAAAAACAGGGAAAACGTTTTTCCTTTCAGATTCTGGAGAGCAGAAAGCATAATTAGGTCTGGAGAAGCAAGAAAGGAAGTTTGTCCCCAAGATTAAAGGTGGTTTTGTTCTCAGCACTTTTCCCTCACTTTGATACTGCCCATCTCCTTTCTCTGGAATACCTCATGCTTTTTCCTAAGTTGTCTAGTGTATCTTCACAGGCTCTCACTTTGCCCCTAGTTTGGAAAAACCCTTCCAGCTGCTGAAACTCTGCATCACTTTCTATAGAAACTCTGCAGGGTTCATGGAGATCTGATTAGTCCCTTCCCAAGGGGAAGGCTGTATGGAGCACACCAGGAGACAAAGGAGGGAGCCACATGGAGAAACTGATGTTGGTCCCAATGACAAGTCAGACCCTTCCCTTCCTCTTGTGGCTGACAATTTGCTCAGCAAAGGCTTATGTCTGCCTTGCTGCATGCTCTGTCCCTTGTTCCACTCAGGACCTGCATTGTTCCACCTCAGCTACTGAAAACCAAGACAAAGGGGTCTGGACCACATGGAGCACTCGCAATCTCCACTGTCCCCATGTAACAGAACAGGGTACACTGGAAGGGATCTTGCAAGGTCACATCCTTTCCTTAGGCATATTTACTCATCAAACTCCATGAACTAGTACCCCAGACAAAATCCATTTAATTAGGCATTTATATTGGCTTTATGACCTTCTTAACTAAGAGCTCAAGTCCTAACTGAGAAGCAGACGAGCAGGCTACAAAACTGCTGTTTATCCCTTAGGGAGAATTAAGAGTCCAAGTGCAGAAAAAGCACTAACTCCCAAGGCAACATAAACTCCCCAGGATGGCCCTGATTAGGCAGCACTAAATACAAGTTGGATTTGGACACCTTAAGCACTGCACTGATCAGTACTGTCCACAGCTCAGGTTCTTTGTCCACTGAAGCTTGATGGCACGGCCCATTGCACCAGAGTTTCCTTGCAAACCACAAGAAAAGCTCCAGTCATCTGTGTTTGATAAAAGTCCTCATAAAACTCCTCAGCAAAGGAGAGACAGAGTAGGCTTTCAAGCCCTGGCGCTGTTCCAGGCTGATTAACAAATGGTCAGAGTATGCTGAGATGCAGCAACTAGAGCCTTGTTTCTGCACTTGGTCTAGACTTGCACTTCAGCTTCCCCCAGTCGAGGCAGCTGTACTCAGGTACAGAGTTATTCATGGTGAAGAATCAGAGATAGTTCAATGTGCAACTGGCCATACCACTGACTGCCACTGGCTGTGGACTAATTAACTACACTAGATTCTTTCTAATTATGATTTCTACTTTGCTTCCAGCAGTGAGTGTTACCCATTAGCCAAAGAATGGCTGTTTCTATATACATTTTACATGCTCACATGGAGGCAAAAAGCACTGGCTTCTGCAAGCCTGTGCTTAACGGGGAGATGCTTGGCATATCCTCAGATTAGGTAATCCAAGGGCCTGGTTGCCAGATTTTCAGAGGGATGAAGATGGGATGTAGATGTCTGCATATCTGGAGTGTGTAGGTGTTGGTGCCAAAATTCAGGCAGCCAGTTTTGGGCTCAAGTAGCCATTTTTTTGATACTTTAAAATAGGGTGTTACCCACATGGCTAGTGGATACAGCTTGCTAGGTACCAAATAACCATTATCTCTCAGTACACTGAGGTACCTGCGTGATAGCAGGACAATGCTGTGAACCTCGGCATGAACAAGAAAGGTCTCAGCGTCCTGCTTTTCACAAGCAACTTCGGCTGAGGGGTTTCTGGTTTCTCTGAGGATCTGACGAAACTCTGACTCAAGTTTCCAAGTTTCCACACCCTGCCAAAATCTGTGCTATAGTTTGGTCTGAGGGGATTTAGAGGCTAATTATAATCTCTTGGTCAAAGCTTCGAGTCCATCTAGCAAGGTGGTCTGTGTTTTTCTCTTATTTTTTTTGTGACGTGAATAAGGACCACAGGCACAAAAAGCAGTTACATAAAGACTTCTACCTGCTCCTGAAATATCTTGGCAAGGGGTGCACAGTCAGTCAGTTTAATAAACCTCACGACATCAGTAACGGTCCACTCCAATGGGTTACTGTCCAGGATGAGCTTCTCTTCTTCTTCTTGCTTAATTTCCTACAAAAAAACCCCGAAAACTCTTGTAAAGAAAACTGCCTTGTGTGGAGAACCAGGGCAGTGACGCCCTTCTCAGAGAAGGAAGGCTTGGCAACGAAGGTTAATTTAGGAAGAATATTACTATTAATTGGGAGTGGAAGTCTATGATCATACTCACTTCTTTAACTTGTGTGCACTTCTCCACCTCGCTGTAAGAATGCGGCTGAGGTCTCCGGCTCCGCCGGGCTCTCTCTGTGGCAAGAGGTCTATCCAACTCAGTGCTGCTCCGCAAGGTGACTGCTCGCCGAGGTCTGGTGGAGGGGACCTCAGCAGAGGAGGTATCTGTCTGGTCATCCCGGAGTTCTGAGCTGGTTTCTTCGCTTCCTGTTTCATCCTCCATTGCGTCTGGCTCGTCATCCTCGCTCTCCTGCACAGGGACCATCAAGAAGCAGCGAAGATTAATACAGCAGCAAATCAAAAGGCACTGGGGTCAACCTGCATGCCCATACCGATGCCTGTCCAGGGTAACATTTAGTTTAACTGCCTTATCTCATTTTCATTACGCTGCTAAACAGATTAGCCCTCAATTTAGGTACATTACAAAATGTAGAAGAAAATAATACAAGGTGGACAAATCCTTTTTCTGTTTCTTTTAAAAGGTCAACAGCAATAACTTCTCTGGCATTTAAAGCTCCTCTTTTGGGCCTGCATCTCAAACCGAGGGGCACTGCAGATGTGCCTGAGAGGAGGAAATGGAACATATTAAAATGATAAAATGAAACCCAGGCTGCTCGAGATGAAATAAAATCAGAAATACACTTGAATTTAAACCTCTACCTTGCTTCAGATGTTCATGGGTTTTACTGGTACTGAAAGGAATGAAAATTTCGTACCTTTTAAAAATATCTAGATGTACATTCCCACCCCTGGAAACATTCCAGGTCAGGTTGGATGGGGCTCTGAGTAACCTGATCTGGTTGAAGATGTCCCTCTTCAATGCAGGGAGGTTGGGTTTGATGACCTTCATCATCCCTTCCAACCCAAACCACTGTATAATTCATGATTCTACAACTGCATATTTAGTATTTTATTTGACATTTCCGTAAAACCCAGGACAGAGGATTTCCCCCAGATTTCCCCACTTGCAACACAACACCTAACTGCTGAAAGTGAAGTATAAATTTCCATTTAAAGGATATTATACCAGATACTCCTTGTTTCTGTCACAAAGAGCTTGCAAGCGCACACCGACTCCTGGAAACGGTGTATTTTGAACTTCATCTGTAATAAGTGGCCCAAATGGCTTTGATAGCTTAGCTCTGATAAAAGTGCAAGCACGCATTCAAGCCATATGCTTAGGTCTTAGGTGAAAGAACAACTTTAGACAAAGTTAGTTTATTGGCTGAGAAGCTGAAAAAAATGGGTAATGGCTGATTTAGGCTTAACGTGAGTCTAAATTCCTTTGAAGCAGGTATGATGTAAGGAAATGAAGCAGAACTACACCTAAATGATGGCTAAGTCATGAAGATGCTACCCATCAACTGAAAGCTGACTGAAATATCCCCCTCCAGTTGAAGTAGAGGGAAGTTAAGTAAATCAGTTTCATTTCACATTGCACAAAGCAGCAATTACTGGTACTCAATTGTGGAAAAGAAACCACACATGAGCTTTGTCGTTACTATCATGGGAAAACCACCTGGGAATGTCCACACAGAACTAGGCCAGGGAGGTTCTTCTCCCTCTGTACTCGGCACTGGTGAGACCGCTCCTAGAATCCTGTGTTCAGTTGTGGGCCCCTCAGCACAAGAAGGATGCTGAGACTCTGGAGCGAGTCCAGAGAAGAGCAATGAAGCTGGTGAAGGGTCTGGAGAACAGGCCCTATGGGGAACAGCTGAGAGAGCTGGGGGTGTTTATCCTGGAGAAGAGGAGG
>WAAB01017264.1:0-23919 GCA_013389865.1 Piaya cayana | reverse complement strand
GGTTGGACTCGATGATCCGGTGGGTCTCTTCCAACCTGGTTGTTCTATGATTCTATGATTCTATGAATATGAATCATTGCTGAAGCTGGGATCTTGTCATATCACACGTAATACTGCAAAGATTGAGCCCTCAGATATCATATATCTGGGACACAAACCATTTGCTTGTATTTTAAAGCTTCTAGAACTTCTATTGTTTGATGTTGTGAACCAAAAATTTTACAATTTATTAATGAAAAAAATGGCCCTTGTGTGCCTTGGAACCACAATGGCCCAAGAGTTACTGTTATTTATTATAATATTTGCAGATCTTAAGACATAGATCACAGACCTCTTTCACTCTTCTAGACGCTGTGAAAAGCACCTAATAGGATTATCTGCCTGCCTACAGGCTTGTAAAGAAGTAAAATAAAATAAATATATAGAATTAGACAGCATGTTATGGGGTAGGCATTATGAAGTTGGGAGTAAAAACTCTATTTGTTAACTCTAGTTTGCACAAGGGTAAAAGTTCCCATAGTGTCCCAGTAAAAACAATCTGACCTTACAAGAATAAGAGAAGCAAGAAGGCATTCAAAGTGGAAAATGGAAGTGTTGAGGTTTGCTGAGAAGTCCCTCAAAACGAAGATGCAGGTTGGGGGACGAACACCAAGGGGCTCTTGCTGATACATCCCAGTGCAACACATACCTCTGCAGAGCCAGCAGCATTCAAATCGACAGCTGACGACCTCCTTTTCTTCTGCACAAAAATGGATTTCCGCCTTTTTCTGCGCCTGGCTGGCTTAACATGTCCACTTTTCATGTTGTTATTTTCCCCAATTGGTGGCTTAATGATTTTTTTCCTCTTCCCATAATAATAAGCTGGAGAAATTAAGCAAAATACTCATTAAAAACTTTAACCATTGAGAGAAGGAAACTGTGGCTTGCTCCTTGCTACTGATTCAGTACTGCAGTCTAGGTGCACTTTAATGAGAAACTTTAAAATACGTTAACTTGGAAAATATGTCCAGTGTAAATATGTCATGTTGGACTAGCACTGAGTGTTACAGTTCTTAGCATGCACGTTTATTGGTGATGAGTGAGGAGTTCTGAATTTAACCCCAGAATATGTATTTAGCCAAAGCTTCCATTAAGTGAAGCAGTGATTTGGAGGGAGAGGTCAGTATGTTTCAGGTTTGATCTAATGCCCTCCTGCATGAGGTTACACTCTTGGATACATTTCTTTATGTTGATAGTTTTCACATCAAAGAGTGCAGAGGGCCAGCTATCCTGAATTATGTGCATTTGTTCACTGCATGAAAGAAGGAGTTTTTATTACCTTCAACTATTTTTGTGCCCCTTGTTGAAATTGAGGATGTGAGAGTCCTCTGACCTTACATTAGGTACTTGTGTTAGATGCCTTCTCACGTGCCCTACAGGATCCTCTGGGGCTGACAGATACTCTGCCCTTCACTAGCTAGAGTATCCCAGGACAACTAAAATGGCACTCAGCATACATGTCAAAGTTTATAACTGAACTGAACCTTCCATCAAATCAAATAAGTTTTGAGGAAAAATTAATCTGGCTACATACAACCATCAGCTTTGAGATGAAACAGTCCCAGTTGGACTTCCCCTAGCTATATTCCTCCAGCTCTCCATTCGCTACTGGCGGGAGCTAGGAGACTAGGTCAAGTGTAGACTTCTACACATACCCGTATTCAGTGATCTGAATATCTCCCTGAGCCCATTTCTCCTGCTTTGGGGCCAAAGATAAGCTAATTGGTTTAAAAGAAACATATTCGTTTCTTGCAACCTTTATGAAACAAACAGTAATATCAGTAACACTGACAACAAGAAGTCTTGAACACATGCCTAACTTCAGCCTTTCTGAATAGGTAAGAACATGTTTAAATATTAAACACCCTGAGCAGAGAAAGTCAGTGCTCCCAAACTCCTTCCAGCACCTCAGCATGATGATACCTGTGCTGGTGTGTGATGTGGAAACTCTTCACTAAGTATGACAGTATTCATCTCAGCTAAAGAAGTTGTCTCATATGTGGCAGTGTAGATAGACACTGCATGTTCCTTTTATGTGCTCCTTATATTAACTTTACATATGAAGACAAGTCAAGACTTCCAAAAAGTAATGACTGTCAAACAGACATATAAGATAGAATGACATGGACAGCTTTCTTGAGATGCCTTTTCTCTGTACAGAATACTAAGAAGTCTATGGTGGCCTGGTCAGGATTAAATTACTGCTTTTAGATGAGATGAATCCAGGTTAATATTAATGTATTATACAACTCCTGGGTTACGTCACTACCTCGTGCACGGTTTCTCACTGTTCTGATTCCCAGACAGCAACAAGAAACATTTTGACCAATACTCACTGTACTTAGTTTTAGTATGAATGGAGCAGTTCTCTGGGCAGACTTCGGCCACCAGCACAGGACTGAACAGGTTGGGGCAGCACTCCAACTTTGCACAGACTCTTCTGCAGAAATCTGCTACCTGATCCGACGTCCTCACGATCTTAACAGTTGCCCTGTATGTCTTCCCTCTGTATCTAGAAAAGAGTACAAGACGACCCAATGCCACCAATCAAGTGATGTCCTTTGATGCTACAGACCAGACTCTCCTCTACTAGAGAGATGCCTTCTCTAATGAATTATGGCAGAGGATCTCTCTTGGGAAGGCAGGCAGAATAGGTCTACTTGTTTTAGTGGCTCCATTTCAGATGGACTTGAGGAAGGAAAGGCATGGAGAAATGAATCAGAGGTGTGATTCAGGAAAGCAAGCATGCATAGATTTGATACATCTGTAAATACAGCAACAGGGAGAAGGAAAATACAGTAGGATTTGGAAGGATACTACAAAGAATAGTACAAACTGATGTAAAATTTTGCGGAGAGGGATGTGGTCTCTCTTCATATATTGACCTGTGATGAGAAGTTTCTGCACCTTGCAAAACTTTCTGGTCACCGCTCTGTGTCGGGGCTGTGCTAGAGGCTGTATCTATAAGCTCCCGGTACACCCTCATTTTTCTCCACTGCCCTCTTTCTCAAGGCAGGTCTCAAATCAAACTCCAGCTCACAATAAACCCACAGTTTCACTGTGCCAACTGTGGTTACTGGGATACAGACACTGTGCAGAAGTATCTGACTGAAACCATACGGTCTTCCATACAGGGGCCAGATGACTTAACCATTGTGAGATGTGGGTAATAAAAACCCAAGGAATTAATCAGGGTCCTCGAGTTATTTAACGGGACTGCAGCTACAGGCCCTAAAAAAGCATTCCTACAGGAAAGGCTTAGAGCAGAAATCTGCAACAAAAGTTTGTATTGAATTTCTTATCCATGTGCTATTAAAACAATTACTTCTGTGTTTTATGTGAAGTGTTTCTGAGCGATAAATGGCTAAGAAAGATACAATTACATCCCTGCTGTAATGCATTGTAGATGTGAACTGAAAAAACAATTATCCTCATCATTTATTAAACAGCAGCACCAAGCTATTGTAAACAGCAAGATAAGGTTTTAAACATCTCTTAATGCATCCTAAGGAATGCAACACGAGAGACAATCATGAGAGTGCCTGGTGCTAAAGCATTATAAATGTGCTTAGACTAGAGAAAAGTAACACACACACAAAAAAAAAGGGAGAGAGAGTGAAAAAAAGATTACTGGATGGGTGGCAATGAAAGACAAAGATACAGTCACCAGGGAAAATGAGACAAACCCATTTGCAAGTGTATTAAGACCTCTGGCTCCCTAGCAGGAAATCAGTTGCTGTTTGTCAGATAAGGAAAAGAAAGAGAAGGAGAATATGAAATGAAGCAGGTGTGGCTGGAAAGCTAAAGTGTGAAGCATGTGCCCAGACTCTATTCCTTCTCTGAAGGTTTTACTAAGTTGCACAAAGCAACTGAGAAACCACTCTGCTGCCCTGCCTCCTAAAACCTTTTTTTTTAAACAGTAGGGTATAGGAAGAGAGTTTGTGGTACATAAAGTGTTATACAAATAAAACTTGGGTCTGAGAACAGCCCAGTCCAACTATCCTGATGTCACAGAAGACTTGATCCAAACTGTCACCTCAATACAATATTCCTCCATAACCTAAATGGGCATTTCTGCAAAGCACCAGGCTCTGATATCCCATCTGGTGCCCAATCAAGGACCCCAAGTCATGGAGACAATCCTGGATTCATTCATAGAAATTAATGAATGAACAAATGACTAAACAAATGAATTCATTAACCAACTCTTCATGCACTCTGACAAACCTGGACAGATGATGTAAAATGGAATAAAGAGTTCCTTCCAGGCACAGAGCACCATTATCCCAGCTACCCTATGAAACAGCTGCACAGGCAGGCTGGCTAAAGACAGTCTGGCAGTTTTTAATATTAAAAGAACAAATTCCACAGGCATTTAAATAAATCTACTTATAAACATTTTATATTTCATTTCAATGTGTTTGAGGAGACTCCTGCCCTTATTACTTCTCCAGAAGCCATTAAGTTCAACCATAGCCTAGAACACTAAGCCACTAAGTCTGACTTCTGTGACAGGCTGGGCTAAAGCATCGCTTTCAGAAAAGCACCAGTCTCCCATTAAGGGTCTCCACACTGAATCCTGGCAGTGGGAGTACCTGTACCTATACCTCATGAACCTATGCCTCATTTCATGTCTGGATTTAACTTGCATTTATTTGTCCTTCTTCCGACTTTCACCGCCAGGATGAAAAGACTGCATCTGGTTTTGTTTCCCTGCAAAAGCATTATAATAAAATTTCCTCTTGATCTCCTTTCTTATAAGCTAAGAAAGCTGTCTGATGGGTATTATTCAAGGATGGCTGACTTCTTCTAACTGTGTGCTTCCTATCGTGTTTGGCTGCCCAGAAAGGACCCATTGTACTAAAGCACCTGGTGAAAGAAAAAGATGAAACTAAGAAAATGAACAACTGACTGATTTTACAGTCTGGTTTGAATGCAATACCCATAGTAATTAACAGAATGGATGGCAAAATGGAGATCAACATGACTGGAGCAGTAAGTCTGAAAAGCCCAAGGTGTTAGTACTGGCATTATTTTTCAAGTTATTTTGGCCTTGGCAGTACCTCTTTCAACTATAAATCAGATTCTACTAATATTTTCCATATTCCTCATGTATTAACCTTTTTTAACACAAACATCACCAAATGTAATCTGAGTTGTTCTAGGACAGCCCTGTGGAAATAGCTTCTTTGGATATAATCAGAAAACCCTTCTCCATCAGCATCACTCAAAAAATTACTCACTACTGATGCTGCTATTGATATTTTCATACTACTATTCCGATCCTCCCAACCACTTTTAAGCAGTAAGTGACCTGCACACACAGCACAGCAGCACTGGAAACTTGGAAAACAGCTGTGTCAAGCATAATATATTCAGTTTTCTTAGAAGCAGTTCTTATTAAAAAGATTTTTTAGCTGAAGCCAAATAAATCTTCCTTTCTTCTCTGCCTTTCTCTGTTCTCAAATCCCCAAAACTGGAGAAAACCTTATGGCTGAAACTATTTCCACAGAAAGTACAGTCAGGATCTTTGCTGATCCATCAGCAATAATATTAAACTAGCAGCACATTTCTGGCAATTTCATTCTTCTGTTGAAGTCTCCTTTCGTGAAAAAATAGATCAGAAGTTCATGAGAACAAAACGTCTTCCAGGAGCTCCAGCTGGGGACCCTTGTGTGATGACGTCAAAAGCCTTGTGCCAAAGGCACTTCAATCAGCTAGAGTACTGAGATTATCTGCACTTTCAAAACTCTCATCATATGGATACAGCTCACAGTTCTGACAATCCTACTTTGAACAACTCAATGGCTAAAAGCCACTCCTATCTATTCTTTTGCAATAAATTTCTGATTTGTCTGACTGGATTAAATTCTTTGAAACGCAGTTTCATAAATAAGCAACAGCGCCTGTGATGGGGGTAAATATTCGCACAGTTCAACTACCAGATTTGGGCAGATCTCGAATTTCGTGTAATGAAGGAATCTTGGAATACTCACCTTTCAACAGTATGATCAAGCAGCCAAGAGAGCCAACTGCATCCTGGGGTGCAGCAAGCACAGAAATGCTAGTCAGTCAAGACAGGTGATTGTCCCGCTCTACTCTGCACTTGGTGCAGCCCCACCTCAAGTACTGTGTGCAGTTTAGGGCACCACAGGATAAGAAAGGATCTAAAGCTACTGGAGAGTGTCCAGAGGAGGGCCACCAAATTGGTGAAGCATTTAGAGGAGAAGCTGTACGAGGAGCAGCTAAAGTCCCTCAGTCTGTTCAACCTGAAGAAGAGGAGACTGAGGGAAGAGCTCATTGCAGTCTACAGCTTCCTCACAAGGGGAGGTGGAGGAGCAAATGCTGGTCTCTTCTTGCTGGCGACCACTGATAAGACCCAAGGGAATGGCAGAAAGTTGTGCCAGGGTAGGTTTAGATTTAATATTAGGAAGAGGTTCTTCACTCAGAGACTGGTGGAGCAATACAACAGGGTCCTCGGGATGTAGTCGTGGTGCCAATGCAAGAAGCATTTGGACAACACCCTCAGACACACAGTGTGAATGTTGGGGTTGTCCTATGCAGGGACATGAGTTGGACTCAACAATCCTTGTAGGTCCCTTCAAACTCAGGGCATTCTACGATTCTTATTTTGACTAACTGGGATTCGTACGTGATGCAGGAGATAACTCTCTGCTCACTCTGGTACTGCTAAAATCCAAAGTTGTGCAAAAATGGCTAAGTCCAAACAGCCTGACTTACAGCCCTCAGGAATGAAAAGCCTTAAAAAGCATAAAGTCCCTCAAGGATTTATGTTAAATTGGAAAGCCAAATCTAGATGAAGGCACTGAACTTAAGCATCCAAACTATAAAGGCTGAATGCCCATGGCTTTGGCTGACCCTCACGGGAATTCAAAGGATAAGGCCTGACATTTCTAACTCATCATCACCAGTAAATCAGGTTCAACTATTTTCACAGAGAGCCAGCAGCACTGATGGGAAGTGACTGCCATTGCACACTGCAGACACATCTCTTTGGACAATCTAAATAGTTTATCTTCTTTTCAAGGCTAATGTAATTGATTCTGTGGTGGTCACTCACAACAGCAGAGTATAACTACATGCAGGTTGTGCTAGGACTGAGATAATGTATTACTGGGGCTGCATGATATGGCATTTGGGCCAGTGGGAAAACAAGCCTTCTCTTCACTTTTCTCCTCCCTCCCCTTAGCTTTACCCTACTGCAGCCGTTGCTGCAAACAAACAACAACATTGTCAAGATCCAAGAAGTTGTCAGTTTACATCAGAAGGAAGGTGGTGACACAACATGTCACATTACAGCACAGACACTCCAGCTGGCTGTAGAGCTGTCATCATTAGCAGCAAGACATCGCTGAGAGTCAGTGTAACTGGAATTTGGTGTAGACAGGCATTTGCTCATTACAGGTCTCTGTTTAAGATTCTGGAGCACAACTGGCTGTCACACCTGATGTAACATGTCATGTGCTGTTTGCGCATCCCAGGGTATCTGACTTCACGAGCATGTTTTCTTTTCTGCTTCTGCACAACCAAATGCAATTAAAACCCTGATATGCTTCTCGATAAAGCAACTCAAGCAAACTGAAGAAGCAAAAAAGGAGGAAGTCCTAGGATAGTCAGACAGTCTCAGGGCATGTCAACCCTCTGTCACCCACTCTTAAAAGTATTCAAGCTATCCACAGGCAAGCTGGTGTGACCACCAAGCACTGCTCTGTGAACAGAGGTCCAGCCTCAGAAGCCAGATACATACAGCAACAAGATGCTGTCCAGTCCCATGAGCTCTATCTCCTCAGAAGACAATGCCACAGTGAATGGGAATACATTTATATGCTTAGAAGCCATTCCAAAACTTGCAATCGCAGCTCTGAGCCTGTCATGATCCATTCTACATTTTGATAAAGCTGAAAGATACTGCTTGACTCACTGAAGAGCTGAGATTGCTGCCTCCTGGGAGCTCCATACAGGAACACGTACACAGCCTGCAACTGGCTGGCCAACATAAAATAGAAAACATCCTTGCTGGAATGCATTTGTATACTTTCATCTGGCAGGGTATACAAATATAAGGTATATTCCAGCAAGTCAGCTGCCCTGCTAAATACATTGAAAGAGGAAACAGACACAGGAACGAATGGGCAGAAACATCATGGGGGAAAGTAACAGAGACAGAGGCGCTCATGACTGTATCATTAGCACATCAGGTAACACTGAGGGAGTGTGAGAGTTGTTGATTTGATACAGATAAGTGGTAATCTCTAGTAGTCCATGTACTCATGAATGAGTTAGGTTGCTTGGTATAAGCACACACAGACTCAGCAGGCTGCCTGGGGTCACGGTGGATTCGGCTGTAGACATAGCTGACTATCAACGACAAGACATCCCTGCACTCGATGGCGAGTAAAACATTTTCCAAACTGTCTCCCATTAGAAATAAGGATTGCAGCAGCCTTAAGAACTAGATACTGCTGCTTTTTCACAAGGCAGATCCCCACAATAAAATGAGGAAGCCAGCAAAGCCCTATTACAGATACTTCTAGCAGGGAAACTGCCTGTGAGCTCAAGTCTTTGCAGGACAAAACATCAAGTTGGGGCACTGGAACTTGATTCTACAAAGTGCTAATTACCCATAGGAGTGCATTATCTGGTATTTTCCAGTACAAGGTGTGGGAGCCTAGAAACAATGAAAACCAGGTCATGGACGATGCTTATTTGAAATGAAAAACTGCATGCATAAGGATGGCTTTTAGCTTTCCATCCATAAAATTTCAATCAACAAACACAAACCCGTGACTTTGCACATGGGAGAAAGAAAAAAATTAAAAAGAGGATCTTCTAGTAGCTTTTCATTTCTAACTGCAATCCTCCTTTAGAAAAGTAGTTTCCAACTATGCAGAAAAGAGGTTCTCAATTCTCCCCTCAACATGAGCTTTCAGCGATACCTGCATGGTCAAAGATCAAATATAATGGCAATCAACAGTGCCATATTTGACAGCCAATAATTTAAAAAAAAAAACCGCAAGAGAAAATTGCTTTTATTTGCAAAGGAGTAACAGAGTTCAGTACAAATGGTAAGATTCACAGCATTTAACTTCAGTACTCAAAAAGTCAAGGTGACTAAGCTCGCCAATGGAGAAAATTGTCTTCAAGAACTATTTGTTGCCAGCTGTCTTGAAGTGAGAAGAGTTTCTCTTTGAAGAGACTCTGGAGAGAGCTTGGGTGAGACTCACCTCTTTCAGAGAGACAATGGTTATTGAAATAATTCTCATGTGTAGCGCTCGTTACATAATGGAGAAATAAATGGGTAAATTTCAAAGCTGGAAGCATTGGCTAGATTCACGGTTTTCTTAAGAGTTCTGCAGACAAGAATTGAAGCATATATTCTAGAAAGGACTAATATCCTGATTTTAATCCCAGATCTCAGTACTTTGTTGTAATCACTCTCCTGCTTAAAACTGGGTCCCTGCTATTTTGTTTGCACTTTATTCTTGTGCTGTTCATTCTTCCCAATTTTTTTCCGCATTAGAGTGACAGGCTTTATATTAAAAGCAGTAAAACTCCTACATTTAGAAAGCCATGAACAGAGTTAATTCAGTAACAGCCAAGCTCATATGAACAGCTTATCATAAACCTCAGGACTTCACTGAATAAACATGCCATTTTTCATCAAAATCTAGATTGCTGCTTGGAGAAAGACAACAGAAATGAACCATTCAGGTGAATATTTCATTTCTTAAGTTGATACAGAATAAGTCATATAATTGAATAAAGCAAAGTGATAATTAGAAAAGTAAAACACAACAGAAAAAAATCCTTTGTTCTCTTTTTTCTTCCCCCCCAGCCAACCAGTTTCATTTTTGAAGCCTCACGAATACAAAAGTACACACCGGAGACTTACTTTGCTTTAAGTGTTTCCTCTTGGAAATTCCACTGAGGGTCTTCCACTAGCTGCAGTTCTCTTAAAACACTCCCTGGCTTGTAAGCTGCATTGATCACCATGCTGAGAACCTATTAAGAGACAGAAGTCATAACACTGATGTGTTTAACAGTAGTGCTTGATCACACAGAACAAGATCCCAGATGCTGCATAGGCAGGAGCAGCTTACAGGTGCCACTTCAGGTCCAAGTCTGCACAGGGTAAGTCCTAGATGCAATGAGAAGAGGTCCCAGATTGGATCAATATGTCAAGCACACTGTAGATGACACATCGATCTGACATAGTGACTGTTTTAGTACTGCTAGCTAACCCCAAGGACCTCCTATTTATCACTATTTTTCTTTAGGACAAAATCTCTGACCTAAAGCTGATTCCATTCTCTATACTCGTACTGGTTCAATTTAATAAAAAATGGAAATAATTCTGATGGTTCAACCAGGTACGAAGTCACGTGTACAATTACACACTGAACAGTAATAGGGAAATTCACATACTTGAGGTCAGTAATATGCTTAAGCATCTGAGTGCTGCATGCTTTAACCGTATTAACAGAATATTAATGAAGTCTACATAAAAAGAATTTGCAGGATGTGTGCCTGAAACCCAGTATGAGTCCACTCTGTGCAACAAAACACATGTGCCAATCCATTTAATCCAAAATCTCTGAGAATAAAAATGGTTCCTGCTATTGGCTCAAAGAATCCAAGCTTTAATAGTCTACGCTTGGCCTAAGGAGATAAATACAAGAAAAACAAATCTCTTAACAGCACCAGACCATGTGTTTGAATACTCTGCATTGTATGTACATGAATGACCCCATAGTGAGTCTGGATTGGTTTTGATATAAATTGGCTCTTTACCTAATGCCTGTTCTTAATTCTTTGGGGGCCTGCAAATGATTTCAGTACAATGAGCTTTAAATTTCCCCAGCACCTGTGAACATGGATCATCAGAAAAGGAAAAAATTACTAGGTCATATTGCAAAAATAAAAACGTGTTTATGTTGGGGTTTTTTTTCCACTGATTTTTAATCCAGCAACCTACAGATTTTCTAGTACTTTGAAAACCTTGTAGGATGAACTATTTTCAGGCAAGGGTTTCCTTTAATGCTGTATAGTACCATGTAAAATGGCAGCAGTTTGAGCTGCCTAACTAGGCTATTTACTAGGAGCAAAACTTGATTTATCATTGGGCTCTTGGAAACATTATTTGAGCCACTCTTAAAAAAAAGTGCAATTAGAGACACCTGAAGTGATGACTAGTAACAGCATAAAAGTCTCGCACAGCTCCGATCATCTGTACATCTCAGAGCACTCTATGAGGAATCACAGAATCACAGAATCACTAGGTTGGAAGAGACCCATCGGATCATTGAGTCCAACCATTCCTATCAAACACTAAACCATGTCCCTGAGGACCTTGTCCACTGGTGCCTTAAACACCTCCAGGGAAGGCGAATCAACCACCTCCCTGGGCAGCCTATTCCAATGCCTAATGACCCTTTCCGTAAAAAAACTTTCTCCTAATCTCTAGCCTAGGAAGGGTAGAAGCATACTCCCCATCTCACACAAAGGGAAATCACTAAACAGATTTACCCACAGCTCTCCAGCTCATTCCCATCCCAACTCACAACATACTATACTAATTACTAAACCATACAGATTCCAACATAACAAAGACAGCTTCTGACTGAACCCACCCAACTGCTCATCTTTTCTTCCCTGCCCCTCAGCATAAAATCTGACGGGGCATTGGCCTCTGACACAGAAATGTGACGTGGGGAAGCCAAAGGTGGGTTTTCAACAAACACCAAGTGCCTTGGTAGCTCCCATGCTCATTCGCAACTCATCTGACATGTTCTCCTCTTGATCAGCAAATCCAGGGAATTATTTAATTTCTATGTAGGAGCTTGTTGGGAAAGCTCTCCTTGAGCACATTCCTACACCCACCCTGCTTGCTGGTGGGAAAGTCAGGAATAGAAACCAGGCGTCTCTTGCTGACCAGTTCCAACAAACAGTGCTATGCTGCCCCTTTATCAGGGTGATGGTGTTTGGATGAGTTGTCAGAACAGTTAGGAAATGAGTAAAAAAACTCAACTCTGCAAACAACTGTGTGGCCATGTCTGGGCATTATCCCAGACACCTAATCAATGCCAGCCCTGCAAAGACACCCACAATACCAGGACTTTTTCCCAAAGCTGGCTTGTCTTCAGCAGGACTCTGTAAACCTCTGAACTCTCTTTGAAAAAAAGAAAGAAAAAAAAAAAAGAGTGTTTTCTATGAACCATCGTTTCCCTTTAAGGGAAGGAAAAATGTTTTTTAAAACCTCTGGCTCGGACTCCTCTGTATCTCAAGTAAGTCACTGGGTTTGACATTTTACCGCACAGCATAAGTCCATCACCATGTTTACAGTGTTACCTTCTAACAACATTATTGCTTCATATTACACACTATTAAACACAAGGGAGAAATAAGAACATTAGTTCTTGCGGAAATATTACCTGTGGTTAAGCAAAAGCAGTGAAGAATCCCAGACCAGTTTCAAACTTTCTCAAGAGATGTAAAGTTACTTCACCCATATCAGACTGCTCAAATTTTGATCTGATTCATTACATCCCCTTGGCAGGAGTGTGACCAGTCTGAGATTTTTGTAGTTTATTTTCAATCCTCTCCATCAGGTATGGTTTGGGTACAGTCAGCGGTGCCTCAGAATAGCAGAGTGGATTAAACACCACCAACCTTTGCTGCTATGCACCTATGAGGTTTTATTTTGATACTGCTGAACTTTGGATTTTCAGAGTCAAGTAGTCTGGAGCCCCATCAGTGAGTATGATCACTAGTGCCCAACTTATAAGCACCTGACATCTCACGTATAAAGTTTTCTTTTCCATATCTTAAGATTTTCAAATGCACAAGGGCCCTTTTCTCAACATGTCTGACGCCACTGGGTAGTTCAGCACCTTTCTTCCCCTCATAGTTTTTTGGAATTCACACATTGCCTGACTCTCCACCACTTTTCGTTGATGGTCCCAAACCCAGATGAAGCTTTCTCAGGAGGTATCACAGATGAGGTGTGGTTCAAAATACCCTCACACTGCTTCTCCTGTTCAAGAGCCCAACGATCAGCATTTTTATGAGGAGAAACTCAACTTCCACCCTCTATTGAAGATATGAGCCCCCATCTCCTTCCTAACAGGACAGCCCCTAACTCCCAGGCTAGCCTCAGGCAGAACACTAAACAGTTATTTTCTTTGAATAATGATGTCTGTGAAGCAGAAAAAGAAAGAAGAGGAAAATAAATGTTCTTTGGGACTCTTTCACTAGATGGTCAAGGATCTAAAATGGAGCCTTTGTCATAGTCAAGGTTGTAGCACTTAAGTGCTGACAAACTTATGATAGTCCATGACATTCTGTGATTTCAAAAATATACATGTCCAGATCCTGAGCTGGAGAAACTACTACAGATGAGCTGAATTTCACAGAGCAGTCTTGAGGAAGACGTTAGTGAACTTTCTCGAAGAAATATAGTTTCTATCTTTCCAGAATATAGAGGTTTCTGCCATTCCAACACCATTTCTGATCACTAACAATAGTGCTATCAGCCCAGTTCAATCATACATCTAAGGCTCAATACAAGCTGCTTAATTTTCTGAGCAACATGATTTAATTATGCAAATTTCTCCTAAGAAGTCATGCTGTGCTGCAAAGAAACTGAAGTTGCAGAGTACAATAGCCTTCCTTCACAAATGATGGCTGATTTCTATTTTTTGCATCAATTGGACAGTCACTACCTGGAAGTCCATTTCCTTTTAAAATAAAGAGTATCTTTAAAAACAGTAAGAGCGGTAATCAGTGAGGCTAATTAATCTTTAGAGCATATTTCCCTAAGATATGGTGAGTTATAGATCATCTGAAGTCTTAAAAAGACATCTAATTTTGTTTTACAGTATTGCCGTGGTAAGTTTTTGAAGTAGGTGGAAGAACTAAAAGCATTTTTTAGATATTCTGATCCAAGAGATAAATCTAAAGCTGACAACACATTTATTTTGATTTCACTTAAAGTTAGCAATTATTACATATCCTAGCTACTATACAGTCACTATTTTTCAGCCCAGATGCAGTTCTTGGATGGTAATAGTTGATTTCACCACTGTATCTGGCTCCAAATTTCAACTTCTTTTCCAAACAAGTATCTCAGGAATGAGATAAGTTTTGCAGCTGACGTTAAATAACAGGCATTCCCACTTTACTTGCCTCTTGAGATGAAAGAAACAACAATAAATCAGTGGTCTTAGGTAAGATTTGTGCTTGCACCAGGAATAATGAGCAGGCTTTAAAAATAAGTTTGGCCCTACACAGGATGAGTTACTTGTCTCTCACCTAAGGCTTTGCATAGATGCACAGATACATATGCACATACAGAGTTAAAATCAGTATTTTTTAATTGTAATACTGAACAAGTTGTAATTGATCTCAAGTTTTTTCTGGGAAATATTGCTCAATGGCAGGCATATGAGGAGTGGCTGAAGGAACCGGGGTAGTTTAGCCTAGAGAAGAGGAGGCTGTCTACAACTACCTGGAAGGAGGTTGTAAAGAGGTGGGTATTAGTCTCTTCACCAAAGTGATAGGTGATAGGACAAGAGGGGATGGCTTCAAGCTGCACCAGAGCAGGTTCAGATTGGAGATTGGGAAAACTTTCTTCACCTAAAGGGTTATCAAGGCTGTTGAGTCAACATCCCTGAAGGTGTACAAAAGATGAGTCNCAAGATTTGTGCTTGCACCAGGAATAATGAGCAGGCTTTAAAAATAAGTTTGGCCCTACACAGGATGAGTTACTTGTCTCTCACCTAAGGCTTTGCATAGATGCACAGATACATATGCACATACAGAGTTAAAATCAGTATTTTTTAATTGTAATACTGAACAAGTTGTAATTGATCTCAAGTTTTTTCTGGGAAATATTGCTCAATGGCAGGCATATGAGGAGTGGCTGAAGGAACCGGGGTAGTTTAGCCTAGAGAAGAGGAGGCTGTCTACAACTACCTGGAAGGAGGTTGTAAAGAGGTGGGTATTAGTCTCTTCACCGAAGTGATAGGTGATAGGACAAGAGGGGATGGCTTCAAGCTGCACCAGAGCAGGTTCAGATTGGAGATTAGGAAAACTTTCTTCACCTAAAGGGTTATCAAGGCTGTTGAGTCAACATCCCTGAAGGTGTACAAAAGATGGGTCGATTAAGTGCTTATGGATATGATTTAGTAATGGACGGGTAAGGGGCTGGGCTTGATGATCTCAAAGGTCTTTTCCAACCTATGGTTTCTATGATTCTGGAAGGTACCTTACTGTTTTCCTCCCTTCAGAGCTCACAACCTCTGCATCCAGCACTAGGACAAAGCAATTGGGGAGAAATCAAGAAGATGCGGTAGCATCACAGAACTCAGCAGAAATACCTGCTCTGCTGCAAAAGAGGTGTTGTACAAAAGCCAATCTATCCATGCTGCTTCTCTCCCATCACTTGAGGTCAGAACTGCACAGACTACTCAAATAGAAGGAGATGTCCCTAGTCCACACTATGAGGGTATTTCCCAACCTTATTTAATCCAGAGCCAAGCAGTACTGACCAACAACTACCTTAGCAGGCAAGCTGGTAGCACCAGACCATTTGGAGCTGGATCCTAGATGATGCTTCACTGCATCAGTGATGGACATAAAGAAGGACAAGAACTCAAGAGCATAAGGCTGAGGAACATCATGAACTACAGCTGTGCTGCATATTTTTATTACACCCATGATGACTGAGCACGAAGGAAGGCAGAGGATGGGGAGCTACTCTGTTGACATCCAACCAAGATCAAGGTCTCCTACCACCTGATGCTAGTGGGGAGAAGACATCTGCTCTCTCCTTGCTTTAGAAGTAATCCAAGCCAGCAAATAGGGCAGGAGTTGCTCGCTCATTTGGTTGTTTTCAGTCTGGGCACAAGCATAGTAGCATCTCGGTCAGAGACTGGCGACTGGCACAGATTTTTAACTAGAGCATCTCTAAAGGCAGTGAGTTATGGCTGGAGACCAGGGTGATTTAAAAAGCTCTCGCCAGACTGCTACTGACTCTGTTTTTCCTTCATAGCTGTTGTTTTGAGTTGTCTTTCCCACCCTCCCCTGTGTGTTGCCAAAGTAAAGCCCATGTATAATTTATCTATTCCAGACAAGTTATGCTGATGCATAATTTACAATGGTCTGCAATTTTCCTATATAGTCAGAGAGAGATAATTATAATGCATTTGCATTCCTGGGGCCACGTTGTCAGAAGGTGTAATACAAAACAAGGAGATCAAGCTCAGCACCGAGACTGGACTTGGAGGGATGGGGACCCTTGTGAGCCCTTCAGCTGTGCTAAGTCTTATGTCTGTGGCCCTGAACTGCAGAAGATACCTCCTGCACTGTTCTCACCACTCGGTTCTGTAGTCCTTTTGGGTGCTCTAGAAGCTGCTACAAATCTTCATCTCGATGCAGGGATGTCTTCTTTGCCACTTCTTGCCTCATTCACATGGCTGTCTGAGGTGATGACACCTCTCTTGTCCTGACAGCAGCTGACAGGAACCAGGTGTATCTCCCCTGCAGCGACACCCTGAATGTCTGTCTTAGAATCATAGAATTGTTCGGATAGAAAAGACCTTTGAGATCATTGAGTTCAACTGTGCCCATCCACTACTAAACCGTATTCCTGAGCACCTTGTCTACCTGCCTTGTAAACATCTCCAGGGATGGTGACTCAACCACCTCCATGGGCAGCCTGTTTCAGCACCTGATAACCCTTTCAGTGGAGAATTTTTTCCTGATACTTAATCTGAATTCCCCCTGCGTTCTCTTCACCCTGGCCAGAATCTGGACCTGGTCTCCACGGCCAGAATAAGCTTGAACTTATTTGCAAAATAACACTGACCAATGCTGGGCCACTGCAATTGTCCTGCTCTATGGGAATTCATTCTTGTCTCCAAACGTAAGACGCCCATGTCTTACTGACACCGCTATTTGCTCCTTCAGCAGTAGATTGTTAAGGAGGCAGAGCAAAAGAAAATAGCTTTTCTGGAGGAAACAGACTGGTTTCCACAGTTGGTAATCGGTCCTATTCTTGAGGAATTTGGAGAAGCTGGTGTTTAGTCTCTGCAGCAAAGCCCTAAGATATGAGGGGAGGATCTGGCAGAAGTTTTGCACTACTTATGTTCTCAAATTCCAAGTTTCAAGAAGAAAGGAGAAAGAAACATTTGCATAAATATTGATTGTGCTTGCTTCATTTTTCCCCCACCTCAGCTTTTCCACTGCCTATTTTTCAAGTACCAACAGATTGCTAACGCTTCCCATGAGCAAGTTGCTATGGACTTGCTTTCAAACTTCAGCTTTTGCTCTGCAACCACTTTATCCTTTTTTTCTGCTGAGGGCTATTTTTGACTTTCTTCTCTGAGACCCAAGCGCCCCACCTGCACAGGCAGCTGGTTTACTGAGCTCTTTCCAATGCCCAGCTTTCAACCACGTGAGAGTTGCTGCTGTGTATAAAGCCACTGCAGAGCTTCAGGACAATTTTAGGTGCTGCCTTCTCAAATTCTGGACTTGACAACCCACCATCCACATTTTCCCCAAAAGACAGTTGAGCCATACCTCTTTGAGAACCAGCACGCACTTGCCAGGCCCAACAGACTGAGGTAGCTCTGCTATTCTGCCTTTGTTTAAATATGGACCTGAGAAGCAGCGATGGTTGATGTAGAGCTGGGGGCAGCAGTATCTCCCATTGATGGTACCTGCAAGGAGAAAAAAACATTGATGTGTAAGTAGCACTTTTGTACCATAAATCAAGGGCCCTTCTGCCTTCTAGGTGTGGGGAGAAGAGTACAGGAGGCACAAAGAGTATTCCCTGGGACAGGAGGTGGAGAAGGTATGGATACTAGGATCCATCCAACATAAGAAAAACAAGTGCTTCTAATAGCAACTGATTTGCACACCCTACTGAAAGGAGAATCTGGAAAGGATTTCACTTATAACATGATCTGAGGCTCTTTCATAAACCACATCACTGATGGACGTGCATGACTCAGGTGCAATTTGCCAAAAAGGGAACGTATTAACTGCCTTTCACAGATACAGAATCAGCTCAGGGAGAAAATTCAGGTAGAGAGCTCTACAACCCCCCATTCAGCCACTGCCCAATCCAGTAAGTGTTGCAGTGTCACTCCCCTCACCCAACATGGGTCTAGAGAGCTGTCTGGGTTAATTATTCTGGGCTCCTTTACAGCACACGGAGAGGAGTACTTCTAGATGTGGTTCACGTGGCATCCAAATGGTTATCCACATTTTGATTATCATACCCCAAAAGAGTCTGTTTCTCCCCATTTGATTGTAACAAGGTCCTGGGATGCTGTCTCACATGCCAATGTATGTCAGGCAGTCTGCTGAAATAAGAGTTAAATCCTTCCTCTCCTGCACAGTTTATACAATTGACTGGATGAACATTGCACTCTGAGTCTCCTGCTGTTGCTAAAGGGGCAAAAATTCGCCTTTAGCAGAATTAGCAGACATGCCACACAGGTCTGATGTTAGCACAGGGACCCTTGAAGCCCTGGTGTAAAGCAATTTTATTGATGCCAATTAAAAAGTCACATCCATCTCCACCAGGGCTTGATTAGCCTGGCCCTAACACTATAAGCTGAAATGGAGAAGCTCCAGGAGAACTCCAGTAACCCCAGAAAGATAGAACGTTCACTCATGGAAGAACAGACCCTCACATGGGGTCTTATCAAGACTCATACTGTTGGTGGGTCCACACCACTTCCCACCCTCCAAGGATGTTTCCTTCTCCCCATCCATACAACACATTCAGTCCCTTTTTGGGCTCATCCCCTTACAAACAGGCAATGGGTTCTTGAAATAAGGATTCTGCTGGTGCCGAGCAGTCTTACCTGTTGTGTCTGGCTGAGGAACTGAGCAGAGGTCATGAGGTATTTTCTCAACAGGCACTGTGGATGGTAACCTGTCAAACAGCAATTTGGTGTATTTAATAGAGTCAGATCGGGCAAAGGGTCAGAAACAGCCTTCAGGCTGGACTGACAGATACACCAGGACCTGCCTTGACCAAGAAATGGATACACCTCAAATGCAGTCCCACAATTTATCATAGCTCAGGGTCTGATTATTGCAGAAGAAGGAGCTAGATCCACCACTTCTTCAAGAATATATTCTGATCTGTGATGTTTAGCCTTTCACGTTGCAAATATTCACACTTACACCCCTTAAATTCTAGTTTCTAGAAATTGTAAGGACTAGATAAGGAAATGCCCTGCTGGCATATGTCCACCTTCCCTTACTGGCCAACAGACACTGCGTACACAGCCCCAGCTAGTAAAATATTTCTGTTGCAAAGACTCTCTTACATATTCGCAATCATTTCTGATTTAAAGGAATCTCCTTTCTGACTCTGCTGCAGTAGTCAGCAAAGTCACTCAGCTGCAGTGTACTATCTCCCCTGGAAGACCTGATGAATCCCCATAAAAATATCACCTTAAATAACAAAAACTTACTGCTTTTCTGGTTGCACAACTGCAATTCTTCTCTTCCTTCGCACTGCAAAAATGAAGCAAGAAAGAACAAATTGTTTTGTACCCTTCTGTCCTATAAAGTATACCCATATCACATAAAAAGCTGCATAAATACGCTGACTATAAAATGAATTCTAACGCAGTGAAATGGTACTTAATTACTATCACCATCTTTTCTTGGTATTTTTTAAGTAAGTCACTACACCATTAAAATCTACTTTAACGATGTAATAATACATTTAATCTTTCCTCTGGAATGCTAATATCGTGGTTTATGGGTTCAGTATAAAAAAATTAAAGTAAAAACACAAATATTTTTCCATACAGAAACATATATGGATAAGATTGCATTTTACAAGCGTGATTACCTCCAGCATAATTTATCCCTAGCTATAAATTGTGATAAGGCTGCATAATGTTGCCGTAGCAGTATTCTCCCAAATTAGGCCCTGGCTGCCTGATTTCTAACTTAAGCATATTTAACTCTTCAAAACGGTTGACACATTTTAAAATTTGCCTTTCAGATGTTAATTAATGTAAACAGCAAGGTTAATTTTTTGTCTGGTGGCTTGAGATTGGCGTTGGATGGTTTCTGCAAGGAACAAGAGAACAAGACCAAGCCACTGAGCACTCATGAATTACCATCAAATGCAAATAGAAGGGAAAGAAACTGGAATTAATACACACTCGGGACAGGACGAAAAACTTAAAAAAGGTTCAGTTCTGCCAGGAGAGTTTTAATTAAACACTAAGGAAATCACTGAGCTGGTAGGGGCAGTGAAATAACAGGACAGATACTCCGGGAAGGGGTAGAAATTCCATCACAAGAGGCCAGCAAACTTTTCTCAAATTAGATGGATTAGATCCTGTTTTGAAGATGGAGCACCTGGATGGCCT
This sequence comes from Piaya cayana, assembly GCA_013389865.1. Taxonomy (NCBI): domain Eukaryota; kingdom Metazoa; phylum Chordata; class Aves; order Cuculiformes; family Coccyzidae; genus Piaya; species Piaya cayana. The sequence goes on along the minus strand of WAAB01017264.1, from coordinate 3,451 downwards.
CTTTATGTCTGATCTGCCCCATATTTTATGAAGATTTTTCTGATTTGAGATCCCACGTCTCCTTACTCATTCATCTGCCTGAGGTAACTCGGCTCAGCTCAACAAAACCTGCTTTAACTCCAATGCCATCACAAACCCACAAGCCATACTGTGCAATCCCAAACCGCATAACAGTGTTTCCCAGTGCAAACAATCCCATTTTTAGAGGGGTTGATCACACAGACGACTGAAAATTGCATAACAGCAGTGCAGTGGTGTCCGAGCTTTAATTAGATATATTACTATTTATTACAGCACAGTTACAGCCTGGTTACTAGTCTGCTAGTTAGGCTGGTAGTTTCAAGAATAGGATTATAAACATAAGACTGATAAATCCATAGATGTGCCATCTAACCTGCTTGATGCTTCCATGTACTTACAAACAGCTTTGTGTGGTGGAGTTAGGTTATAAGCATTTGCTTCACACCAGCCAACGGGGAAAATGTCCATGGACTCTACATCAACTATGTACTCTGGAGAGGGTATCTGTGAACCTATAAACAAAAATTTATAATGTAATTTAGACATAGGAATACTAAGCTCAAAGCCATTTGAGCACTCATCATGAATCAAAGGATGGTAGATGTAAAAAATAAATCCGCTTCCCTGCAACAAAATCAGGCATCATCTCATCTTCAGTTTTGCACAGACAGCAACGATAAGGCTGTTGCATTTACAGTGCAATGTGATTCCAGAGAAAACCCTAATTAAGAGCATTCTAAGCGTGTGCAGTGAAGCAGTCAAAAGCAAGTCAGGTTAAACATGCATGACTAAACAATATGGACTGATCAACACTTGTTTTTTTCATGAGGTTGCACAAGCATGTTAGCAGAAGTTGTTGAGTGCTTACTCTTAAAGGTGGAAGAGTGTATATGGGCTTTAACGGGATGGTAATTAATGTGATACCTCTTATGCCCCAGCACCCCTCTGAAGCTTTTTTGTGTATATCGGCCCTTGAGTCACTGGTTTTAAGGGTGGGAGATGGCCACTCTTCTGTCTAGAGGAGCCATATATCCTCCTAGGGCTCCTCACTGCACATGAAACATGAGCAGATCACTCAACAGGGGAAAGGCAGTAAAAAAATCCCAAGAAGAACAGATGTACAGAGATCTCTGGTATAACACTGACTCCAAAATCCCACTGAAAATCCCTGTTTAAAGCAAATCTCTTCAAGTTCAGTTCTTATGTCTCCTTTAGAGTGCCTTCTTCTTTATGTGTGTCACACTCAAAGCCCACTGCGCCAAACAGAAATATTCCTGCTGGCTCTGAGGTCTTTTGAAATCTCTTTGAAAACAATTCTGGTTCCTGGGTCAAGACACCCTTTAATTACTCCAATTCAAGTCCATTTGCACTGACACAACCTGGCCCAGGACTTCACCTCCTTCTGTCATTTCCACCCTAGGACCTATAACTCCAGAAGCAGCATGAGGTGATCTAATAAAAAAAGACCAAAGGATCAGCAGTTTCCCCTGCAGCATCCTCACCTCTGCATCTGTCACAGCATTTTTGCCTTCTGCTTAATGCATCAGTGTTTGACTGCACACAGCTAGATGACTACGGGGAACTTCCCACTAATGAATGTTCATCAAGGGCTTGCAGTGTAATTGAAACAGTAATTGAACTTTGTGATGGGAATGGTGATGGGAATGGCATCGAGGCTGAGATGCAGCATTTGGATCAATCTTATCGCTAGTAATAAACTTGCAGCACAGAGAGAGTGTGTGTTGTATGAAAACCCAGAGGAAGCAGGAAAACACGTGCTGGTGATAACACTACAGGAGGAAATGATTTAAAAAATGAAATCACAGTGTCTGCATAGATTCACGGTTGTCTTAATAGTACTGGTACTCCTCTGAGCCCTGTGTTGTGCTCCTGGATCATACATTGAAGATAGAGTCTCTATTTCACTGAGATATGGGAAAGAGAAGAGGCTAAGATGAAGGCATATGACAGAAGACACAACCTGCTCAAATGAGAAGCTGAGCCTCAATGTGAGGTCTCAGCAGCTGGCATTCCCTGCACAACTATCTCCCTCCATGACAAAATACCAAGAGTTTGTATGCTCGTTTGTACCTGATAGAAGCCGCACTCTCCAGTGGGCAAAATATTTTCTCTTAGCGCCACAAATACAGCCAAGAAACTCATTTGAGAACTGCTGAAGTCACTGGAAGATACGCATGAAGTAAGCAAACCATGGGTCAGGCCCTAAACAGAGGAAGAGATCAACACACTGAAACTTCCACAGATCTGGGAAAATACACTATTTTTATCACTATAACTGTTCTACAATGTTATTCTGACCCAAAAAGCAGATCAATTGCACTTCCCTACCTGCAAACAACAACAGATGTGAGAGGAAGATTTTGGTTTTGAAGCTTATAGCTGCAGCTGCACCATAATGCCTGTTCTCCTGCAACACTACTATTCCTCTTGTATGACCTATTCACAGCTACTGTGTCCTGCCTGGCATTGCTTCTTCCCTCCAGCAATTAATAAACCTGCTTCCCATTTCTGACATCTCCCTGCTTCATTTGACCTCACTCATATAAGCAGAAAACAGCTTGTTTGAGATGCATTAGTTTCATTTGCTGCACTTTATGCTGCCATCTTCCCCGACTCAGAAGTGTCTGTGAGACTTGAGAGGTTGAATGGAAAAGGAGGGAATAGGGAGATTGGAAACAGGATGAGGAAACTCCTGCCTCCTGCTGTGAATCTTATAGGATGGACAGAATAGAACAGCAACTCTAGAAAACTCTCAAAGGGAAAATTATGAAAAGCGTCCCTGGAGAAGTGATTAACAAAAGGGTTTTCCTCAAATTCCTAGGCTATGCAGAGTGTACGTTATTACTTGTATAAATCCTCACCAGAAAGCTTCAGCTCTAAAATCTAAAATGAACCAGTAAAAATTAACAATGCAGATGATGAGTAATAAAGTAGCAGAAAGTGATGGGATGTGCAACAGCCTCGGATCAGCCCTATGCTGCTTCTCCACCACAGGGGAACTATACCGCTGCTCATTAAATGCTCACCCTGAAGTTTACAGAGTTTTGCTACTGTACAAAGCATGATTTATTAAGCAATGTTCCCTCATGTCTAACTCAACGCTGCTTAACTACTGCATCCTGTTTTATGGCTGCAGTTTGGGCTGTCAAACAGTGAAACTGGGAGGGCAACAATGAAAGCTTCAGACGCGCCCATGATAAATGGTGGGACCTGAGGTCTTCAGTGATGGGCTCCCATGGTAGCTGGGGAGTCTTGCTGCTACCAGAATATAAATAACCAGTTAGAAACAATAGTGTATTAATGGAGTCAAAAAACACGCCACAGTTCAAGCCACATTTATTTTACAACTCTGCAAGCAGGCGTTTGGGGTTGGTTTTTTTTAACGCCTAGTTTTACTGTAATGCTGTGC
>WAAB01017262.1:0-87711 GCA_013389865.1 Piaya cayana | reverse complement strand
AGCTTTTTTGTTCTTCTTTGGACACCCCCAGGTAATTATGAAGAACTCATTAGAAGCACATGGAGTGTCCTTGAGAAACCTTAAAAGCTAACAATATAGGAGAACGGTTGCAATGCAGTTGGGTTCAACTGAAACCTGAGTTTCTGCTAGTTGAAATATTTGAGAGCAAGCTGATGTTGAAAATTCTTATTCACACCACAGAAACAGAAGGCTTTTGATAATCATAATTATGATGTGAATTGTTGTTTTCCCTCTTCTTGCCTTAGTGCATACTTGGTTCATTCTACCCTGACTAAATAGAACAAGTGTCCCATAGCTAGATGTGAAATCTTGTGGTGGTGCTGTAGGTAAAAAGTATGAAGCAATACCTTCCCTTGTGTTTTTCTCCAGCAAGGAAGGGTGACATTTGCTAAATGGCTTTATACAAGCATTTATATTGCAAAATCTTTTTCTATCCTTCAGATAGATAGTGCTGTATAAATGAGGATTTGTCAGATCTAAAAGCAAGTACGGAAATTAACCAAGAAAAATTGTTGCACACCAGATTGTAGCTCGAAGGATATGTTTGTGCTGTGTTGTAGGAAAACCAGTGGCAGTTATGCCCCTCTTAGGACTGCACAGAATAGTGCAAGAGAGCTGAATTAAGCAGTTCTTCTGTGTATAGACAGGTCATCACTAATTACCCGTGATGGTGACGATAAGGGAATTCTACTTGGCTTGTTAACACTGTGAAATAAGCTATGTGACTTCAGTCTGGTTTGACTCTTCTAAGGTTTCATGTGCAATGGCTTTAGGGCAGGAGAGAATATTTGATGTTCTATAAATCAGTGTAGATAAAATTACTCATTAACTCTATAAAAGTGCTTCCCTGGGCAAAGTCTAAGAGAAACGTCCGTGGTGCCTTTTTTTTAGTTAAGTTCCTTTAGTGTGTTTTTAGTCTTCATTTGGTCAGAGTATTTTGATTTTATTTTCTTGGTGTTTGGGATAATATCTATTACAAATCCAGGGATAATTAGGAGAAGAAGAGATGAATGTGTTAAGGGATTCTCAGCAGGAAAGTAGAACTAAGAAAGGAAATTGGGAAAGGGTAGGCATGAAGTTCTGCTCCAATGAAATGCCAGTCTAAGTTTGAAGTACATAGTGCGTGCTTTCAGAGCAAACTGGTAACAGTAGTTTTACTTGCTAGGAGGAAGAAGGCCCTGTGGAAGGGCCTTATCTGGAATAACATTATGCATATGATGTAACCTTCCACATCTGAGCCATGTCACCAGAGATGCAGGGTTTTTCAGTGTGTTAACAGTCTGGCTTGCTTTAAGTGTGTGTATTAACTGACAATGAAATGTGTTCAAGCATCAGTTCCCCTCCATGAATAAGAGAGGAGTGCTAGGTAATAGTTCAAGTATCTATGAGCTGTAAAATGAAACCTAATCTATGGGACAATTTCTGGTGTTTATTTCTTCCTTTTTGAGACCTCCCAGTAGTTTCATCCTGGCTAGACATCTCCTTAGAATCTGGGGACTTCAGAGAGTTGCAGTCTTTGCAGAATAATACTGATGACTGAATAATGTGTGCTGGCTTTTGGGATGGGGGCCATCTATTTGCTTTGTGTTCGTACAACCCCAAGCACAGCAGGGTACCTCTTGTACACTACAAGAACACAGATAATCAATAATATCAGACTCAGTTAGAACTTTGATCAGTATCTTTTCCTTCTAATTTGCTGTGTTTTCAATTCCTGTGATGTCTAAATGAGATTTGATAACAATTCTCTGTCTCTCGTTTCCTCCTGTCCCACAGGAGCACATTTACAAGCTGATGAAGAGTGATAGCTACGCACGCTTCCTCCGTTCAAATGCTTACCAGGATTTATTGCTGGCAAAGAAGAAGGTATCTGTTGGAAAAGACATGCTTGCATCTCTTAGCACCTCTTGATTCTTGCCTGCTGCTTGCTGCTAGTGTTAAAATGATATTGTTTCCTTTATTTAAGAAAGGATTGAGCACTTTTGTTCTCTTCTCTGAGGTCACAGGATATGGCATCCATATGCACAGCCTCAGCATGAGTTTCGGTGAAACCATAGTGATCCAAGGTAAAAATAATCGTCTTGCACACTTTTGTTTCCTGAACTCAGTGCAGGCACTTAAAATTGTACCACCTCTTCCTCATGATAAAGGTGGTGTCCAGTATGAGAAGGAGAACTCATCAGTGTATTCATTACTGGTCCAAATTTCACCCATTCTGGTTTTCATCTACCTAACCTCACCACGGGATTTTCCCTTTGAGTGTCTTACCTAAAGACCTCCTGCAGGAATTCCCGTGATCCTTTTCTCCCTTTCTTTTGCTTTTGGCTCCCCAGACATGTTTCCTTCTCATTGGAGACAAGAAATAATTGCAATGCATGCAGTAATCAAGAATTCCAGCCATATTTTTTTTACAGGAGAACTGGGTTTGGGCTCTTTTTGGCCTTTTCAGTGTCTGCATGTGCTTTGCCAGGACCATGTTTCTGCCAGGAATGCCCAGTTATTGGTAGTAAACTAGTGGTTACATAAAGTTAGGACAGCTTCTGTCTAAGTGTCTCTCCTTTCTGAGGGGCTGAGAAGTAAGCTACTGTTCTGTGCGTTTGTGGCTGTGTTCAAATGCTTCCTGCACCTCACAACTTATTCCCGTAAGTCTGCTTGTCAGTCTATGTTCTTGTGCATGCATGCTCACATGTACTTGTCCCACTTGCATTTTGTTTCTAAGACCATACATAAGCTGACTCCTGACTACTGCAGCATGAGTGTGTGGTTTCCCACCTCCATTCTGCCTTCTGTTTTTCTGCTGCATTGTCTGTGTGCTGTCAAATTAGGTTGCATTGGCATAATGCAATTAAATCCCAGTGGTATTTTTGTCCTGATTGACATTTTGTGCCCTAAAAGCTTGCATACAGTGACAAAAGGAGACAAACTCCTGTCTGCTGTACCTGGGACTACTGGTAGATGGTTTAGGTGAAGGTAGTGGAGGGTAGCAGTCAGGCTGATGTTTCAAAATGTCTGGTTTGAGACAGCATAAACCAGTACTGGTTAGATTTGAAAAGGTTGGACCTGACTTAGAGTTCAGAGGCTGTGGGGAAAGAAGGAAGTGCAAGGCAAAATCTTTTGGTTGTATAAAGCATAAAGACCTTTGCCATCTTCCTACTCCTATCAGCTTATGGTGCCTCCCACCCCCATCTCTATTAAACTTGTGAGGGTTCATGTGCTTGAAAGCAGGAGAGTTTTCTCCTCCCAGCTGAGCCCGTTCAAACCAGAACCAGTTCTCTTTTTTTTGTTTTGTTTTATTTGCAATCCTTATTTGCTGCCAGATCAGGCCCTGGATGTACCAGGATGACATCCTCATGGACCACAAACTGCAGTAGGTTTTGGTGTTATGTTAACACAATCATGAAAGTAAATATCAGGTTTCTTTTAGAAAGAGCTGTGGGTGCATCACTAAACATAGTGAGGCACAAAAAGGCAGGAGTAGATCTGTGTAAATAGGTTGATTGCTAACTTCATATGATGCAGGAGCAGAATTGTTGTTACTCCAGGATCTGTAAAGCTCTTTGCAATCGCATTGCATTGTATTGGGGATGTGAACATTTCTGAAGCAGTGTAGGTACAAAGATGTTGACAGAAAGAATTCTAAGCTTCTCTTAGCTGAGCTACATGGTAAGATCTTCAGTAACTTTGGTGCAGCTCTGAGAAGGCATCCCTTTAGAATCCCACTAAATAGCTGGAAAGCAGAGGGAAGGAAAACAGAAAACCAGTGGCATGCCAGAGCCTGTGTGCATGGAGGATTTAGTTTAGAGCCTGCATACAAAGTCCTAGATTCACTGATGCGAGTAGAAATTCCCTTCAGTTGTTTAAGACTTGATGAGTACATCTCTCTAGGGCATGAATATATCTTGCCCCAAAGACATTATCCTGATGTTGCCTGTATACCACAGAAATACGATATAGCTTTACTTTCATTACTGAAATTAAGCTGTGTCAGAAGCACAGCAGTATGGACTTGAGCTAAAAGAGTTGCTTGCTCAAAGCACGTTAGCATCTCTATGGCTTGAGATTCACCCATTTGTATTTTGTGGCTAATTTGATGTCATTTGGGGTCTTCTGCCCTCCAGCACTGGGTTGTGGCAACCTGAGTGATCAGGAGAAGGGAAAAGGTTTTCTGTATCTAAGGTGTTTACAGGACTGGGAGCCACAAAAATCCATGTGCTTCCTCTGGTTCCCCCACTTACTTTCTTTTGTGTCCTTGGGGAAAAGAAGGTTCAACCGTTCCCTGCCTCATATCCTTTCTGCTGAATAGGAGTAATAACGATGACCAGCTCAATGGAGAACTGGCAAGGCTTGATTACTGCCTCAAAACATGTTTGACATTTTTTAGATTTGTAAGATACTGTAAGTCTGAAGAGTTATTTTTTTCCACACCATACAATAACTACAGATGTGAGAGCTCCCCCCACCCTTGCTCTGGGAGTGCAATAATGGAGGAGAGGGAGGGAGAAGTTATGGATTGGAATAGAGATGCAATGACACAATTATGAGAAGCACCAGGGAGTGCTAACTGATGCAAGACAGTGGATATTGTGTACATACAGACTGGGCACACATACTTATTAATGCATTTTAGACTGTTTTTTATTTTTTCCTCCATTCTCCTCAGTGTCATGACAAATAACCACAGCATTATTGGCCTCAATCCTGCAGTTTCACAGTGCATAACAAGAAATAAGAGGTTGGCCTCCAGCAAGGGTGTGATTGGAAGCAGTGTGCTGCAGAAGGGGTAAGCTGGGTGTAGCTCCCTGCCTTGCACAGAGGTCCTCCTCCCCTGAGAGGCTGGAGGAGAGAAGGGACAAGGGCAGAGATCTGACCTCAGCAGGAATGGCTTACAACTGGCCCAATTTGAGCTCTGTGTCTCCATTCCTAGCCTTCCCTCTGCAGCAGACAGAAATCACGGGGATACTGAAAGTGGTCAGCTCAGCAGCAAAGTGCTGGATGGTGCTGACAACCCCAATAAACTCATTGCATTTTTTGTATCTATGCAACATGCCTCACTCCTGTTCTGCAGTCAAGCATCAACCTGCTCCTCTGCTGATATGCACATAACTGTAGGCTACTTTACAGCAGCTAATCACCACTGCACTGTGCCACAGCCCTCCTCCACAGTAGCCAAAATGGTGGCTGGATGTCCTTAGATGGCAGTGAGCCTCATGTCAGAACAAGCGGCATGACAAACCTCCCTCCTTGAGGCAATGAAGAGTTTGGGCTAGGTGACTTGACTGCAGAGCAGAGGTTTATTCTCCAGGGAAAGAGCAGTGTAGACTAGTTAGTGCACCATGAAAGGGGGTGGGGGTGTTCAGGAGCTTTGATAACAGTGAAAGAGCAGCCAAGCACATGCTCTGCTAGTCATTTTTAAGGGGAAAGTAGAGAAAGGAACACAAAAGACCTCAAGGCACTTTCCATTACTCTGTGTAAAAGTGAAATGATGACATTGGTGGACATCTCTGCATCAGCAAGCTACTACCTGACAGCAAGCTGAAGCAGCAGCCAAGCTGTCCTGGCTCTGGTGTTCATGACAAACTGGCATTGGGTGGCTTCCTGCTGTCCAGCCCTTCCCTCAGGGAAGGGAATGTCCCCAAAAGGCAATCACAGCTGTAGTGTGAATGGGCTGTGAAGTCATGGGAGAGAGTCCCATTGCACTGGGGGAAGAGCAGATTGGTCATTTGCTTGGTTAGAGCATTCTCTAAACTAGACCATCTCTCTCCAGCTGGTTCAGAGAAAGGTGAGGTCTTTGTGATCCTGTTCAAATGGACACAAAACAGATGGAAAATACTGTTCCAGCCATTTGGTAGCACTGTACATGCCCTTTAATTTCTTACCTTTGGCAGGTGTACATGACTGTCTAAGAAACCAGGGACCTACTTCTGGCTTCAGGGTCAGGAAAGTATTCTTCATTTTCATCTGGCATCATTCCCTCTGGAACACATGGTTTTCATCAAGTTAAAGTTTGAAAAAAAAAACCCAAAAACAATCCACCCCAAGCCCTAAAGTCTCCTACCAGAAAATAAGGATTCCATAGCCAACAAAATTAATCCTGGGATGGAGAGAGAGGGGAAGACATTTTTGTAGACCTGCAGTTCAGGAGACCAAATTTTGGATATATTTGGATATATTTCCTACCACTTTTCCCTGGCAAAAAATGTCATTAATGTCTAGGACCTTCATGCCATGAGGGACAGGCTGAATTTTCAGCACACAACTTTTGAAACACTACTTTTATCCAGATCCTCTGTCTCCGCAGCTCTATATTGTCCGGGAATGTTCCTACTTCAGATTCTGTCCTTGTCTCATTCCGATCAGGGCACATACGACCAGTTTAATTCAACAGCAGGACTTGGCTTGAATGTTGTAAAAATGCTGAGCAATCACCTTACTTTTCATGTGCAGTGAGAGTGGGGTTATTTTAATATTTTATCCAAATTCACATGTTCTTTGCTATTAGTTGGTAGAGCCTGTTGGTGCATTTACTGGCAAAGATGCCTACTTTTCCACCTAGGAGTGCCGCTTCACCTGGTATGTACATGTGTTTGTATGTACATGTGCCTTTGCCCTTTGCACTCTGTCTATGCAGATGCTGCTGAGGTCCTGCAGCAGGCCCGGCTCCAGGGTCTGCAGCTTTGTCAGAGACTTCCCCAGATCTGTTCACAGGACTGAGAAAGGTCTGACTCGATCTCTTTTCTTTTTATTTCTTTGTTGTTGTTGTTATTTTAAAATTTCCTTCCTCTGCTATGCAAGGCCACCTCCACACCTCTGCACTGCACTGGAGTGATGCTGACAGGCAATTATCTCCATAGCAGGCAAGCAAGGAGGAAGAGCTGGAGAGCTGTACAGGCAGCACCCACGCCCACTGCTATTAAAACTGCTCAGGCCAACTCATCACTCTGCAGCCAGCCTGCCTCAGCTGCTTTTTATTTTACTAGAAAATGTCATGCTTTGACTCAGAGCTGGATGCTATGGGGATGAGCGTTCCACACATCCAGCTGGTTCCAGCCTGCCATCCCCATGCCAAATGTACAGGGTTGCTGCAGTCTGTGCTTGCAAGGCACTTCTGTGGGACATCATCGATGGTCTCCGTGCCTGCTTCCCCAGGCGTGTCTTCAGCTACAGTGAGGAAACAGCCTTGTGTATGGCCCCCTGCACTAGACTAGCATTCGGCATCTGAACAAGGTGCTTGTCATCTTTGGAGACCACTGTTCTGTCTTCCTGCTGGGAGAGAAGCTGTGTCACCTTGCGGATAGTGAAAACACATACGCTAAATTTCGATGGCAAGTACAGTGGCACAATGTTGCACATTTTCATCAGCTCGCTCTCCTTTGCAACCAGTGGACACCAAAGCTCCACTTTAAAATGCAGTTGGGCCAGATGCATGTTTTGCACCCTGCAGCAATGCAATGCTGCAGACTTCCAAGTGCTTTACTCCCCTAGGAAGCCTTGTGGAGTGCTCTGTCTTTTGTCTAGGTGTTTCTTCTCCTGAGTGAAATTGTGTCCTGGTTGCTGATGGGTCTTGCTGCCCATGTGGGACACCAGCCCAGTGGCCGTGCATTGCTGTCCGCAGTCCCTCTCATCATGACGCATTCAGCCAAGGCTCCTTCAAGGCAGAGGTCTGAAGAAGAGTGAGGCTGACATTTCCTTTCCCTTTCCTCTCTCACATGCAGAGAGAGGCAACTAATTCTTGTTAGTTGCGTGTTAAATACTCCTTTGGGGAGCATTGGACTGGGTACATTACTGCCTCCCAGATGACTAGGAGACTTGCTTTGTTGATTGGTACATGATTTGAGGTCTTGGCTCCATCTGAAGTTTTGGCTGTAACAATGTGCCTCTAGCTTTCACTTTTGTTACCATTTTGGGATATCAGAGCTGGTGGTGTGACTTCCTCAAATGGGGAGGTTGCTTAACCCTTTCTTCTGGACAAAGATTGTTTTAAAAAGGCCTTACGTTATGGTCTTTCCTCTGGTGATGCAGCAGGGAGAATCAGGCCCGTCTCTACCAGGGATGCTTCAGACTAACCTTCCAGATATCAGAATGCTGCTATTTATGGCAGCTGTGATGAACATGCAGAAATATCAAAACGCTTTGTCTAGTCTCACTTACACACATTCTTATCCAATTTATCTGATACACTTTTGACTTCTTTCCATTTTCCCTATCTGGCATTTGTACTGGTGCCTTATCCCAGACATTGCTACTGCAGCTGAATCTATGGCACATGATATGCCAGGTAGGCACAACTGATGAGCACCTCCAGTGCAGTGCTTATTTCCAGTACACTGTCATGTTGTCACTACTGTGGCTTTCCCTTATCTGTAGCTCCTTATTCCCTTCACTGTTGTTTTACTTCCATTGCCTCCATTTTACTGTCTCACCACGTTAAAATAAATTTCTCTCCTGGAAATCAGCAGTGCCCACAGTTTTCTGACTGCAATAAACTCTCTTTCATATTATTGAGTTTCTTCTTCAAAGCAATATTCCAGCAAACATGCCAATAAATTATTTAGTTGTTCCTTGTTAATGACAATTAGATCTCCCTTGAGCCAAATGAATGAAGTGCTGCAGCAAACAACCTTGTCAGGGTACGTTAATAAAACCATGATGCACACACTTGTCTTCTCACAGTGAAGTTGAATGTCTTCTTCCATATGAATAGTCCTATACTCCAGATACAATTATAGCAGTGCCTCAAATCTGCTTGTATCTTTCCACGGCCTCACACAGACTTAGATATGCTGTCTTACCTTTTGAAGTAACCAAACTTATTCCAAATGTGCTTCTACCCTCTGGATAAATGGAGGAGCATAGGTTCCCTGCAATGACTCAAGTGGTGGTTTTCTTCAAATGCTGTATTCACTCACATGTTGCTTTTTAATACTGTAGAAGTTACTCTGGAGTTTTTTCATCTCCCTAAGTAGATGGGAGCCTCCAATCAACTGTTGGGCAGACATTAACCAGAATCAGAGGTCCCAGCACCAACAGCCACAGAGAGAAAATGTAGTGAAATGAAAAATCAATACCAATTGCCGTGAGACACAGAAATGCACAGACGCTGTCTCAACCATTCAAAAACTTGCAGGAGAAAAGGTGGCATTCTCCAAGAGTAAATGTAGTGATGTCCCTCATTCTTTAAGGGGTTTCAGTTTCTTATGTTTGCTATTGCAAACATTGCTTTCTGCTTTTTACACTTTTTTCCAACTTTTTCCCAACTTTTCCCCAACTTTTCCCCCTTGCTGCTTCTTTATAGTTTGCTGCTATTTTGAAAAAAAAAACTGCAATTAAGCTGAAGGGCTTTTTTCTATATTTTTTTCTTCCAACTTCTTCACTGTTAAGCCAGAGAATGAGCAAGGTCATAGAACTTCTCTAGAAAAGTTCACTCGCAGTGTGGTAAGTTCCTTTTCTTTTCCCTCCTCCCTTTCCTCAGAACTTCAATTTTAGTTGGGGGGAGTGTGGATGCTTGACTTCTTATTTCGTCCTTTATTTGGGCAGCTAGCATCTTTGCAGCTTTTTTTTTTTAATACTCTAGCTCATCTGAATAGTAGCTCTAAAGAAGGGGGTAGTGGGAAGCAGCATTCCATAATGCTCATTCTAGCTTATCATCACTGCAAAAGCAAATTGATTTTTGTCCAGAATTAAATGCAAGTTTGTCTTTTTGCTGTGTCCCGCTACAGTATTTGTTGTGGCTTTTCCTTGTGCAATGAAGTAGAAGAGCATGGTTCTCATAGTGCCATTGAAACAGTATCCGTATTGACCTCCATGCCTGGTTAATGATGCCGTATGTATATACACGTATATATCCCACCCACAGCACTTCCTCCATTGCCCCTGTCTGTCAGTGCTCACGTAAATAGTGATGGGCAATACCCTTTGACTCATTCATGATATTGACACCAGAAGAGGAACCCAATAACAGGAAGAAAGATGACACTGCTAAATCTTTTAGATAAGGGGATGGTGGGATCTCAAGGGCAGCAAACAGATACCATTTATCTCATCTTTTCCTTTGCTAGTCTCCAACCTCCAACCAGTCGAATGGTGGGGGAATTTGGTCTGGCTGCAGGGGAATGCTGCAGCACAGGGTGGTGTTGGGCACTGACCGGGGCTGCTTCTTTCCTGTCCCTAGGGCAGGACCTCAGAGCTTTTGTGGATCTGCATATGCAGCAGATTTTCTAGAGAAAAGGAAGAGCAGGAAGAGGGAGCAGAACCAGAGAGATTTCTCAAGTAGGGTGGAGTAGTAGGGATACTGGGCAGCATAAAGTGGGACAGGCTGTGCATGTTGGTTGGCACAGAACAGGCACAGGGTTACAGCTGAAGCTACAGCACCTGGGTCATTGAGGAATTATTCATGTTGCTCAGTATCAAGTACAAATTGACTTAGTATGTCATACAGTTTTGGCCATACTGCTATGGTCTTCATGTTTTCCCCTTTACTAATTGTAAGGTAATACTGGGACAGCATAGAGTTATTAAGTGGTTGATGCCCATAGAAGCCACTGTAGAGAGCAATTATTTCATAAAAAGTTCACAGACCTTGTTATGGTTTTATAACAGCTTTAGAATGAAGGCATTGGGCTATGTGTATATACAGTACATATGATTGCATTTGTGTGTACGTATGTGTATATTTATGTACACGCTACATCCATACACACGACAGATGAATCTAATATTTGTATGTACAGATAGAAAAGGAGAAACTATGTAGGTAAGTGTGAGCTGTTGTAGAGGAAATAAGCCTAGAGGGGTTCCTTCTGATGCTGCCATGCACAAGCAAACCCAAATGTAACACGCAGAGCTTTGTAATATATCCACTGGCAGACTTTCTAGGGAGTGTATTTATATAGTTAATGCGTATGCACACATTTAAAATATGTTGATACAAAATATATCACTATGCCCATCTGCATATTTACTACTTTCTAAGAGTCCACCAGAAAGAGGAATAGGCAAGATTTTTTTTTAAACAAACTAAGGAGAAATATTTACACAGAGTGGTGGTAAATTCTGCTCCTAGATTTCCCAAATACATGGAAGAGTAACTCTCACTGCACTAGACTGGGTGAGTTTGTAGTAGCACAGCCAAGGACAGATTTTTCTCTTGCATTTGACAAGGGTAACTTCACAAGCTCAGTTTGAGATGGTAGAATTTTAAGTACCTGTAAAGAAATTCATTGTAGATTGGCCAGCACTTAAGTTCTCTCTTTTTTCTTTCTTTTTTTTTCTTACTGGCTAGCATACTGTAAACATTTTCTTTCATTTTTCTTAGTATGGATATAAAATGTCATCCTCTGATGGTACAGTAGCTACACAAACTAGGAATGGTCTGGCTTTTTTATACTTTGCATTATGACAGCTTGTCACTACCACCAGATGAGGAAATAGTGTCAATGTTTGCCTGTCATAATGTCCTTGGAGGACAGTATTACCAAAGCAGTAACTTCATGGTGTGCTCAGGATATTAAATTAAGACAATGTTAATTCTGCATGCTCAGATTCCCCAAAATCCACTGCAGTTCCCCAGCTGCATAGAAATGGAGCAGTACAGAGGCCCTTGTTCCTAGATCTCCACTGTGCTTTAGTGATTGCTGTGTACAGGATCACATACTCATACTGAATTTAAGCATATGCTTAAGGTTTGGCTGTATGCTTGAGATTGAATGCTTGGTTTTCTTAAGGAGGGGGCCCTAGGCCTTTTTGCAAAGAGCAAAATATGAGGCCAGTTTTCCAACAAAAAGCGACAACTCTCTGCAGTGACCAACTCTCTGCAGGACAGTTCTCTACAGGGCACCTCTACACAGGTGACTCTGCATGGGGACAATTCCATGCAGGGAGCTCTGAACACCTGGCAAGAGCCCCCACCAATGTTCAAAGGCTTTGCAGAGCTTGACATGCAGCAGGGGGAGAGGATCAGCAGCATCTGCTGGACCACTTGCTGCCAGGCACTCATGGCTTCCCACTTATAATTGTACCTGCAAAGAGTAAGCCTAGTAGTGGTGTCCCACAGAGAGTTGGCTGTGGACAGTTGTCCAGGACCTATTTCCAGTGATGGCTGTAAGAAGAACGTCCAAAACAACCAGGTCTAGAAGTTTGTTTGCCTTAAGGAGCCCTTGCTAAATGAAGTAGTGGCTCCCAAACCATCCATCCTATAAACTACCTGTGGGCCTGGGCCACCTCCAAACTGTGCTTCTTTGTTTTGCTCTAAGAGTGCAGTAGACCCCTGGGGAAATTTTCAAATTTGGCTGTGGCATGTGACCCAGCGTTTTGGGAAATGACTGAATTGGGGTGTTTGTAGGCGTGGCCTAGCAGCATGTGCTCTGGGTCATGTACTTCACAGAGCTGGGCACTTCAGCAGACGGACTACCTGTGAGGGTAGCCTGGAAGGTGCTGGGCAGCCAGCCATGCTCCATGGCCTTTGCACTCACCAGGAAACCCTGCCACAGTTATGAGAAGTGGAAACATGATGCAAAACTGGAGGCAGAACTCCCAAACTTTGGATTTAGATGAAAATGTAATTTTAAATTCTACTTCATTTGAATTTCAAAATTTAAATATGGATTTCAAGAACAAAATTTGACTGAAGGCTTATGTCATTTAGCGAAAACATCAGGAAAATTACTGGTTGAGGAACAGCTTGAAGCCAGTTACAATAAGTAATAAAGTGGATTTGTTTTGTTTGTTCTTCCTGCACCACCCTGATTGTAAGACTATTTAAAATGTGTTTTAAAATACAGAACAAATCCCCTTCCTGCATCAATCTATTATTGTTTCCTGTAACACTTTGTCACTTCAGGCCTATTAAGGACCTTCCCCAAATATTTTTTTACTACATTTTTTCTTCAAATAAGGCAGTGTTGTTTATAACTTTTTAGCTAACATAAGCAACACATAGAAAACATGTATCTAATGATGCTATGGTTTCCTTTTGCATCACTGTGCTCAAATTTGGGGAACTTGGATCTCCTAATGGTGTAGATGACATAGAGCTACAGCAGGAATTTGAAAGTGAGGGTTCACGGCTGATTCCTTGTCTATGATGCTGTACTTAAAGCCAGAGAAGGCCTATTTGTAGCCAGAATGCCAGACATACCTGACTCCTTAGACACTGAGTCTTCACTTGAGTGAAAAAAATTTGCCTGTTCTAGCGGCTTGTATCTCACCATGCCATATTTGAGAAAGACAGGAAAAAATGCTACACTTCAGAAAAAGAAACAATAAAGCTGTGTCAACACACTGCAAACAATATTGCAGGCTTTTTGTCTCTTACTTGGGTTAAACTCCTGCCCAGAGAAATCTTTCAATGCTTCCAAGTTGCTCTCCTGCACTGGGAGGAAAGCTGTACAGCTTGAGTATGAGAGCAAATGAAAGTCATTTTACCCATGTGGCTCCTGCTCATCTCAGAGTCACCATCCAGGAGGCAGAGATTAACCCCAGACCATCTGACATCCTTCAGAAAGACACTTTCTCTCTATGCTAGCAAGCCAGAGACTTGATGCCTTTAAGGGGATCAATGGGAATTAAGAAAGAACAGGTATACAGGTTTGGGTTTTTTTCATGACACTCTTCAATTCTTACAAGACTCACTGGTTCATTTTTCTTGGCTCGGTTCTTTTAGCCAGAAGGCACCTCATGACTAAGGATGACATGGATTTTTTACACCAGATGTTTCTAGAAGCCAGGCACTATCTAATCCACATTAAGCAGGACACTGACAGCAGGGTTTTGCAAGAAGAATTTCACTGTGGTGATGGTTTGCGTTTTACTTTAATGTCCTTTCAAAGTATCAACTGACACCTTCATGCAATGGTCAAGAAGAGGTTTGTGCCCACCACTGGTCAGGTGCTTCTGTGGTACAGTTTGCAGTGCTTGTGTCTGCATTCCTCTTGGAGTAAGGTGATGATCTGACCCAGCATCCAACATGACAGACATCCTCAACCTCCTCAACTTACCTGCCTGAAGTTTGCAGCTGTGGCACCAGTGTGTGATTCATGGCAGCCCACCACAGCCTGAGCAGCAGCTGTGTGGTCCCAGGACCAAATGTCACAGTCCTCAGTCAACTGATGAACACCAAAGGGCCCCATCTACATGATGGAGCAGATCCCTACAAGACATGTGTTGCCCAGCACTGCTGGAGAAGAGTGGCAGCAGATTTCTTTTCTCCCCCAATTTTTTTGAAGAGTCTTCAAAAATATGTGGTAGGATAAACATAATGGTATGACCCCTTCAGCCCTCTGCTGAGCTCTTGTGCCGTGAAACCACAGGAATAAAGCTAGACTAGCTCTTCTGTGCTCTCCACAGGGGCCCTGGGGAGGGGTCCATCACAGGGAGTTGCAGATCTGACAGTCTGTTTCATTGGAGCACTTACTACTAATCCACCTCATTTAAAACATGATGGCACTGAGCATGGTGACAGGTTATTAAAATTTTCCTTTTGAAAACAGCAACAATGGACATAGTGAAAGCAGAGTTAGCCTGTCTTTTCTCCTAAGTGAAGATAAATGACATCATAAAAAGCAGACATCATGTATCATATATGTTATAAATAATACCTGGGATTGAGATAATAACTTAATTTAGACACACATACACACAAATTCATATGTCTACATCTCTCTTCTGTCATATTTGATCATCTTACTAATTAAAAGGAGTCTGCTCTACTATTTTTAGCCATGCAGTCTCAGCCTAGCTATTTAAACCACTGTAGTTTCCCATCTGCTTTGGAAACGATTTAATAATCAGGTAGACAGAAGCTTAGTTCTCATAAACTGAGATTATTCTTCAGGGCCAAGAGTAGAAGGAAAATATATTTTAATGAGTGCATTTAGGGAAAACACTGCTGCTTTTGTCTTGCGAAGTAAGTCACCAAGTCTCTGCCTAACTTGTGCTGGTAGCCATTTACCTTTTATAAGAGAGGAAACAGGAGGGCGTTCCTTTGTTATGTCTTACAGCATCTTGAGTAGTCTCTCTAAAAACAACAATGGTTACTCCCACAATAACAAGGACTAACCCTATGGATACTAGCCCTTGCAGGTAACTTAGATAAGCCTGGGTCATGCTACTCAGACTTGAATTCAAACATTCCCAAATTCATTATATTCCAAGGAATTAATTGTCCATATAAAAAAACCCTGGTGTTGACAGTTTCTTACTCAGTGTCAAGGTGGTGACCCTATGTAAAGATGACCTCTATTTTTTATTTCCTGCTGACATTTCTTTAAGAGCAAAGGTGCACACGCGCATACAACTTTGAGAGGACTGGAGTTTTCAATCTTTGTGTTTTAAAGGACAAGAGAATGGCCAGACCAAGGATGTCTTGGTCATTATGATTTTTTACGACTTCTGTATAAACTCACTGATGTGGCACAATGTTAGTCATTACATTCCTGGAATGCGAAAGCTCTTTAACTGAAGAGGGTAAAGAAGCTCTTGTGCATCTCTTCCACTGCCTAAGCATGGAGAGAAGGGTTGCACTAAAACTCATTCCAAGCAATGGCAGGACCTGGCAGCTCCAGGCAAAATCAACAGGCTAAGCCAGAGAGTGCTGCACAGGATATGGTGGGGCAAATATAAAAATGCCAGAGTTTTGGCTGAGTACTGGGGTCTGTTGAAAAATCCCTTTGCCTATGTTTTCTTTTTGTATCTCCTCCTCAAGCAGCAGTAGTCCAGTGCAGTGTATGCAGAGGTGTGACATGCACGGGCCTGCTGAAGCTGCTTGTGTGTACGCTTGCACATGGTAAGCTACAGGCAGTATTTAATCTTTCATAGTTACAGTCCATAGAGTATAATACATAATGGGAAATGGAGCCCTCCTGTTAAGTCCTAGAGGAAATATGATTATGTAGTGAGACTTCAAAGAGTCAAGAAGTTTGTTTTAATGTAAAATAGAGGACACCAGATAGAGAGATGTGGTGTGGAATGTATCAAAGGGTCAGGTATGAAGAAGCAGGGAGTTTTTCCAGGTGGTAAATTCAGCTCAGTGCAGAAAGAGAATGAGGTAAAGGAGGAGGTGGTCTGTGTTCAAGCTACACAGGAAGTAGAATGTCGATAAGGAATATAAGAATAGAAGTTTTCTAATGAGCTTTCTTTATAGAATCTTGGATGTTATGGATAGAACATACTGGGCAGCAAATTAATGAGGACTGATTGTCTCAGTTTCCAGGCATAGGTGAATAACTGAATCAACAGATTCGCCTGGCTTTATTAGCAGCGTGAGACAGAGCTGCAGTAGGCAGAAAGCAGAAGCTGGTAAGCAGGAGCTACTGTAATCCTTGCATTAGCAGCAATAGGATGGTTTTGTGTTTTCATCCAGAAGCACTGGGGACAAAGTCACACATTATATCCTTAATGGGTGTTGAACCTGTATCCCACCTTGGTTTCTCATGCAGGGATGACTTTCCCAGGAACCAGAAAATGACCGGAAATCTGGTATTTGATACAATTGTCAAGCTCAGTGGCTAGGATGCTTTCTGTCTGCAGTCTAAAATGCCCTCCTTCTCCTTGCAGTGGTGCAAACTGGCATTGTCAATGTAGCACTTTCTCTGCTTTAGTTTTCTGGTGGTGTTTGGCTATTTCATATTGAATTAACCTTGGCTCAGAATGTAAGTGCATACCAATTCAGTACCCAGTAAAACTTAAAGTCCCTTATCTAGTTTCAGTTTTATATGTATATATTCATTTTCATTATACTGCTATGAAAGCCTTGGTGTCTACCCAATCTGCCTGGCTGCCCTTTCCTAGATGCTGTCAGCAGTCTTGTCTCCCAGCTCTGTATTGTTACCCTTCTTCTTCCCTGCTGCTGGTTTCCCATCTTTCTGATCCTCAGCTACATCCCTTGGCCACTGCTACTGCCTTGTGCTGGTTTTTATGTCCTCTCATTTTGCTTGCTGTTGGATCAGAATCTGAGTGGTAATCTAACTGTCCTGGTCCTATTCTTAAATCATGAGTATGGTGTCATGCTCACAAAATGTGTTGATGGGATCTTATCTTTCTCAGGTGAACCGTGTGGTATTTTGCACAGCTGAGTGTCATGGTGATGCATTACAAATACTAACTATGAACATAATGAAGAAGGCATAAGGCTGGAAGAATTGCTGCCTGGTATCATTAGGGTTCTCTTTTTAACTGGTCTCTTTATAAGCTCATTGAACTATCATATACTTACCAGTTTGCCCACTTTTTTACTTTCCTAGCTCCATAGATATGGATAAATAGATAACAACATTTGAGGGCATGGAAAATATTCATGACCAGCAATACAATAAGGATAAAGGTTTAAGCCATTATGACCTGCAATATAATAAAGGTAAAGGCTTAAGAATAATGGGTGGGGAAGAGCAGTAGAAAAAATGTGAAGTATAAAAATATGATACACTGAGATACTAGTGAAGTGGGTATTGGAACAAGCAGCTAGAAGGAAAGGATATAAGAATGTATGCCAAAGTTTCTTAGATTTGGCACAAATAAAAGACATCTGGGAAAAGGGTTGTTTTTACCTCTGGAAGAGACTTTACTTAGAAACAGTGTGCTTGCTCCACTCCTCCAGTTATTACAAAAAACTGACTTTTACTGGGAAATGGTACTTGCATTATGTAGGTGATGGAAAACATCAGAATGTACCTGAAGTGTGAGGGAATCCAGTCAGCATTTTCAACCTGTCTTCTGATTGTTCTTCAAAACTAGTCAGTGTCAGTACCTGGTACTGCAGAGGACTGGGAGCATGGCCTGTACAAGTGCATATATTGACTGGTGCATGCTTGAAGACAACACATCTGTTCCTGGTGTCAATATAGTGCTTTACATGGAAAATGACTGAGCTGTGTAGGCTTATGCTGCAGTTTGGTAAGTGATGGGTTGCATGTGTTGCAAGTGAGCTGCATTATCTGTTCTGTATACAGGTTCTCCTTTAAAAGTTAAGTATTCCTCGTTTCTCATGGATGAGTTATTCTTCACTTCCCTCGCTACAAACACCACTGTGAAGTGCTGCTTGTGCAGAATAGCAGCTGCCTTTCACCCCAGAAATCACTACCTTCCAGTGGTAGGTGAGTGATCCCTCTGTGCACAGTCTGTGAAGTGCTCTGGGATTCTTATGAACAAAAGGCACTCTATGGAACCCAACATATACTTACTATTCCTACATATATCTGGAAGATAAAAGTCAGTATTTTCCCACTACAGATGTGTCTAGCTGCTAGCTACAGATTCTGAACCAGAATCATAGCAAGGTGTTTCAGGGGGAAGATGGGGTTAGACCCTGCTGAGATTTCAGCCAAGCTTATTCTGATACTCCAGAAGGGTGGAGTTTCTGTTTTCCTCTGACTGTGCAAGGTATTTGCATATCTGGTTCTAAGTCCCACTGAAGGCAGTTAAAGAAACTGAGCCCATTGCACACAAAGGAAAAAATAGATTCACACCCTGCTCAAGAGGTAGACCTGCAACAAGCACTATGGGCATTTTCTGAGGTTGCATGAAGAAAACACTCTACTATACCATTGTATAATGGCTGCAGTGATTCATCGGCACCTCCATCTTCCAAATTTTCCTCTGAGGAGATCCCTAGCCTGAGGCCACCCAGCTAACAGGGCTCTGCTGAAGTGCCCTCCTTGAGTGTGGTAAGTTTAAGTCATCCATTTCAGCTAATGCTAAAATCAACTTGAACACATTCTTAGTTACAAGGAGCCCAGACTGCTCCACTGCAGAAGCGGATCTTCCTCCCAGTGCTAGCAGGAAAAGCAGAGAGCTCCAACTGCTGTTCTAGGAGTGGATCAGTTCAGGGCTTGTGTCAGCTCCTAGTTTGTGCTGTACGCAGCAGTACACTGGTATTTCTTAAAGCAAAGTGCAGTGCCATACTTGGGAATCATAGGAAATCCTCAAAAAATAAAATGTGTATGGATGACACTGATTTTAATTGGACTGCAGCTCTGATCTGTTCCCATGGTGATATAAGGTGGGAGAGAAGAAAGGCAATATCAAATTTGGGAACCTGACCCATGGTTGCTCAGCTTCACTGTGATCAGCCGTAATGGCAAGAAGCTCAGGTAACTTGTCAGTCAAGCCTATCAAGAGGAGGGGGACCCACTCTGCAGGAGTTTGGGGCTAACACTTAAGACCATAAGACCAGCAGCAGCCATTCCCCTACTAAACCCTCTACAGCCACTTCACAGCTCCTGTTTTCAGTTTGTGTCAGCATGTAATTGGTGGTGTTGTCCACCAATGCGATGGACTAGCACTTGTGTGCTGGTTTTGTTATACATGTTCATAGTTTACATGTTTTTATTTTGGTTGAGCTAAGTTATTTTCCTTTATTATGTTTTTAACTCTGCTTCATATTTAATTTCATTAATTTATGCTACTTTTACATGTTTGCAATGTACCTTTTAATGAAAAAATCTAATAAAAATATTTTTTAAATGAAAAAAAAATTCCCCAAGATCTGCAGTGTAATATAACATTTAAAACAGTGCTAGCAGGGCTTGGATCATGGCAATCTCTTTCTTCAGAAGTAAAGTTTGGTGGCAGGACGTTGTCTGCCCACTGCCAAAGTTCTTGTATGTTAGCAAAAAGGAAGGATATCTGAGCAGTGCCTGTCACCATGTGAAAAACCTCAGATTCGAGCTGATGGAAGTAGGATTTGCTTATCTCAGTGGAGTTGCAGATCAGCCCCAGAACTCTGCTGGGTGGTTTTAAAGAGCGATGTGGCAATGCCACTCCACAGGAGATAGCTTCTCCTTCAGGAAGGCAATGCTTCTAGCTGGAGCAGATTGGGCAGCAGGCTGGGAAAAGGACAGCCCTGAGCATGGAAGAGGTGTAGAAAGCAAGAAGTGAAATCACCTATAGCAGACAAAGTCCTAAGCTGGTGGGTAGAAAGCGTGAAAGTGAACAGACAGCGTGAAAGTGAACAGACAGCATGAAAGTACTTGGATATGCATTGACATGAGAAAAAGTGGAGCCTGTGCCGTACCAGAAACTTCCTACATGCTTCCTATCCCCTCTCACTGCAGCCAAAAAGCTCCCTAAGGGATAAATCCTTCCTGGGTCTTCTGCTAAGTTTCTGATGGGATGCATGGCTCATGCATGCTGCTGGTGGTGAATGTCTGCATGCTGAATACACAAACTGCACAAACTGCACACAAACATTGTGTGAAACCATAAGTACTGGACAAAACTAAACTTTCTACTTAAAAAAGATCCATTCACAGTCTTTGCCTTCTTTCCCAGCTATGCAAAGTGCTAGTTTTGGTAGATAAAAGCAAAGAGCGAGATGGAAACTCCAGCGGCTCATACAGGACATTTGAAAGAAGTGTCATCTCCTTTTTGTGTCAAATCCCAGATATACATTTTTTCCTTCTTGCTTGGCATCTTGCCTACATTAAATTGCTGAATTGTGCTTCATTAAAATAATTGCTAATTGCATTTTACACTTTAGTTTAGTAGCTGCTCAACAACAGATCAGCTGTCAAAGATGCTAAGCATCTCCCGTGACCTAAAGGTTTGTCTTCACTTCACTGGGTCTCAGTGAGAACCCTGATGGTCTGCAAGTGCCAAGGCCTGGTATTCTGCTCAACATGTAGCTAGGCAGTAGGATGGGCCACATAATTGGAAGTCAGATTCTGGGGGACAGTTTCACAAGGTTTATTTAGAAATCCCTGATATTGTCTTTCAATTACTCCAAATCCAGATTTTATACTACCTCTAAAAACTGAGGCCACTGTCATGTCAGTGTTCAGGTGTAAAAAAAATACAATCTTTATTTCAGCTGCATAACAAGACTTGCATGTTAGCTTTACTAAGATGTGGTTGAAGCTACAGGGGATCCTTGCTTGAAAGCTGTGTTACAGCTCAGCTGCTTGTAGGGAATGAGAGAAAAGAAAGCTTTCCTGCATCCAACAAGACATACAACATATGTGCTACAAATAATGCCCTACAGTAGATGCTGTGCTGTTTGAGCAACAGCAGTCTGGGTTTGTAATTGTTAAAACTGTAATTAGTAGTGACAAGTATTTTGCAACTGGAGGACTAGGGATTTCTCTATAAGCTTTAGACCCCATGTAAAAAGTTTACGCCTTACATCCATCCTGATCTTGCCTTCTATTATTCAACATATGCATAGAATTGGGTAAAAGAGGCACTGTAGTGTGCCGAGATTGAAATAAAATTCTTTCCAGAGCCCCTGCCAGCACAGCTTACATGAAATTTCTCCTGGAAATAAGGTAGTTGTTGACATTTTCTTTCAGTGAGGAAAAGAGAGAGAAATGTGGGAGCAGCCACATGCTAAACAAAGACTTGTGGAAGAAAAAAATCTTTCGTCTTGATTGAACCTTTTTAAAGAAACTGTTCTTTGTGCCAAACTCTCATGTCTCCATTAGAGATCTCTCCGAGGGAATCCCATCTGAGTGTTAGATGAGACCCAAAATGACGTCTTGGGCCTGGACTTTTTTGGTGTGTATTGCACCCAACTACGAACTGATTTAGGTACCTCTGGCTTTTCAGAGCTGCCCTTCACCTGAATAACATGGGTCCTTACTCCACACAAGCCTCAGGGGACGATTGCAGGATCACAAAAAATACAGGGCTGCATCTTACCTCTGCTGTCTCAAGGCAGATATGGGCCACCCTTGCATGGTCACCTGGACACAGGAAAGCGATGGCGCTAAGGGACACTAATGCTGTCTTAGATTGTTTGGCCGTGGACACCCTCCCAGTAGGCAGGAGTGGGTTGAGTTTGGCTGGACACACTGGTGGGATCTGGAGAGAGATTGGCTGGCTGAGAAGTGAGCCACTCTGCTGCCCCAAAGGATCTGTTGTGCCTGCTATGGCTTATGTCACTTGGCTATCACAAGCTTCTTGTGTCTCTTGCTGGACTTTGTGTCTAAGAAGCCATGGAGAACTAAACCAGAAACGGAAATGCCTTGGACCAGCCCCTCTGCTGATGTAAACAGCAGCAGTTCTGTGAAAACAAATGAGCCATGTTGATCTACCTGAGCGAGTGGATTGCATCCAGCATTTCCACCTGTGACGCAACAGTTTACTCCCTTGTGCATTTTAGTAATGGGAGACAGATACCAGTTTTCTTAATGAAATGCAGTTTCCCCCTGATCCTCTTTATTTCTATTTTAAAGAGGATATCTAAGACAGGAGAATCCTAGACTGTTTCCCTGCATCCCACCCACCTCCAGCCAGCAGATGTTCATATTGCTCAGACCCATGCTATGAGGCTGACACTTGTCTCTGCATTGAGCTGAAACAAAATCGCCTACATCAGTATCCTGTAGTTGGGGGCTGCTTCAGTACCAAAGTTGAATGTTACACTTTTTTACACCCCAGAGCTCCTCCTTGTAGCCAAAATTTTTGCAGCATTAATCCCTGCATGTGATTCCAGGGATCCTTTCACCATGTGTCTTACCACAGAGGTGGGTATGACAACAGAGCAAACGACGTCATTACCTGTTTCTCACTGTCTGAAAACAGATCTTCTCACCCATTTGCATGTCCGCAGGTGTGAGGCTGTTTGGCACCTCATAGTTTCCTGATGCACTTATCCTCCCAGACAGTTGAGCTCTGTGCTGGGAACTCATCCCAGCAGGGATGCAGGGTGGGAAGTTCACTGCAGAGACAGCAAGCAGATCTGGGTTCCTGGGCTAACACCTTTCCCACAGTGCAGGAGAGCTGCATATGGAGCCCACCGCCTTTCCTGTGACTGGAAGAAGTCGCCACTGGAAAGCTGCTGGGTGAGGTTTTGCTACGTGCAATTTGCCACCAAGGTCTCCATTTCTAACCTGCTGCTTTCTCCAGGCAGCCTTTCTGTCAGCTGCCTCCCACCCTGTGCCTAAACTAGGACTGGCATTTCTCCCTTCCCTCTTTGAATGTGTTCATGTCAAATCTGGGGCTGTATGTAGCACAGCATTTGTTCCTCACTTGTGGACCCTGATGTGGGAAACTGGCATAACCCCAAGCTGCCTGTCTGCGAGAAGATAACAAGAAGAACTGCCTGTCGCAGATTAGTTGGAGTCTAACTGCATAGTCATTATACAAAGCCAAGTCTTATTAACAGGTTCTTTGTCTAAAACCAGTCATGTTATTCTTCCAGGAATTAACATCCATATCTTTACCTTCTTCTTCCTATAAATAGAATTCAGGAACTGATTATTCCTTAGCACTATTTCTCTAGTATTCCTTAATGACAGCAAAATCACAGCCATGGTTACAGTCCCCTAGGCACTGCCACATTGCCCTGCAGAAGACTTGGCCACCTCCTGGGGTGGCACAAGGCTGGGCTTCTTAGAAGTTCATTTAAAAACAATAATATTCAAGAATTTGATATATAGTGAAAGGAAGCTCCTTTTCCTAGAGAAAAAGAGCAGCACTGCTGGTATGTCTGCTGAGCTCAGGAGTGGGGCAGTTGGTCCTTCCTGAGCTACTCCCTGAGTGTCAGTGCCTTGCAGAGAAGGAGGAGGATTCACAGAACCATGGCTATGGGTCCCTCTCCCCAGGCAGGACCATGCAAATTACACCAGTGCCTCCAGCAGCCAAGTGATGATGTACAGAAAAAAGCTAGATTAGGCTGTGTGTTCTTGTGCAGCTGACCAAATTGTTTGGTAGAAGGCACTCATCTGAGCAATGAAATAAGGCTTCTGTTGGTAACTTTGACATCTTTCTGCTACAGTCCTAAATGGGAAGAGATTAGAAATCAAAGGAGGAGGAGGGGTAGGGGGATGTCTTTTTCTTAGACTGTTAATTTGTTAAACAAGGTTTATTTCAGATCACCTGCTAAGTTTTACATTTAAATTTTCCTACATTTTGCACATACTCTTTTTCACTGTATAATCTGTTTCTCTTGCTCTTCATGTGGATCCTTCTTTCGAACAGCAATCAGTATGACTTTCTATTGCAAAGGAAATCTTGACTAAATATAGTAACATAGAGGAGGTTGCTTAAGATCCACAGCATTCTGGTATTCCTTGGATGTTTATTTCAGTCAAGACTTTTTTCTTTGAAGAAAAACATTATTTTTCAAGAGGAAAGCTAACCAAACAAACGCAGCAACTGGTGCAATACCTGAAACATTTTTTCACTGCTGGATCACTAATTGAAAAGCCATCAGTATCCCCTGTGGAGATATACCCTTCCTACTGTGTGCTTATGGAGATCACCTCTAGGTTCTCCCTTGCTCTGAATGAAAGCACTTAGGCTGCATGGCCTAAGTGAAGGGATTCAGACATGCAGGTGACCTTCTCCCTTGTCCTTTCCCAGTCAGTGGGAAAATCGATGTGGAGGCCAGCAGCAAGTAAGCAAGGGTGCCACAGCCACATAGCTGTGTGCTGTCTTGGAGGAAAATATGGGGAAGGCAGAAAGAGCAGGCAGGAGAGGACAAGTAACAATCTAGGAGACAAGGTTATGGAGCAGTCAAAGTGGAAAGGCTAAGCTATTTCTAAAATCAGGTTTTTTCCTAGATTTTTTTCCAATGGATGATGTGCAGGTGATATAGATTCACAGGCTGTAGGATGGGCATCCCAGCTTCCACTGAAACCTCAGTTTTGCAGCCTTTTCCTGCCTGGGGTAGCTGTCTGCATGAGAACCATGGCCTGTCACTGGAAGGGTGATTCTGGGCAAGACAAGTCCAATTGAGCACAGGACAAGATTTGCTTTGACCAGCTCTGAAGTAACAGAGAAAGGGAACATCTTCATGAGACAGTGTCCCAGGGCACAGCTGACCACCTTGAGTGGTAGTCACCTGGACATCACTAGCCACAACCCCTCCTTGCCAAACCATCCACCTGGGGCAAAACTGCAGGCACCCACCCACCTCTCTGTCAGCAGGGCTGGGGTGAGGAGTCATGCATCCTGCTCTTGGGGAAGGCCCCTGTCCCTCACTAGCAGCCAAACTGTCCCACAGCATCACTCATGCTTCTGGGTCTCTTCTCTCTGTCTGTCTGTCCCTCTCTCCAGGGAAAGTCTCTGACGAGCAAGCGCCTCACAGGCCTGATGCAGTCCTCCTGACGGTTTCAGCCCACTGCCCCACAGAGGAGACACCTGGGACCACTGCTGGGTATGGGGCATTCTGTGGAGAGTGGGTCCTCACTGCGGAGAGAGCCTGAGCCAGCGCAGGTGGAGAGCCACACGCCAGGGGAGCACCTGTTCACAGTTTACATCGACACTTTCCTACCTGTACCGATTTGTAAGGACACCGTGCAGCTACTTTGTTTCCATGTGGGGTTTGGAGGAACACTCTTCACCTTATCCAGAAGGTCAACAAGGCAAGGGATATCTGTCTTAGTATTCAAGGAAATGGACCTAACCGCAGCTTGGAGAAGGAAGAGCTGAGAGAGATCAGTATTTCTCCTTCATCTCTTCTCTCCCTTACATGGCTGTAACAGATACCACCACAATTCCACATGCTCTCTTTCTTGTGGCTGTCTGGATCCAATAAAATATCAGCTGGAAGTTGCTTCTCCTTTTCACAAAATCTCAAATGCCTTTTTCCTGCAGATTCATTAACTTTAGCTTTGGTGGGGGTTTTTTGGTTTGGTTTTTTTTTCCCTGTGTCTCTCCTTTAAAGAAATAAAAAAAAAAAAAGACAGTGTGGAAGTTCATCACTTGCTGTCCTTCCATAGCATGTAGCATGTCCAGAGATGATGGCCAAATCCTCAGCTGAAGTCAGGAGAATGTAAGTGATTTTCATCACCTGAGGATCTGCCCCATCAAGTCAGACTCTGATCTTGGTGCAGATCCTCTGATGTTAGTGGAATCGCTCTGCATGTGCGTCTAGTGAAAACGTGATCAGACTCTGCCTGATACTCAAGAAGTCCTGGTTTAGATGCGTAGTGCACACACAAACATACACATGCAGAATTTAAGAGTGAGTTGGTTTATATTGTATTTAATTTTCTATTTTTTTAAGGTTTTGCATACTTTATGATGGATGTTCAAGCTTTACTCCAAGCAGATAGAATTGAACCATGTAAAGGAGATCAAAAACCTGCTCACACATCTACAGGGAAAGGCAACTCTGATGAGGGCAGGTGTCAGAATTCAGTCTACAGTGAGGAGAGAATTGATGGAGATGGGACCAGTGGAAGTAGAGTATGAATGCACAGGGCACTGGGTGCCAGGTAACCCCTCCTGAACAGCAGCACGTCCAGCTGTGATGAAAAGCTCACGCAACTAATTCCACTGAGAAGCATCATTGTAAGAGTGAAATTGTACCACTTGCAGAAATGAGCTTCCAAGAAAAGTCAATCAACCTACAGTCCACAAATATAAATGCAAGAGGTGACACAGTAGCTTGTTTCAAACCATTGGGAATATAGAGGTTAGGATGAGAACAGAACTGAAGTGGCTTTAATTAAAAAACTCACTTATAGTAGCTGTGGATAGGAAAATTGACTGCATTCACACACAGTATATAGTCTATACAGCAGATTTTCAAGACTTGGTTGACTTAGTGCCACAAAACCTCCTGAATTTTGCAAGCATTCAAATCAAGTGTTTGTGAAAACAGACATCCCTTGATCTTCTTCACTCATGATAAGGTAAATTGGCTTTTTGTGCAGGTGTTAGAAATTGCTATATGGCTACAAGTCTGCATTCCTATGCAGGGAAAATCATGTAGCTAATTAGACAGCTGGTTATCAACAATCCTCACTTCTGAGGCAAGTATTATTCTACTATCTAAGGCCTATATATGCACAAAATCAGGCCACCATAGTTTCTGTCAGAAAGAGGAGCTTTCCTCTCTACCTAGGACATTTCTTATCTTAATACTTCTTTTTTCCCCGGAAAACTGCTATTGTATATTTTACCTAAGGTCCATAGGAACGTCTACACCTGCATGCATGTACAGTAGAATACTGAGGATGGTATTTGTTCTTTACACACACCTGTTCCCATAAGCAGCCTGTTGTCTGAGGTGTTCCAACCAAATTTGTCCTGCACTTACATAACACACAAGCAAGTCTGGGACTCCAGAACCACCATGGTTGTGTCTGTCCATTCATGTGGATTCATGTCTTGTCCTACCTCTGAACAAGACATTTGGTTCTGTCCAAACTGTCACTTAGCTGTCCTTGCAGGAGCCATTTGTCCTATGTTGCCCACACAGACAAAGGGTCCCCTCGGATAATAGTGTCTTTGCTTAGTAGGCCTGGTTATCCATTCATGCATGTTCATATGTGTCCACTTACATAATCCCTAGGAAAATGCAAAGATTGGCTTTTCTCAGAGCCTTGATGACATTGTTTTTATCTGTGTCAAACCCACCATTGTCATGTGTCACTGGAGCTCTGTAAACCAACAGTTGCTCTACTACCAGTGCTGCCCAGCCTCTAGGCTGAAGGAGGTCTGTCGAGGTTTCCTGTAGGAGGTCTGTCGAGGTCTGAATCCCCAATTCGGTCTGCAGAGCATTCCTGGGTGAGATGTATGCATAAATCATGAAACTCTGACGTACAGCAAGGAGCAGATTCAGCAAAACCTTGCCACGGGGTCTCTGCTTCCCAGTGGGTTCCTTACATTAGACAGGTCTTTTCCTGGGGGAAGAGTGGGGTAGTTCCATGGAGGGTCCTTAGTGTCCTGCAGCATGGGAGCACATATGGGCAGGACTGGAGGTTGATGGCAGGTGCACATGATGGGTGGAATTGGGGTTATGGTCTGTGCAGGGAGCAGCAATGCCAGACTTGAAGTGGGAGATATGCCACTGTCTTATGAGTGTAGAGGCCAGTTTTCTCTTTCCTGCTCCGTTCCTGTTGGACAATTGTGTTGGCTTCTGCAGTGTTTTGCCTATGGGGAATATGTGGTTTTTGAACAGGGAATGGAGGGAATTTTTAGATACTGAAAGCATGCACATAGGCATACATCAGGGGGCCTGGATGTTGAACAGCTTGCCATTTAAATGCACACTCATGCAAGATAATCTGCTCAGTAATGACTAGCTGAGAGGACAGAGATGCATGTTCTCTGGAGAGAAGAAAACTCTGCTTCTCATTTCCTGACTAGATTTCTCTAAAATAAACATGAGAGTAGACAAGACCTCCTCCTGGGAACACACATGAACTTCTCTTCACATGTCTTTTACTTCACATATCATGATACCAATATGTAACTACTACCACATGAACCTCATTCTTGAATTATTGCTTTTTAATGGCATTGCTTATTCCAGGCAGTGCTGCTCTTGTACTCTCACCAATATCCCACTGAGTGTTGCAAGCAGTAATATGATGCTTTATAAGAGTCCCATGTCTTCCAACTACCTCATCGTTCTGAAGATGAGTTAGGAAATCAGATTTCCACCTCTATTTATGTTCTAAATGGCATTGTTTCAAGACAAGGCAGTATGGAAAGCTTTTACAATGTCCATGCTGTGCAAGCTAGCTACAAAGCTTCCCATACTTACAGGGCTATGGCTGTGAAATATTGCTGAACACTGTTATTTGGATAACAGAGTATTCAGTGTATTTGTGGCTATTGTGGCAAACTGACACCAGGACAAGCACTAGGAAGGTTCGACAAGCCCATGCAGACAGCACTGGGCTAAAGAAAATGGATTAATGCACTCTCAGCATAACTCAGTGCTAAGGTCCCATAGAGGACTGTAATAAAATGGTATCAGGGTAGCCATAAAAAGTGGCGGTAAGCTGACATAATAATACCAGGATAAATGTAGCAATAAGGTAACACAGGCCACTGCAGTAAAGTAGCATTTTGATAATGCAACAATAAGACACAACAGGAGGCTGCAGTAAATTTGGTTGGGGAATAAAGCAGTAATAACTGTGTGTGTGTGGACAAACAGTGGTACATTTGTACTGCAGCAATAAAGATAATACAAGGTGTCCTAGTAATAAGTTACTACAGTAACAACATGACACACTGTAAAGTTATATCAGGATGCTTCCATGCTGCAATCAAATCCTGCAAAAGGTGGTAGCGAGGCAATAAAGACAAAATATGCCCGATTTCAGACTGCAAAGCATAGGTCAGTTTTCTGCTCGGTAACCCGAAATCTGGGATGTTCTCAGCAATACCAGTCCTACTGCTCCCTACTTTGGAGGAAGCTGAGGCAAGATCATTCCTCTATCCAGTCTATTATTTTGGTTTGAAAATAAAAATTTGACTCATTATCTCTTCAGCCAAGACAGACTGTAGTGAAATTTTTTCAGTTAGTCCTTACTCAGGTGAAACCCTAGTGATTTCAGTGAGTCATTTGCCTTGGAAAAGATATGGGTCTCTCATCTTCTGTCATGGGTGATGCTTTTAGCCCACAATTATTTCTGTTTGAGGGTGGGGGAAGGTGAATCCAGGTACAGAACATATGACTGTATTGTTCTGTTTCCTGAAATGCACAAATAAACTGAGCATCCTGGAAAAGTCAAAGCATTAAGGATCTAGTGTGTTCTGTCTGTCATGCATGCATGCACACATGAATAATCCTGCTGGAATCACTGTGAGTCCTGGATGCATCCACGGGCAAGGCTTTGCCTAGCACTGTTCTCAGTGTCTCCAGCTGAGTGACAGAAGCAGTGAATCTTCTCAAGATTTACTTTTTTTTGTATTATCTCCTTTCCTTATTTTCCATGTGTTTTGGTTTATTTTTATTTAATCTCACTTCTGTATGAAATGTCATTAGAAAAAGAAAACAGTTTGCCATAAGACAATACGCAGCACAGTGGGCAAAAACCAGGTACGTACATTTGCTGTCTTTGTACCCTTCAGTGAACGGTAAAGCATTCTGGAAAATAAGCAGCAACCACTGTTATACTCAATAATCATCAGGCATAAGGGTTTAGTTGAAGTATATATGTCAACAGCAAGGCTTGAATGGAGCGTGTACTAGATAACAAGATGGCCTCCTAGGAAAAAGATGCAAATAGGACACTACTGCAAACTCCTAACTCGAAGGAGCAGTTCACAGCTGGCTTTGGCTCCTTCAACCAGTCCCAAAAGATATGAATTTTCTGCCATGTCTTTCTGAACCTTTGCACAACAGCTTTGCTATCCCTTTATGTGGTTTCCTCTGTCTGTAGCTGATTGTGCTCAGTTCAGGTTTTGAGCAGGGCTCCAATATGCTTTGGCTTGGCTCTTGCCTTAAACTCCTTGGCTTGCTCTTATTGTGGTTTAATGATTAAGCAGGATTATTAAAGTAGAGCTCACAGTAGGGTAAGATGGGCTAGTTTATCATGTTTTTTTTTTTTTTGTTTAAGCTGTAAGCAATTCTACAGCTTCTTAATGCTGTTTATAACCTGAGATAGAGAACAAGCAAGGCAGCCGCTCAGCAGAACAGTGAGCTGGTGAACAATACACTATCTTCACACCCATACATACTTTGAACTTAATGGTGAGAAGAAATGCTTTGTAGTGAGAAAAGTAATCTCACAGCAGGAGAAAGTCAGACATGATCAACTTTTTCATGTGATACAGATTTTGCTTTGCCAGCCCCTAGCATCTGCAAAGCTCCCAGCTAAGGGCCTGCCACCTTCTAATCCTGCTGCTAAGCATTTGGAAATAAGCTTTTCAAAGGCTGTCTTTGCACAGCAATGCTATTACTCAAAGCCTTTAAATGTGAATTTATGACTGCTGCCACAAGTGTCAGTAGTTACCCTCTTGCATTTGCAACAGGAAACTGCAGATTCACCCCTCACAGAGTGTGGATGTTAGTGGGCAGAATATAGGGAATAATTTGTAGGATTCAGGCTCAAATGAGTTGCACATGAGGGAATCTCATACTGTTTGAGATGACCAAAATTGCCCAGGTCATCCACATAGAGTTGACAGCAATGACAATGGGTTTACCAGCGCACTCCTGTCTGAAGATACCCTGAAACAACTCTCTGTAGGCAATGGCATTGATCTCTGAATATTGCTAGCTGTCAGCAGAGATCCTAAACCGAGTTTCTCTCTCTCATCTTTGGAGATTTAAACCATGGCATCTTTCCATAAATAATAGGCGGCAGCCAGCCCTGAGCACCAACTTCTATGGGTGGACTAGGAAATCCTCATCTGGACTGGAATTTCAGGAGTGATTGTTTCCTTTTGGATCCTTGTTAAGCTTCCTCACGTCCATCCATGAGCCAGTTATTCTCTTCGTAGCCTAGCACTGTGGGTGTCTGATTCTTGTCCTAATTCAGTGTGAGTTTGATGCCATGTGGATTAAAGCACACCTGATTAAAAAAGAAATTCAAATGATGCTTTTATATGACACAGCTTTTACCCTAAAAGCATATGGGGTTCTAAAATGCTACACTGTTCCTCAGAGGTCATTTGGGGCCAAACACAGAAAAAATGAGGCACTATGAAATTTTCCTCTACAAGGAAAAAAAATCTGAACAGCCTTCTATCCTCATGGTGTGATTGAAGGCTATCAGATCAGGGCAGCAAGTTCTGTCCATGGAGACTTGTCCAGTACCAGAGACTCATCACTTCTCTCCAGAGTCATGTCCCCATTCTAGCAGAGTGCAAGCCCTGCGAGACAGGTGGAGGGGAGACCCAGGGAGGTGTGTAGGGGGTCTGTGGTGGCCACAGGGAAGCACAAAAGTGGGTGGAGGTGAGGTTCCAGAAGATAAATGGGATCTCTGAATCCCTGCTGCAGACATGAAATATCATCCTCTAGTGTTGCTACAAAGTGTGCTGGTAAAACAGTCATGGATGCGAAGGTGGGAAGCGTCCCCTTGCATGAACTCTCCATTGCCTGCGCTTCCAGCACAGTGTGAATGTGTCACCGCTGGTGAGTGTTTTTGGCCTCACATAGGCATGGAGTTAGCCCAGGATTTTGAGTATGGGCATTTGCGTGCAAGGCCTGGGAGCCAGCTGATAGTGCTAGGGAGCAGCTGCGCCCACTGTGGGGACCGCCTCAGTTGCTGCTGCGGGAAGCAGGGGCCTGCCTGTGGCGACCTGCTGCCTCGGCAGCGGCTGTGACCCTTCCTAAGGCACCTTCCAGCTTTTGCAAACAAGGAAAACAAAGGCTTCACTCCAGGCTTGAAAGCTCTGTTGTGCCTGGAGTGTGTTGAAGCCACCTAGTTCTCTTCAGCCCACATCTCTGCTGCTGTCAGCTATGCTCTCTGTGAACTTCATTGCTTCCCTTGGCACCAGCAGCCTGTGAAAGGCTCTGCTCCCCCAGACAATCAGGGAAGCATCACATCAGCAAGCTCCGCGAGTTGCCTTGCAGGAGGGGGAGACATGTAGCTGACTGCAGCTTTAAGGTGTGAAAGGTCCCAGGGCTGAGAGGTGTTTGCAGCCCAGGCTCTCCACTTCGCCAAGAACAGCCCAGGCACGCCTATGTGAAGTGAAGCTGCAGACCTGAGGTGCAACCACCAGTAACCCATCTCTGAGGACCATGCTGCTTTCCAGACCTCCTGTGACACACACTCCTCCCCCAAGCTGTGCCCAACTGTGGTATCCGGGGGCCACTGAGCTTTCATCCTTCATGTCATCTCTGTTTCCTTAGTGTCATTGCCTCTGCAGAACTTGTACCCTTTCTGATTTTGAAGCAAGGGAACAGTACAGGGCAGGGAAACTGATTCCCAAGATATTAAAGATGAACACCTACATGTGTCAAACAGGGGGTCTAGATCATGAAGGTATCAGACTGAAAGAGTTGTCATGTGCAGTCCTTTGTCCTGCAGTCTAGGCTTAACTGCCTACCCAAACTGCCTGTCCTCCTGTGATGACCTGCCTCTGGACATAGAGCCATTCTGCTGTGATGCTGAATTCTGTCTTCTGTGTAAAACAGCCCTCACAGTCACAACCAGGCAGAACTTAGCTGCCTTTTGCCATCCTTTAATCAGAGAGTTGTCAGAGCCTTCTGGAAAGCAGCACAGCAAACCACAGACTTCTAAAATGTGGAAGAAATGGCAAGAGCAGTTCTAGGGATCTGAACAGGCTGGGCCGCTGGGCTGAGGCCAATGGCATGAGGTTTAACAAGGCCAAATGCCGGGTCCTGCACTTGGGGCACAACAACCCTATGCAGTGCTACAGACTGGGAGAAGTCTCTCTAGAGAGCTGCCTGGAGGAGAAGGACCTGGGGGTGTTGGTTGACAGCCGACTGAACTTGAGCCAGCAGTGTGCCGATGGCATCCTGGCTTGTATCAGAAATGGTGTGACTAGCAGGTCCAGGGAGGTTATTCTCCCTCTGTACTCAGCACTGGTGAGA
The DNA here is from genome assembly GCA_013389865.1 of Piaya cayana. Taxonomy (NCBI): domain Eukaryota; kingdom Metazoa; phylum Chordata; class Aves; order Cuculiformes; family Coccyzidae; genus Piaya; species Piaya cayana. Next base: position 54,509 of record WAAB01017262.1, on the reverse strand, counting down.
CCACTCCTCCAATACTGCATTCAGTTCTGGGCCCCTCACCACAAGAAGGATGTTGAGGCTCTGGAGCGAGTCCAGAGAAGAGTGACAAAGCTGGTGAAGGGGCTGGAGAACAGGCCCTATGAGGAGCGGCTGAGAGAGCTGGGATTGTTTAGGTTGGAGAAGAGGAGGCTGTGAGGAGACCTCATTACTCTCTATAGCTACCTGAAAGGAGGTTGTAGAAAGGAGGGAGCTGGCCTCTTCTCCCAAGTGACAGGGGACAGGACAAGAGGGAATGGCCTCAAGCTCCACCAGGGGAGGTTCAGGCTTGACATAAGGAAAAAATTCTTCACAGAAAGGGTCATTGGGCATTGGAACAGGCTGCCCAGGGAGGTGGTTGATTCACCTTCCCTGGAGGTGTTTAAGGCATGAGTAGATGAAGTCCTGAGGGACATGCTTTAGTGTTTGATAGGAATGGTTGGACTCGATGATCCAGTGGGTCTCTTCCAACCTGGTGATTCTATGATTCTGTGATTCTAGAGCTACCTGCACCAAATTGTAAATGAAATTACTAGTATGGGCTTTCTCTTTTTCATCCTCTGTGTTACTGACCTCATGAAAATGGCGACAATTTCACATCAGTGTAAGAGTGCTTTGGATATGACCCTTTGAGTCATCTTCCAGGACTTTGAGGTCCCTAATGAGTCATGGGAATGATGTACCCTGGCTGCAGGTGAAGAGAACTGGATCATCTTCCTTTTGTTGGCTTCCTGCCTGTCCATCAGGTCATCCTTATAGCCCACTCTTGTGTGACATGACCTTCCCTCCCTGACTTTCTTTTCCAACCAAGCAAGCAGTTTCCAGCAAACAATCAAGGTACTGTAATAAGGCATTCCTGTCCTCATGGTGTCTTAGTTTCTTGGGAGCCAAGGCAAATCAAGTTACAGAGTATATGCAAAGTACCATAGTCTTATATCATATGAAAGGACAGTTCGAAAGGAGAGAGGGGCAAAAGAGAAAGCTCTGTGTTTGCATTCATCTCTGAAATGACGGATTCTCCCTTCCTGGAAGCAGTGTTGGCATAAATAAAGCCAGCAAAGGCTTTTCTGTAAGAACTCCCTTCACTACCAATAGTCATGGAGTCATAGATGGAGTCATAAAGTCTGGCAGCTCATCTTGAATTGCTTCCTATAATCAGCAGGATTTTGCCTACTGAATATTTACCAAGGTTGCTTTATCTAGGACATCCTTGAAACCTCCAAGGATGGGACCTTAGCAGATGCCCTCAGGAACCCATTTTTTTTCCTATTTGAAGCACTCTTACTGAGAGGGGAAAAAACCAAATGTCTGGTGTGCAACACAAAAAGTCATCTTCGAGTAAGTTTGAAAACAGTGAGAGCCATCTGTAGGTCACAACCAGAAAAGGTGTTCAGCATTGTAGAATTTTTTTCTCCAAGTATTTCTCATAATATATATTTTTTCAGTGTCTTTAATTTATTGCACTTTGTATCAATATGAACTCTACATGGTGATACAGTGTAGATATTTGTGTACTATCATGTCTCTTTTCAGCCTTATCTTCATCCCAAACTATAACTGCTGAGGCTTTAATCATATACCAGTTTCCTAAAGATTGCTATCAACATTGCTGCCTTTCTTATTCTTGAAAAGATCACTCAGGAAGAAACATCATAATGTGAAGACAGAAGGGCTGTACTTATCCATACAGCACAACTACACAGCCATTTGCCTAAGTAAGGTATCTCCCTGGCATTGTGCTCTTCATGGCAAACTACATGCATGTGTCACACATGTTGTGGTGTAATATATTTGTTAAATGGATTTATTGCACATCTTTGACTGCTTTGCCTGCCTTCATCCCACACTGCCATCTGTTCTGTGGCTACCACCTCCGCCCCATCCACTCTCCTGAGTACCTACAGAGGGCTGCCAGGAAAACAGTTCCTTCTTTTCTTGCCAAATTTGGAATTTCAGTTGTAAATTTACCCTAGCAAGAATGCTAAAGGGAGACAGAGTCAACACTAAAGCCGCTCCAGTTTTCCTGTTGGGCACATTTTCAGTTCTGTCACAGTAGCTGTAAAGGGGAGCTGACTCCCATCAGAAAGGGGTTGTGCCCAGCACTGCACAAGGAATCAGCAGTTGTGCCCAGTACAGGAATTTGTGCTCAGGAAGAGCAGATCATCAAAGACTTTAAAACTGCAATATCTGTAGGATTAGAAAACAATTCCGTTATTGACATGCATGACATTCTCACAACCCTGTACATTTGAGGTCATTTAAACTAATGCACCTGGCTATAATGAGTGAAGGTCTTTTCAAAAACAGTTGCAATAAAATGTGTTAAAACTACCTAGATCACTCCTGGAATAATTTTTACACAGAACAGGCTTGTGTAATATCCACAGGGCTTCTTTGTTTGCATTTAATACAAGCCATCCGGCAGTCATGTTAGAGAAAGCTTTATACAACACTGCCATCACACTTGTCAATACAGAGATACATCCAAGCAGATATTTCCACAGTCAAGTAAGGCTCTCTACACCCAAGTTCCCTATAAAATAAGGCAAATGTGTTTTTTCCTATAGTATACTCTGCAGATTCTCTTATCTGGAGATAGTATGTGCTCCCCTCAGAGCTGTACTGGCACTGCAGCCAGGCATGGGACACTGCTGAGGTTACCAGCCTGCTCTTTGTGACTCATCCCAACTGAGTGTTTGTGTGACAGCACACTTGAAATGATCCAATTCCTTCATTTACCTGAAAGACCACAGGAGCACCTGCAGTAGTGAGGTCTTTTCTGGCAATATGTACAACAGAAGGAGTAGAATTTGACTTGATTCAATGAGCTTCATCTCCACAGGACAGAAGCAGGCATTCTACTTAGACTGATGGAAGATCCCCAGGGGAGAGGAGGTTGAGAAAGAGTTCCCAGCAAGCTCACTTTCAGCTCTCTCTGTTCCCATCCTTGAAGGCAAGGACCCAGTTGATGAGCTGATGACTCAGAAAGTCCTTTGATCTTCTTGGCCTTCTTCCCTCTGACCATCTCAGATCCCCTGAGACTGCTGAGCTACTGTGTATGTAAATCTTGACCATCACCTCCTGCCTCTCCAGAGTGCTTGAATAATGGCCTGGAATACAGGATCATTTCTTTAACACTGCACTTGCATCAGGGATGTAATTTATGATTGTCGTGGAGGGGACCATACTAGGCTTATCACCACTACACAACAGTGTTGATGGAAGACTTGAAAATGCAGGCATAGCACAAGGTGCTAACCTCAAACATGCTGAAGGCAACCTGTCCCAGCCACATTGTGAGAGGTCACACACTGGGTGACAGACCTCCCTCTAGGGCCAAGTGGGGCTTGGACCACACAGCCAGGCTGCTTTGAGGTTTAACAGGGAAATTAAAAGCATGGTGCAGACTCCATGTGGACATGTGGGCCCAGCAGAGGGGCAAATTTGTTTCCAACAGGAGCCATTTCATTGCCCCCTGGCCTAAACTGTAAATTTAAAAGAAAAACCAAACTGCATATGGCTGTTTTCAACATCACATGCCAAAGAAGTGTCAAGGTCTGCGATACCAGGTAGAAGTAGGGCCCAATATTATAAGTGGAAAATAAATTTCTATTACCCTGTGAGCCTGTCATTCCTGATCAAAGATCTCTTTGGCAAATTCTGTCTTTTTTTGTGTTAACAAATTACCCACAGGTAGTTTGCACTATCTCTGAGATTATTCAATATTTAAATATACCTGCCAGAGAGTTATTCCTAGAGAAAAATCTTGATCTGTAGCTCATTCACAAAACAATTGCTATTGGCATTGGATAGATGAAATTCACAGTGTTTTGCTTGGACATGCAGGTCATCTGGTATTGTCTCTGCCACCCAAAACTATGGATATAACTGTTATAATGAGGTTTGCTCAACCTTTCTCTGATATTTGTTTTAACTTGACTGTTTTCAGAAACATTTCTCTACAAGTTCTAACTCAGAATGTTCCTTTAAAGAGAAGGAGTGTGAAAAGAGCCAAACCAAAACAGTTGTTTATTTACTTGCTGAAAAACAGTAGTCAGAGCCATTCTCTGTACTGTGGGTGCGGAATGTACAGAGTTGTATCCAGCTGCAAGGTAAGTGCCCACAGTATTTATGCAGCTAAAACTTCAATGAAAGTTGTTAGACTCTCCTTGTTTGGACAAAAATCAGCAAGCCTGTATTCCAACCTTTGCTATCCAGGTGTTTTTTCATTCAGACAAATAATAATTGTATCTTAAGGCTACTAGAAATAACCAATCCATAATGAAAAGGTTGCTGGTTTTAATGTACATAGAAAAGGCCTACCACTCACTTTAAAGGTATACAGTAAATCAAACTGCATTTTCTTGCCACTGGTTAGCACTTAATTTCTCTGAGAGTTGACACCACTCAACTTTTAGAAGGCAAAGAGCAATTGTTGGCCTCTGGACTTTGTGGGAAGATGTGGTTGAATATTTCTGTAAAAAAAACCAAAGCAAACCAAAATAATTTCTTCTGTTAAAAAAGAGCAATGTGTCAGTGATTACAATAGTTTCTTTTATCTTCTTCGTTCCACCCGTTCTTCCCCCTCCTGGGGAGGAAAAGGACCTCTTCCTGCAGCATCTTGATAGATGCTACCTCACTACAAGAAAGACACTGAGGTCCTGGAGTGTGTCCAGAGAAGGGCAACAAAGCTGGTGAAGGGGCTGGAGAATAAGTCTTATGAGGAGTAGCTGAGGAAACTGGGGTTTGTTTAGCCCAGACAAAAGGAGGCTGAAAGGAGACCTTATCACTGGCTACAACTACCTGAAAGGAGGTTGTAGTGAGGTGGGTGTTGGTTACTCCTCCCAAGTGATAGGTGATAGGACAAGAGGGAATGGCTTAAAATTTTACTTCCCAGGGAGATAGTTCAGTCACCATCCCTGGAAGTATTTAAAGCATGGGTAGATTAAGTACTTAGGGATATGGTTCAGTAGTGGGCAGGTATGGTTGGACTCGATGATCTCAAAGGTCTTTTCCAAACAAGTGATTCTATGATTCTATATGAAAAGCATGTTTTTCCTTAAGGTTCTTTGGAGTTAACACTGTGTTTGTTCTTAATTCATTTGCATGTCAGGCCAAGAGCTATTTTGCTACTCTGTTCAAATACTGCTCATGTTTTACTGGAACAGCCAAAATGAACTGACTTTTGATATGTGATCAATGTCTACTCATTTGTTACACCATTCATAAAAGAGACATAAGATACAGTTTTAGCTAGGGTTCTGCTGAACCAGCAGCTGAACTCTTGACATCGTGATGAAGCTAAGTTTCAAATAAAAGACTGCAATATATGGTCCTTCCTTAGCAGAACTTCTGCTGGTTGACCTAGACCCTCTTGGTTCCAGAATGACACAGCAAATCCTTTGGTTCAGAATACAGCCTTATACCACATACCTGTAGTCATTGGTAAATGGCCCGGCCCACTTCTTTCTCCCCCCTTTAACTAGGAATGCGTATGTTCTTTGTCTTGGTGTCTAAAACACTGGGTTTCCCATTAGCTTCCAACTACTAAAAAAATTATCCCTCCTGGCTCAAGCTATACTAAATCTGTGTCACGGTACCTGCCTTAATGCAACAACCTCTTCCAGCTGCACATTTATGAAACTGCAAGCCTCAGGCCCAGCTAACAGAGCAGCCAGAGTGCACAGAGCATCATTCAGCCATGGTGGGGGTGGATACCTGGGAAAATGCACTTGTGACAGCTAGAAGAGGTGGCAGAGGGAAGGAGGAGCTGTTGTACAAAACTTCAAACCAGAGGAGCTTGTAACACCTCTGTAAAAAAGGCTGAAGACTTCATTGGGTTGAGAAATGGCAGGACATGATGAAGCTGCCTGTCTGAGAAAATGAACAGCAGTGGCATTGCATATGGGAGGCAAAGACTAAGAACAGGAGATGCAGTGAAACCAAGGAAAATATATTTAGTTTTTCATTTTGTGCAAGACACAAAGCTAAGCTTGCACTCAGCTGCAGACAGTCTAGGACTGATGAATGTTTCACATGGGTCCTGGATTTGCAGGGAGCCTGGGGCTGCTGTACAAGCAAGTCAGCTCAGGCAGTGGCAGGCTGCAGTCAGCACTGGGCCAAGTTATTGGTGGACAAAGTAGACTTCTCCACCTGGAGCTACCTTCCAGGCCACATTTCAAATGAATTTGTTGTTACCTTTTGAAAAACTCTACAGGAGGTGTTGACTTGTTGAGTCCAGCAATCCCTTGGAGTGACTTTGGGGCCAGTATTTTCCAGTAAGTCTTTCATTTCAACTGAGCCAAAACTTCATCTTGGACAAATCCTCTATTACAGTGTATGGCCTTGGGACAGTCACGCGTTGTTTTGATTTCAGCACGGAGCAAACCCTCTGTTCTTTCACTATGTCATGAAGCACACCACATTGTGCCTCGGCTTCTCTTTCCATTGAGTCCCTGGGCATCATACCCTGCCTTGCTCACACACAGCACTGGCAAAGCAGACAGAATGGAGAAGCCAAGTCTTGCACCTCCCAGGGATTTTGTGCCCTGTGGGGATCCTGTTCACTTACACATGGTCCAAACAGGCAACTGGCATTTTTTGACAGTACCAAAACCATCTGTCCCAATTGTCGTTAACATACCCTAGTGACAGCACTAACAGGGAGCTGAATCAGTCCCTCTGAAGAGAGCATGACAGCTCTGCTTTACCCAGTTACTGACCCTGGTCTCCTGATCTCCCATTCATCTTTTCATTATGGTCTGTAGGACTGGGGTATTCAATCTCTTGTCTCGAGCAGATAAGTAAGAGATAGTTGTGGGTCAGAGCTGCCTCTAATGTACTCTCAAGGACTCTCTGCAGCTACATAGTGTTGTCTTGAACATGCAGGGGAAGGACAAATGCTATTTCTGCCCTGGGAAGGCAGTAGATATTAAATCAACATAATGAGAGCTGATGAGGACAACACAGAGAAAGCAAGAGTTATGAGACCTGGATGTTATGGGCCCAAGGGGCACAGGGATATGCATGCTAATTTCTCCTTTCTCCTGCAGCCGTACAGACCACAGAGCGCTGCTGGGCTACTGAGTCCCTATAGCAGTGCTGCTGGGAAAGGTTGGTGCTGTGCTACTACCAACGGCCCTTCTGTAAGGGGTGAGGTGCCAGGACGACCTACTGTGGCAGGATTTCCATCTGGGGAGTGCTGAGGGACCTCTTGGCTGAGGGACAACTGCAGACTTCTTTTCCCTTACCCCCACAGGAGAAACAAATCCTGGGTGCAGGCACTGGGGTAGGGGTACATTCCCTACCTGGAACTCTGCCTCCAGATTGCAGCTTTGCAAATACCTAATGTAAAGTGCACAAAAACATTCCCTCAAACCATTTTGAAGAGCTCTGGTCTTGCCCCAGCTGATTTCCACAGCGCATATTTCCTGGCCAGCAGTAAATTTCCTGGCCATCAGCATCCTCCTCCCCTGCCACCCCCTACCCCCAAAACACTGAAGATGAACATGTTATTATTGGTCTGCCTGTGAGTGAAAACAGGACAAAGCACAGGAAAGCAATACAAGCCAAAGACCTCACTCAGAAGGAGGTGAAGAAACATGAGACATAAACCAGAGATGCTGTGCTAATCCTAAATGCCTGAAACCAGGAGCTGGAGGGGAAGAGAGTTTTTTCCACATATTCCTTTTTCAAGAGCAGCTTCAGTTTAATAGCTGGACTTGAAATTAAAGGGTTACAGCTTCTCTCAGAGGCAAATGAAAACTGCCATTTTTATACTGGTAACTTGTTCAGAGGCACTAGCCACTCTTCATGCTGATTGTCTTCTCACTGCATAATCACCATCAGCAGCTTTCTTTGCCTCTTCCTAAAGATTATCTACATGGATATTTTCTTTCCTAATGCATTTCCAGGGACAATAAGAAAGTTGGAGCATAAATTAAACAAGACGCCTGGAGACTCTGATTCAAAAATAGCGTAGCTGAATTCCTGACTGAGAGGGGAAGAAAGTGTGAAACTAAATGCAGTGCCTGCTGACAGCTTTTCCCTTGCCATGCCCACAACAATTAAGCATAGACACACGGATAGGTTGGCCAGGAAAGCACCTTTGTGCACGCATGCTAATTTGTTCGCAAGCTGCAGCACACAATTAATAAAAATGCCACTCCACACATTCCCAAAAACAAAGAAGGAATGCTGCAAACATTCAGAGCCAGAGAGACTGAAAAGGGCACACACAGCAGCTGGCTCAAGGACAAGCAGGATTTAGGGAAGAACGTACTGTTCACCTTGCTCTTGCCATCAGGATTGCTGGGTGCTAACAATTTAAGTTCCTGTTCTGTTAGGCTGCCAGTAGAAAATGAGCAGAGGTGAGAAGATACTTTCCGAGGCAGGAGAAAGAAGTGCAGGGGCATTGAATTTAAACCCAGGAGAAATGGGCCTCATGAGCCTTACACACAGTCCTAATGTCAATCCAGGGTCAAAAGAGGGCAAAGAACAATCCATCGTCATAATAAAATGCTGGCTTTAGCTGTGATGGGTGGAGAGAGTCAGGTTGCTGTTTCTCTACTCCATCCCAGCTCTTTCCCCTTTATGAGCTTAAATGTTGGAGTTTCTTTAAAGAACAGGAGCAAGCAGAAATCAAATGCTCACTCCCAAAATGAAGCTGACATGAGCCTCTGGCTTTGAGGCTGGATTAGTTTTGAAGGCATACTATGCACAAAATGAGGTCAGTAAGGCCTGGCAGTGGAAATCCCAGTAGGGATAGGTTCCTTTAAAACACAGATTAAACAGGGAGGAAATGCACAGCATATGAATATGAATTGATATGGGGCCTCGCTTGGTCTGCTTCATATGATAAAGCACATTTTCTTATTGCATGTCAATTACTTACATTATTTAAGTATGTATCATCAGATGAATATGTCAGCCCTGAAACATATACACAGATGCACATGGAAGTGCACACATGCATTGGAGCATCAGGAAAGGATGCACACAAGAGTCCATCAGGCAGATAATGAGTGGACACTCCTGTGCTCAGTGAGATACAAGTAACAGACACCCCTCTGTCTGGTCCCTGACTCATTCATTGTGCTGCCCCTGCAGAAGAGATGGCTCTCCTCAGAATAATTTAAATGCAGGCTCTGCTCAGTGCTGCAGGAATGTCAGCACCTGGCAGGAGCCCTGCACCTTGCCAGTGCCTCCGCTAATCTCCATTACATTGAACTGCTTGTCTGCAAGATAGTTATTATCCTTCCTTTCATCTACACAAGTTCACAGCAAAGGAAACTCAGGAGAGCTACATTTAAATTTAATAAAATCCCTGCACCCAGTGATTCTCCAAAGTTAGTGTTATTAGTAAAGATGTCAGCAGTTGATATCACACTGTTCTGGCCTCTGCTATTGTATGAAAAACTGCATTGAATTCTTCTGACTCAAAATTGGTTTTCTTACATGATTCCCATTCTTACATGGAGTTTCTGTCCATACCTTCTTCAAGTGTATGAAGGTTTGGGTATGGCACAGGCTTTGCAGCAAGCTCTGGTGAAATGTTCCTAGAAGAACAGGTAAAGCCTCATATAACTGGTTGTTTTCCTGAAGTATTAAACTTCTATTAGTCTAAAGATGAACTAAAAACTTCAAAATTTGATGGATTGATTTTCAGCAGGTGCACAACAGCATAGCAGACTCAGTGGAGGTACTCCAATATGAACCAGTTGAGGTGTTTACCAGAAGGGCTGACCAAGGCAATTACACTTACCCTCCTGTTCTCTTCTCTTGGTGCTGTCCACTGTAAAATTTCCAGAAGACATTTTTATCTTTCAACTTCAGCAAGAAAGATGATGCTCCATGAGCAGGAGGAAAAATGATGCATTATTTTCTATAGGTTAGTTTTGGTTTATTATGGATTCTCGAATACCTTTGAGATACAGGCCCCAGTTGCAGATTTCCATTCAAGTGGGGCATTCATAATCTCTCTCATTCCCTAGTGTTTAATATGGTGTAATGTCATGCCGTGTCCCTTACTTCAGAAGGGACTAACAAGATGTTTTGCACTCCTTCCCCCTCCTCTGCTCATCCATATGTTTTCACAAAATTTATAAGACCCTAACAACTACGTAGTTTTATCATACTTCACTACATAAGATTTTTAGAAAGCATTAGCTGGAAGCAGATGATTTAATAATGCTACCAGACATCTTTCCTTCAGAAACAAGGCATGAAAATCAACAGAAGTTATTAAATAACTCTCATAAGACAGACAGATGGCCATTAACACCCCTATCACTGCATTTGCTTCCAGAGAGATGAGGATCTTTGCTTTTACTCTGCTCTGACACAGCAACCTGAAAACAATGTGTTAGAGGGCAAATCTCTGGACTGTCTACACAGTTGGGGAAAGATTTTGAACTACTGTTTTTACCAGACAAAGCCCAGTTTCCCTTTCACCCTTAAGGGGGTTGTGTGTGTGTGGTGTGTGTGTGCGTGCACGCACACACATCAAGACAGCTCTGTTCATTTGCATCTGAGTTTGGGTGCTGACAGCCAATGGTGTCAGCAGAGCTAGGGGAAGGACACAGTTCCCTTTGATAGTGGCTGCAGCAGTAGCATAGGGAGCATCCAGCCTTCCTCTACCAAAACAGAAAACCTGAGAAAACATTGTACAATGCATACAGGTGATTTGCATAATTGATGCAAAGCAGCATCCCACTGTACAAATCCTCTCCCTGTGATCAGGTAATCTTCCTTCCCCATCCTACAGTCCCTTCTCTTCCATTTTCCAGCCTCTTCAGCTTCCTCCTACCTGCCTGTCACCATCACTTTTTTGCATCCAGGTTCTCAGCTTCTCTCCGCACCAGGAACCCAATACCGCCATTGTGTCTCTCCATCTCTCTATTCTCCCAGCCATCCACTCCCACTCACAGGGGGAAGATCCGTGGGAGGGGAGGACATTTAACTAGCTAAAATGGAAAGGGAGAGACAGCCTTTCAGACAAAGTCATTACCCAGCTGAACAGCCTGACAAAACCCCTAAGGGACATAGTAACAAAATCTGTTGCTGAAGAAACTTAGCTAGAAGCTTAAGCCATTGGTTTCAGGGGGTGGCAAGATGACAGTCACATGTAGTGTCTCAAGACACAAGGCTTTGCCTGGGACTGAGAAATCAATCTAGCCACCGAGGTGGCTGTTCCCCACCAGGCAAAAGCAGAGTTGTCTGTGTTTCCCTGAAGACAACCCAGTGAGGGATAATTGGTGAAAACTAAACCAAAAAAATTTTAAAAGCCCTAAAATAATAACAACAGCACCAGCATTTATGCTTTAAATTCTGTACAGTTACTCGTAGGCCAAGTCTGCAACCATCATAGATCTCTACATCTCCGTTTCTGTTAATGGATGTCTCTGCCTGCCTGTGCTCAGAGCCTGCAAACAGCTGGAACATGACCATATGTCGTACTGACATATGTCCACAGCTACACCTTCAGTTGAAGAAGCTCAGCTCTTGTCCATAAATAATTGCCCAACAAGCTGCTGGCAGGCCTGGGGAAAAGGACTCAGGAAGGTCACAGACTGAATACAGAACCTCCTGCACAGCACAAATGTGTTGTGCCAAGTACCTAGTGTATGTAGACTCCTCCGGGTCTGTTACTGGGGCATAACTCTTCTGCCCAAGGTGGTGACGTGCTCAATTCTCCCTCTCCTTGTATGAAATGCAAAGGCAGGATAGGATGAGCAGTCACACTCCTGGTGGTGACACAGGCAGGTGGTAATGGGCCATGCTGTCCCCTCCCCAAGAAGCCAGGGGCTGGTGCTGCCCCAGGAAGATACCAAAGGACAGCATGGCACTTGCCACAAGGATGGCTGGTATGGAAACCTGTGTTGAGGGAGGTTAGCCTGTGGTGGGAAGAACCATCACCTTCTGTCTCCCCGACAGAGTTTTCCTGGTAGCAGGAACAGGAGATCTCCCCTAGAGAACAAAAAGCAACCTCTACTTGTCTTGCCATCTGCTCATCCCTCGGTTCAGACCAGCTTGATCACCTCTGTGTCCCTTTGTCTTCTTTCTTTTAAAAGTACTCAGTCTCCTGCTGCTCAGGTCAGCTACTGGGGCTGGGGTGGAGGGTGGCCAGGCAGCAGGTAAGACCTGTTAGTGCTTTCTGGTGGGATGAGACAGTGCACACTAGGGGAGACCAATATCTTAGCTTCTGTGTAATGTTTGTGTTTTGAGGAAGAGCCTACGGGCCTGAGGCTTTCTTAGGCAGAAGAGATGGAGATCCTTCCTGTTGAGTTCCTCCCTTTGGCCACGTATCCTCCTGGAAGTGAGGCTGCCAGGGGCTGGCCATCCGAGCCACACCAGATGCTGCCCAGCAGCTCAGTCTACCTTTCAGACTGTCAGAAGCACTGGCAATTAAATTCACTGTCATGTGTAAATCCCCTGTTTAAACAAATAATTCTCTCATGATAACAGGCATGCTTTTCCACATGAAGCAATGCTGACACCTGACTCTTCGCCTGGCTTCTCCCACAAGAACATTTTAATGAGGTCCACAGCTGTAATATCACACAGAGAACATTAACAATGCTAATTACCTAAACTTTAGCCCATGAATACTCAATTGACCATACATTGGAGATGAATCGTTGGTTTGGCCTGAACAGAACACCGACGGTTGCAAAGCAAATCAAGGCTTTTGAAAGCATCAGGCACAAAGCATTAGTCACAGAGACCTGGCAAGGCAACCTCCATAGCAGATCTGGTGAATAAAAGATGTGCCTGGACAGAAGGCACATCAGAGATCGCACAGAGAAATTGCCTCGAGGTGGCCAAATTTCTCCTGAGAAAATACAAAAAGTGTTGATAGATCTCTCTGCATCATCTCATACAGAATCTGCACAGAGAAAGGGGGGGTTATTGGAGGAATTCTTCTGCCAGGCAGCCACAGCTGGCATAGACTAAGCCTTGCACTGCACTAGAAGTCCACACAGACGCACGAGTGCTGAGTAATGCACAAGCGAGCCCTTGCCTGGAGGAGATCCAAGGCCTTTGCTTCACACCATATGCACAGTAATTCTGCAGCTCAAGGTCACTGTGGAGGTGCCAGGGTGCACTAGGATGATTGTTCTGAGCTGACCGGCTTTGCTTGCTCGGGGTGCCAGTGCCAGAGCTTGGTTTGCACCAAAATAAATACAGTAATGTGTACTCTGCTGCATGAATCCCAGCCGTTGCCTCTATCTTCAGTTTCTTATCACAAACACTGCAGGGCAATGCACAACAAGCGCCATCATGCATCAGAAAAGGAGGCCTGGTCTACCCAGGTGTCTCAATGTCTCAGAGAAAGATGTGAATTTTTAGCAGTCTCTGTTGCTCAGATCTAATTGAGCACAAAAACATCACCTGGCAGGCAATAGCCCATTAGCAACACTGCGTGTTGAGGGGCCTTTTAATTATTTTTGTGTTCCCAGAGGGCTACAGAATGTTCTTCATAAGCATGGTGCAGGAATGCCAATTAGGTGGCCTCCAGCCCTGCTAGACAAGGTCCGGTCACATCACCTTGCGTCACAGGCTGAACCCTGCCCTCCATTTTCTCCCCAAGTCTGCTGTTCTCTTCCGTGAAATATTTATTAAAGGGAGCTGCCACATGTCACGAATGTTGAGTCCCTTGTCTCCTTGCCAAGGAGAATGAATGAAACAAGTAGGCACAACATAACTTGCTCAATAGGGATTACGGTTAAACTGTCAGATAGATTTTCCTCCCTAAGTAGGGGCATATTCTAAAGTGGTAGGAAAACAAATCCAGGAACACAGAAATAAACTCTGCTGTATAAGATGTGAGAACCAATGTACCAGGCTGGTTGGGGAAATAATCTTCCCTAACAATGCAAGGTTCCTAAGGCAATCTTCCTAAAAGAAGCTTGGAGGTCAAAAGTACAAATAGAGTGTGTATTGAACTTGAACCCCACAACTGGGCCTTGTCCACTCAGCTGCAGGAAGCCGGACACTTCACAATGTCTGCGGCTGGAGGTGCAGCTTATTTGCAGTGGTAGCTAGTTCCTGGAAAACCTGCAAAACTGTCTCTTGTTTGCCATTTTTCTTGACACCCAATGATTCCCAGAGCATTTGTTCTCTCCTCATATGGAATCCATCTCATAGCACCAATTCTTTCTGGCTGTCCTCTGTACTTCTTCTGGGTCTTGTAAATACTTTTTGGATGTGTGTTGGGCTGCAGGAAGGGGGAGGTGGGTGCACAGAGAAACTGCAAATACAGCACAGGACCACACCACAGATTTATGCAAAGACATTATGATGTTTTCTGGTTTTGCCTTCTTTTCTCCTCTCCTAGTAATTCCTAGCATTCTGCTTGCTTTTTTGACATCTGCTCAGCCTTGACCTGTCATTTTCTCAGAATTAGCAATGATGCCAAGATCATTTTCCTATGCAGTGATGGCTGATTTACAGCGCCTCATTATGTATGTATAATTAGGGTGGGGTTTTTTTTCCCCAGAAGCATTACTGTGCATTTATCAACAGTAGATTTTATCTGTCATTTTACAACCTAGTCTCTCATTATTAGGAAAAACTTCTACAACTTCTCACAGCCAAATCTTGTTTTGATGGTCCAGAACAGTTCTTAATTCTCGGTAAACTTTTACCACAATTTTCATCTTCTTTTCCAAATCACTTGTAAATAGATTAAAAATACCCATTCAGCTTAGATCTCTGGGTAATTTTCCTCCTACATGAAAACATATGGTTTATTTTCACCACTATACTCTAGCACTGCAAATACTCTGTGTCTTTCATTGGAACCATTGGCAGTTACGCTATGATTCAATAGACATGCACTGGAAGAAATGTAGACAGACATCACAGAAATAAAACTAGCAGCAGTCTCATTTTTAGGTTTTAGCAGACAAGCTATATTTGTTTTTATCTCTGTTTCTCAATTATCTTATAAATTCCCACCACTAAATTTCATCTCTCACTGTATGTAGTGTGCAGTGTAACTATTTTTCAAATGTATCATCACTTCAAAGTTTATTAAGCCATTCCAGAGACTATAGCAGTTAAAATCCTCACCTAGATTCAAGACATGAGCAGAAAGACTGATTCCTGAAGTCTCTGGCACCAAGGCAATGTATTGTCATAAATCCATAGAAAACCAGATTTCATTAGTTCCCTTGGTCTTAGAACTAATTGTTTGCACCTACACTGGGCACCTGGTCATGGCTGTGGACAGCAGGAAAGCCAGTGGCATTTTAATGTTGTTCCACTGCTGTGCTTTACTTGATTTTCGTCTCAGCATTATGAGATTTTAAGGATGTAAAACAGCTACCAGGAAGATAACAGCTGCCAGAAACACAGCCTTCTGTTTTGTACTTTGAGCTGTGTGTACCATGTAGTGTTTAAAAAAAAAATAGTGCTTAGAATAATTTAAAGCAGAAATGTGTTACATTCCTTCAAAATTACCCGTGCTTGGTTTAATAGATGCTGGATTAATTGCGTGCTGTCTGAGAGCTTTTGTTCCTCTCTGGAGTGGCCGTGGTCTGTGCCACAGAGGTGAATGCTGCTCTACTGTATGGCAGATTTGACATTGAAGGGTCCTTTGCTGCCATTCTCTCCCATTGTCCCTTTTATTAAACAGTGCCAGCAAAAGAGACGGTTTTGATGGTTGTTTTCATATTATGGGCATCTGGCTACTAAAAGCAGAGCTGAGATTACCAAATCACAAACTGCTTTACAGATGACTGTTTACACATGCTGATCCCACAGTCATGTGATCCAGAAAAGTATTTGGATATGTACATTTGAGGGGGGAAGTTGGGGATGGGAAGAAAAACAATTTCTGGGATGTGTGTTGAGGAACATTTGTAGCCTGAATGTGTTGCTGTTTTCTAAAACCCTTCCTCTGGTACCCAAATCCACAGTTTTCCAGTACTTCTGAAATAATCCTGGACTGTGGATGCTTTTCTTTCACTTTCACATCAACATGCTCTCAGGGACATCTGAGGTCTTTTGTGATAAAAATAAAGGAAATTTAACATATTACACAGTGAACTCGTTCATTAACTCCTTCCCAGTTACCACCCTTTTTGTAGATACTCACACCTGTGTGAATCAACACTTAGTAATGGCTTGAGTATCCCTCAGAGGCTTGGGCTTCAGTCGCAGGGATTCCATTAGTGTAGACTGGACTAGGTTGCTGACATCTTCTGTTTGAGGAATAAACTTTAACATTCAGAGTCCTCCCCCAGAGTTTGACCATCTCTTTTTTGTTAGTACTAAAGCAAACAGAGAAGATCTCAGAAAGAGAGCATGCCCCTCTCTTTCCACACTTACATTTGGATGTAAAACAAAATCTAAAAGAGCTTTTTTTATCTTTTAATTGACGTGGTTTAATATAAAAAAAGTACATACAAGTTCTAAACTCCTGTTTCTGCAATCATTTACACTTTTTATAAGTTGCAACAGAATATTAGCTACATAGGTAGTCAACACTGCTAACAAACTACAGTACAAGTTACTAATAACAGTACAAGATGCTTGGAATACATTCTTGCAAATGGGTGTGAATATTACAGAAATCCTGCAAAGTTAAGAGGCTTCCAACACACATTGCCCTCTTCTCTCAAACCCCTATAAGATTTCACTCATGGGTTTCCTAACTACCAAAACACAGAAGAGCTGATCCTTAGCTGGTGCAAGCTGTGGTAGCTCCGTCAGTGTCCATGGAGCAATGTCAGTTTTCGTGAGGGAAGGGTATGATTCACTCTGTGCTCAGACTGACACCTTCAGACAGGGGAGAAACATCATGCAAGTCCCCATGCATGAAAAATTGATGGGCCTTCTTGGTCAGTGCTGGCTTATAGCATTAAACAACATATTTTTCTGAGGGTTTCAAGACCAAAATCTTTCCCCTGGGAGAAATCAGATCAGGTTGACTGAAGAACAGTAAGGAGCACCCTGGATTCACAAAACGTTCTAGATAAAGCTGGTCAAATTTCCCTCAAAAAATGTCAAGTTTTGAAATGTAAGAACCCATCCCATCACCTCTCCTCCCCCACAAGGGGCTGGCAAAGCTATCAAGCACTTAATATTCTTGTACATAATAAGAGGAGCAAAGGTTGTCCACACAAGCCATGTCAAAACGAATGCCTACATACACACATTATAATGATACAGTCACTTCAGAGCTCAAATGAAAGCTTCACACTTTACAAAAGAGGAAAAGGGTTAAAAAATAACACAAGAAATTGTCCTTACAATTATGTACTGGTTCCCAAACCTGTAACCCTTAGTCCATGGCCACCAAACGTATACCAAGCAGCATAGCGTAAACTCCAATAAGACTTCACAGAGGGTAGCGACAGGCAACCTGGAGGTAGCTGAAAAGGAATTTGAAAGAAGTGACAGGTATCTTTCTCCTATGCTGGTATGTTTGCATAATCAAAGACACAATAACAAACACACTACAGTGATGTGTCTTTCTAGTCTTGTGAGTCCACCTACTTGCCACTCCAGTATTGGTCACAGAAGGGTTTTTCCTCTGAAGTAGGAGTAATATCTGGGGTATTATTCAGGCAGGAGTCCTTATGTTTTCCCTCATTCCATTGTTCTGGCTTACCTCTATACTTACTATGTCCTGTCTTACAGGACAATCAGTCTCACCTGATGCTGCTGGGTTTTTCTCACAAGCATGGATTCAAAACCTCCTTACCACTACTGTCCTGAAGACCAACTTTTCAATGGCATACTTCAGTCAGCAGCACCCAAAAAATCCTCCTGATTATTCACTGACTGACATTAGATTAATTTGGTGGGAAGCTACAGAAATTGGCAAACTCATGACAAGATAAGGTTAGCTTTTCAATTCATTAGCACATCATGAAAAGACTGAACACCAATGGCTCCAGCTTATACTAAAGAAACAAAAGTCAAGTTCCTTTCTGCTGCAAAGAGGATATGAGTATATTTAGGGGACACAGAAGTTGCCATGTTGTAGGAAACACAGTGGTGGCTCAGAGTGAGAAAACTTCTTCAGCTATATTGCCTTTTCAGTGACTTTGATTTTCAATTCATGTTAATTTTAAAGTATTCCTAGTTTTCTCCAATAACATTATCTTCACATCACAGTTACTGTATTATAAAAGCCGCTATGATGCAGTTACTCAACAAACACATACGTCTTGTATAGCTAGGGGTATGTACAGCCAGCAAGCAGGGCAGGTTCCAACCCACATTTTGTTGTTTCCATAAGGGCAGGTAGATCCCAGTTAGGTGAGAGAGATAACCTGGAGTATCCCCAGTGTTTAAAAGAAGATTGTGAGTATATTATCACAAAAACTAAAGAATAATCAACATTAGTACAACATCTCCTGATTTGTAGCTAACTCGGTTGATCTAAAATCTCTCTCAGATCAAATAATTTTATTGTGCAGAGCATTGGAAGAAAGAGGTGCTCTTCACCTGTGAATGAAGGGAGTGGATGCACTTTCTCAGTATTGTTACCCAGTCCAAATGCTCCTCCCTAGCCCGCTCTCTTTATAACAGTTCTTTTGCTTCAATGGATAACTGGTAAGACAAGACTATTTAATTATGAACAGACTTCAAGGCCAATGTATTACAAGACTGGAAACAGATACCCTGCTACTTTTAAAACAAATGATGCATTGTACACTTCATGTTTCTCTGAATCCTCTTTCCACAGAGCAAAGCTCCATCAGTCCTGAGCTGGGGTAGCCAATTCTAAGAATTAAAATGTAGATTAGACCTTCACAGTCTTTAGCTTCTATGCCAAAAATGCTCCCTTCCCCCTAGCAAAGGCAGTTCATTCTGAATATTTCTGAGGTAGACACTTCTGTGCTTGGATCCACACTTGCCCACACACCAGTGACCAGAAACATTTTTGGATCAATTTCTGTATTTCTTAAAGTATGTGCAATAAAAATGCAACTATGTGCAATAAAATTGAAAGACTCCAGCCCATACCCAAATTTATCTATTAAACTGGGAATGACTACAGGAATGTATTCACTCAGAAAGCCCTCAGAAATCAAATCAGATGCTTGTCATATTGCGGGATTTTTTTTCATCTTTATGCTTATTCGGGATTTATCCCACAACTGTTCTGTGTGTTACTGTCCTTGCACTGAAAGGGCTTCGCACAAGAAACAAACCTTGATGATTTCATCACTGCACCATTGAGCATTGTCCTAGGTCAGAGACTCTCTGAAGACCAAAACTGCCTCTTGGACACTTCTCCAACAACCTTAAGACCACTCTGGACCTTCTGTGACTGTTACAAAACCCCTTCATTTTTTGCAGAGGGCTTCCAGGACACAATCTGAAAACAAGAGGCAAGCCACAGAAATTGTCATACCATGGCTGGACACAGACTATGGCCCTACTCTCTTTGATTATAAGTAGGATGGGAAGAGCCCAGCTAGAACCCAGATCTCAAAGCTAGATATTGTTTAAAATACCTTTTCACTTCCACACTGAGGAGATTTGAGAGCAAAATCAATAAGGTATCTCAAGTAAAAGCCCTCAAGTTACTTTTAAAAATCTGTTTTTAAGGATAAACCAATGCCAGAAAAAGGAGCAAGCTTCTGAAGCAAGACCATAGTTCTTGGATGCTTTGCTCCCAAACTGAATTATTCTTAAAAAAGGAAGTAACCTAAAAGCCTTTATGATCTTTTTTAAATAAGAGGATATTTTTCATTTAACTCTCTGTAATGCGATGATTTTAATATAACTGAGGTAATCATGTAATCCCAGGTGGACTGTATTCTGTTTGCTCTTGTGAAGCTGCTGTGACTCCACTGCATTAAAAGATGATGTACATTATTCTGTAGCAATTGTCCATGACACTAAAGCTTACAACATAAATATTGCAATACCTCATCCAGTTTCTACATGACACACCATGGTTTATTGCAGTAATGTCTCAAAATAGATGAAGGTGCTTCAGGGTCCTGTTTGACCAATTGCTATAGGACCCTGGCAGGCACTTTCATAAGGAGAGAATATCTCCCACAGTAAAGGCATTAAGACGAGGACTAGATGCCAGGAGAACCAGCTAAAGGCCTCATACACAATCCAGGGCAAATATTTTCTGTGCCTTATCCCCCCATGTTCCCAGCTCCTCCATTAAATGAGAGGATCATTTCCTCACTTCCAGATAGCAGTGGATGCAAGGTAATGGAGCACAGCTCAGCTATGCACGGCAGAATGCCTCTAAAACAAGAAGCTGGTGGTTTTGCCAGGGTGACAGACTGAAAAATGCTTCTGGTACTTCCATGAGTGGGTTACTAAGCAACACTTTGGCTTCCAGGGAGTAGTCATGCTGGATGTGATCTCACATGCCAGCAGCCTGACCACGTCCCCAGCTGGAGCACTGCAGAAAGGAGGGTGAGTGTGTGCCGGCAGCAAGGCTGCATGGCTTCACTGGCTGTAAAATAGGTTTCTTTGAGATGAGCTGTAACCACAAAGAAAAATATTCCAGAGGTGATGAAGGGTCCACTTACAGGGTGGCTAAAAAGCAAAGACACTGTCAGGACATACTGTTAGGAGAGAAGTAAAGCTTAGGAGGTTTAAGCACCTCTCAGTAAACCTATGGCGTATCCTGGTCATGCAGACTTTCACTTCAGGCTGTCTCAGAGCAAATGATGCTGAATAGGACTGACTCCAGGGACAGATGCTGAAAATGATAGGGGCTGGAGAAGACCTCTGCATGAGGAGACAGAGATCAAAGAGACTGGAACAT
The DNA here is from genome assembly GCA_013389865.1 of Piaya cayana. Classification (NCBI taxonomy): domain Eukaryota; kingdom Metazoa; phylum Chordata; class Aves; order Cuculiformes; family Coccyzidae; genus Piaya; species Piaya cayana. The sequence continues at coordinate 33,733 of WAAB01017262.1, read as the reverse complement.
ATTAGAAAGGGGTAAGAGAGAGAGAAGGTCAGAGCTGCATGAAGTGAGGTCTGATATGGTAGAGGAAAATCATGCACTGCTGTTTATAGTTTCCTGGTACAGCAGTCAGAGGCAGTTTACAGAAAATCAAAGGCATGGACTGAAAACTGATGAATCAAGTCAAAGTTTCATGGAGTCAGACAGAAATTTGCCCTGGTTACCAGCTGCCCCATCATTATCTATTGCTGAGGTTTCTCACTTTCCTTTGGAGCCTGTGACGTGGCATCACCAGAACCAGGCTGAACTAGAATAGACCAGACTCATCTGGGGTAGAAATACTTGTTTTCTCACACGTGTTTAGTGTGCAACACATCTTTCAATAAAGACTAAAGTTTAAGACTACTTAGACTGGGCCACTCTAAGACACCAAGCCAACCTCTTGGGTTGAAGACAATGGAGTAGCTGAGAATCTGGCCTATATTTTAGAGTATTGGTATTCTTTCATGTGTTGATAAATCATATTCCAATTAGGACTAAGGTTAAGTTGTAAGGGACAATGTTTTGTTTTATTTTGTCAGAACGCTGGCACACCTTTGCAAAACAAATAATATTTTCTCCCTCTTCCTTCTTCTCCTTCAAGGTGAATGACAGTTATAGGACTTTAGATCTATTCCTGATAGGGGAGAAATATCTACAGTAAGTAACATTAACATGGTACACAAATACATCTATATTCCTATATATAACTTAAAGTCTTCCTCTAATTAAAATTCGTTACTACATCACCACACATTAAGGTTCTACTGATGTTTTAATGGAAATGTCACTATTTTGGGGTTATTTTAAAGTGCACTTAAAAGTTCATGACATCACAGTTTTCATCTGATAGATTTACTATGATGTCACAGATTTTGACTCCTTTTATTCCCCTTTTGAATAATGGAGACAATGTTGACCCAAAGGAAAAAAAAACAGATCAGTAGAAAAGATCCTAATTCAGTCTTCCTCATCCTCAGTTTTAGTAGTGTTCCTTCACAATCACTTCTAGTGAAAAAAAAAGTGCATATCGATAGCACACTCAGTCCAAATGATGAAGAAAAAGTGATACAATAACTTCACATGATTCCAAACTTCTGGTTCTTAGGAGGTCTGTTTAGAACTGAAGATAATTTACTTGAATGCTCTTGATCCTCTCTTTAAATCTGCAATTCAATGAAATAAATTATTTGCAGGTCTGTCCCCATTCCTGCTGACACAGGCTGAGGTGTCTAAAGAAAGTCAGAGTAAACAGGATGTCTGTTGAGCTCTACTATAGCACCAAAAAGAATGGGAAACATTTCTCCCTGCATTTGGGGAGAATGTTTTATCACTACAAAAGAATCTATATGAACCATTGTGTGACCTTAATGCTGAGCTGGGACTAAGTCAGCACGCGAGGTTGATCCCCTGCAATGATCAAGGGTTTGTTGTATTGTTTGTATTTCCTAATTGCTCTGAACCATTAAAATCAGCTTTCATACACACTGTCTCTGAAATGCAGGAATATATTTTAAAAGAAAAGTAAAATTATAGACTCATAGAACATTTGGATTTGGAAGGGACTTTTAGAGGTCATCTAGTCCAACCCTGTTGCAGTGAGCAGAGACATCGTCCACTAGACGAGGTTGCTTGGAGCCCAACCCAACCTGACCCTGAATGTTTCCAGGGGAAGGGCATTGGCGACCTCTTTGGGTAACATCTTCCAGTGTTTCACCACCAACACTGTAAAAAATTTCTTCCTTAAATGTAGTCTGTATCTACCCTCTTTCAGCTTAAAACCGTCTCCCTTTGTCCTATAGCAACAAGCCCTGCTAAAAGTTTCCGGATCTTCCTTATAAGCCCCCCTTTAAGTACTGAAAGGATGCAATAAGGTCTCCCCAGTGCCTTCTCCTCTCCAGACTGAACACCTCCAACTCTTTCAGCCTTTGCTCACAGGAGAGGTGTTGCATCCTGCTGATCAATTTTGTGCCCCTTCTCTGGACTTGCTCCTATAAGCCTATGTCTTTCTTGTACCCAGGACTACACAGCTGGGCACACTAACCTTACCTTTTTTGCTCTTTAGTTTGACCAGCAGGTGTTGACTCAGTCATGCCAGTCTCTTGCCTTCCTTGCCTGATTTCTTATACTTGGAGATGGTGAGCTCTTGCATTCTTTGGAAAGCACCCTTAAAGATCTGTCAGCTCTGTTCTCCCATCTTGTCCCCAAGGGCAGTTTCCTAGGGGTTCCTATTGACTGACTCCATAAAGAGCTGTAAACTTACTTTCCTAAAATTTAGGGTGCTGACTTTATTCTTCACCTGACCTATATCCCTCAAGACTGCAAAAATCACCATTTAAAGATCACTGCAGGCTATCTCCAGTCTTGATGTCACCGATTAGCTCACTTGTGTTTGTGACCACCAGGTCCAATATCTCATCTCCTCTCCAGATGATGAGAAAAATGAGAACAAAGAGTGAAGGTTATTCTGTAATGAAGCTCAAAGAGGATGACACTTGGAAATTCCTAGTGCACTTGTGATAGCCCTTTCCAAAGTATTCAGGGTCGCACCTCACATGTTTTAGTCCTAGAAGGGCTACGAAGGAAGAGTACGTGAGACATAATAGTCATGTCCCATCCTTTGATGAATGTCAGCAGATACTTTGCTTTTAATATTGCTGGCAAATTTTCACACTGCAGTGCATCGTGGAAAACAAAATACAGTTCTGAGTCCAGCAGCTGTCTGGGCAGGAAACAGATCTGTTCAGCAGAGTTCATCAGCAGGGGGATTTCTGCCTTCCTGGCAGAAAACCTTGAAGAATCTAAGGTAAATCCTTATCTTGATTTTCAGAACTGTAGCCACATGGTTCCTTGATGAGAATTAGCAGTTTCAAAGTCTTATATGGCAATAGCAGGAAAAGTTCTATCCAAGGGGCAAAACTCCAGACTATGATATCTCATGCACAGGTGAGACAGATGCTAAGCAAAGACCTTTCAGACTGACACAGAAAAGAGCTCTCTCCCAGCCAATAATTAATTCATTCAGGGCATACAAAGGAGATGAACATAAAACAGACTCATCATTCTTTATCACTCTTTCAGAATATGAAGAATAAGTCCTTCTCTCTCCTTGACTTCTGAAAATTGGGGAGAGAAGGAATGTTTTCTAAGTCACTGTGGAGATGAAACCTACAGTTTGTTATACTGAACTGAATCAGATGGATGACTAGACTGACAAGAGTTTGAAAGAAAGTATAAATACCTGAAAAATCAGCAAATTTAGGACAAGAAGCGTTTTATCGTTAACTTCATGCATGCAAAGAGACTTAAGCTGAACTGGAAATAGTAGTTGCCTCATGTTAAAATAGCAGCAACAATGTATATTCTCAATGCATGGGTGAATGCTTCAATAATAATTTGCGTTTTAATCCAGTGTGGCAGAAACACACACCAAACATTATTAAACTATTGGTTTTATTTCCCAACTGCAAAATATCTGTCATTCTTAGTGACATTTATGCAATAAGAGGATAAACCCTAAAACCCCTTCTGTCTCGCAGAAGTAATTGCTATTGCTTACCTTTCCTCTCACCCTCATTTAAGTGCCTCAATACACAATCGTGGGGGAATGGCTTGCCAAGTAACCGGACTGTTCTGGAGAGACAGAATACACCTCTCCTCTGCCCCACACTAAGAGCTGACCATCAGGACAGCCAAATTGTGGTCCCACATCTTGCAACCTGGTTTCTTCAAGAGAGGGACATTGCCTGGTGGCATCAGTCACCCTTGCCCTTGTCTGCAGGGCAGAGACCCTACACTCCAACCAGCACCACAGGGGACAGAGCTGGGCCTGCACCAGCAGTCTGACTGCAGAACTGCACCCCAGGAGCAGGGACCCGGTCAATGGCATCAGCACTGGTACAAAGGAGGCATACTGAGCCTGCTCTGCCATGGGAACGTGACAGGGAGTGGGCTGGGCAGCTGTGCTTCTATATCAGTCCCCATCAGAACTGAAAACCCCCTCCTCTCCCTTCCCCTCTAGCAAAATTGAGTTTATCTTATGTAAACCAGATCGGGGTTTGATGCCTGCCCTGAGAAGCCATTTAAATACTGCTGGGGCTGGAGGTCATTGTTAGCAATTATATCACCATTGGAGATGGATTTGGTTGCCTGCCAGTCCCAACTCCAGCCCTCTCTGACCAGAGGAGAAGTACAGCCACAATAACTAAAAGTTCTTATTTCCTCTGCAGGGTCTTGGACCTTCAGTATCCAACTCCTGGTTTGTCATCTGCTCCCATCGCCCCAGGCAGTGTCACAGGCCCACAGCTGGCTGAAAGAAACAGCATTGGGAACAGCACAGGAGGCTTGGCTCTGCTTGCTCTGCCATAGCATGGGTCTGCCGCACTGTAGTAAATGGCAGCACTCAGTGCTTACACACGGTTGACAGACTCCAAGTGCTTTAAAAAAGTAGCTAAGAATTGCCATACTACTTTTTCTCCAGAAGTGGGGCACAGAGAATTTGGGTACCTGCTTGCAGCAGTGCCACAATTCCTGTTCTAAGTGGAAATAAATATTGCATTGTATAACTTTAATTGGATGTGGTGAAACGTCATGCTCCCAGATAACCACAGAGCAGCTCTGACCCTCCACACCGGTGGGCAGCCTGTCACAATCAGCAGCTCCGCAGAGTGGGTTGTCTCCCACTCAAGTTAGCTGTTGTTAACCACGGCCTAAATAAAGCAATGAGCGTATGAGCATTTCTGCCTGTCAGTCTGTGTGTTTTTTCTGCAGACATCTCTTGTGGTGGGGGCCAGGGAAGGAGGCAGGCAGCACCCACCCACTCCTACCCCAGCAGTAGCGGTCACCCTGCCCCGTTGACAAAGAAAAAAACTGCATACTTCCATTGTCCTGCTGTGTAGTATATCATGCACAAGTAAGAGATGCAACAACCATAACAAACCCAGAATGGCAAGAGAAGGGGACTTTCTTGTCTTGTCTTTCTGCTCCACTCCATGGAACTTATTTTCACAAAAATAAGTTAACTACTAACATTCCAGGTGAGGATCTCCTCTTGTCCAGCCCACAGCTTCCTATAACAAAATTGACAAGACTGTCTGTCTTTTAACCAATACTCTGTAAGATCTGTATTTTCTGCTCTCTCAGACTGGTGCCAAATTTTTCACACTGTAGTCTCTGATGATTTGTCCAGTTATTTAGTGCATCAGGAAAACACAAAGCATTTCCCCCTTCTGCTCTGAAGGACAGTTTTACACAGTAGCAGTTGGCACTGCCAACTGACTAGATAGACAGACAGAAAAGTAATATCTCTTAGATATCTCACTCTAAGAAAGTGCTCCTAGTATTCAAGAACACATGCGTCTCCATTTTACTCATCTTATTTTACTTTCTGATGAACCAGTTCCATCATGTTAAAGATTCCTATCTGTCCATATTTGCTAACTTTCTTTTAAGTAGATACTGTAAAGTTTCCTTTAACATAATCTCTTGACATGCCAGAACTGAATTAACCAGATACACAGTGGTATATCCTATAAATAGGAAAAATTTGGTTCAGATAGACTTGAAATACTTTTGAGCCTCACATTAAATGTTTTATGTCAAATAAAGGCTATTTAATTGTTTTATTTTGAAATTAACTTTGAAAGTCAAAGTGATTGAAGTGTTTCATTCGAAAAGGATTGATTTTCTCCATACTTTTTGTATAAAATAAGTTGTCAGAACTTGGATATGTGAATATATGTAGTTCTTCCAAAAGCACATTTAAAAAAAAATTATTCCACTAAGAAAAATCATGTCCAGCTCTACCTGGAAGTTCCTTGAACACAACACACACTATCCCTTTGGCAGTGACAAGCTTAATTAATACTCCTTTCTACCTGCATCCACACCTCACCTCCCAAATCACCCCTGTCAAAACACATGCTGTAGGTGTAAAGAACACACAACAGTCCCATAACACTGCATGGAGTGGGAGAGTCTTACTTCAGGGCAGAGAAACAATGATTTCAAAGTTATTTAGCTTCAAAAGAACAGACTTGATGACTTTCCCATCTCAAGAACTGGCCTAAGGTAGATTTAAAGAAATGATGTAACTTAGTCCAATGACACATGCAAGGAAGTACAGTTTGGAGACAGAATGGAACCCATCTTGTTTTTCTTGAATGTGTTGCGTTTTCTGAGCTACAGGGGAGGCTCTGTGACAGTAACACAAACTAAACTCCTCAAGGATGCAACTTGGATGCACCCCTTTTTCTGACCATTTCTCTACCCTTCAGATTTCCAAGGCTGCCACTATAGCAGCTCCCCTTCCCAGCCCATCTTCCTACCATGGGACAGAAAACTGGACAACTTAGCACAAAAATGCAATGGAGGGAAGCCAGAACCAAGCCACAGCTTCATGTAATGCTGTTTGAATTGCTCAGTCTCTGGAACAGCTTGAAGCAGCTAACATCAATGTAGCTGCAGTCATGGGCATGAAGGAAGTAACGTGCAGTTTACTGCATAAGTAAAGGCAATTTTCTATAACTGATTTTTTTTAGCTTGTCCAAAATGGGTTAAAAATGAGAAGGATTACATGAATATGTTCAACTAACATACTTTAAGGCCATTATGCAGTCACAGCTTGTATTTAAATACATCCTCTCCCCCAATAAACATCTGTTATTATAATAAGGAAAGGAAGAACAATTACATCATCCAGCCTGATTTCCTCCATAACGCAAGCCTTTTTCAGTCAGACATTCCTGTAATTAACTAAGATTGCATTTAATTAAAATACATCTTCTGGGAAGCTGCCCATTCTTGATTTGGAGACTTCAAGGGATGCAGGATCTGCCATCTCCCATGTTAGTTTGCCCTGATTACAGCTAAAATATTGCTTGTCTTGTCTATACAGAAGAGTTTTGAAACATGAGAGAGTTTGAACACTTCAGGGACAGCCAATAGACTTGCATTCCTGCTGTTGAAAGAGAGAAAAGACTACCCAGCTAGAGTCCTCACTTTTTACGCTACACAGATTAAATCACTGCTACAAGCAGTTCCAAGATTTCCCTTACAGCAGCTAGAGTGGCCCAAGAAGTTCACACCAACAACCATGCAAGAGGGCTGTCCCGAAGGGGATACCAGGCGACAAGGAACTAGTTCTCAGATTTTCTAAACTCTTCCTCACCCTGATGGCTGTGCCACAAGCCCTCTGCATCTCAGGAAAGTGGGTTCAGTCTTGTTGGCATGGTGGATCTGTTATTTCCAAAGTATGCCAAGACATGTGGCTCTGAATGCATGTTAAAAATGTAACTGAGAGGTGTGTCCCAGACATCTATTAGAGATCAAGCCAGTGAAGAAGGGAGACTGTAGTTAGAGGAAGTTCTTAGCATGGGAAAGCTGGTGTTTGATCCACTGCTAAAGCTATCTGGAGCTGCCTGGACACACAGTGACAAAGCACAGAACTGGAGAGATGAAACACAGCCAAACAACTGAAAGTAAGTACCCTATTACACTGATTTCAAACAGAAAACACTGGAGATCTAGCAATCTCTCCTTCCTTTATACCTCATTAGTGTTTAATTTCAGCAAGGCCACTGAGGAATATTTCCAAACCTGAAAGACACTGTTCCCTGCAGAATAGTTGTGGGAGGAGAAAACAGTCAGCAGTATGGATCAAAACCTCAAAATAGGAAAGCAGGTGTGCATGAAGAGCACAGATCATTAACACCATCTCTGTCACAGCCATGGAGAGCACTGGCTTTCTGCACCAGCTGGTCCCACCAGCAGGGATACCTGAGACTTAGGTGATGGGCCATCATTGTCTCCCTAACACACTGGCTAAAACAACATGCATTTTCCTCCCCATTTTTTTATTCTACTCCTCTCCGAAGGTCAATTCAAATGCCAGGAAACTAGAGGATGACAGGTCTTTTTATGATGGAGCTCCTTAAGCCCAGCAGGCCTGGTAGCTGAGCACCAGCCCGAACATTAACATACCACCACCACAAAGTCTTTCTCCGGTGCACACACTTCTCAGCCTCTGCCCCTTCTGACAAAACACTCACTTTCCATGAGAAAGCCCAGCAGTGTCCTGGTGAACACACACGCACACACATACACACTTGCACTCCTGGCCACAGCAGGAACAGGACATCCTATGAGCTTGAATTGTTCAATAATCCCAAAGTGCCAGGTCAGCAGGATTTGACTACACCATCAGATGAGTGCAAATGCTTGTGTGGATGAACTGTGGTCCCTAAGTGCTCTCAAAGGCCAGGGTGGCTCAAGACTGGAAGGAAGACACTTCATTTTACATTTTTTCTAGAGTTTTGTCCCAGTAGGTACCAGGCACCTAACACAGGTCCATGGACTCCCACTTTACCTTCTCTGCACCTGATGCTCTAGGGTTTTTTGTAGTCTCTGCTTGTCAGAGGGGGCCACTATATGGAAAGGCTAAGAAATTGATTGCATTTTACAGCCAGCCATTGTGGCTGCTCTGGGAGAGATTTGGTCCAATACCACCAGGATGAATACTTTCTAAACCTTAGTTTACAAAGTTTTAAGCCTTTTCCTAACAGATCAAAACAATCCAGCTGCAATCTGGAAGATGTTGCGACAGTATGTGGGAGGATCTAGCATTTGACATGGCTACTTTCAGTGTGCAAGCTGAACAAAATACAGAAGGTGAAGAAACTATCTAAATAATGAGGGAAAGTACAGTAGGTTAGTACAGCTCATATACAACTAAGTATAATTAACAGGAGAAGGAAGAAAAAGTATTTCGCAGATACCCTTTTACTATATCCTTTCAAGTGTTCAGTGACATTTAATTTTGCAGCAAAGTTTCAACCAATATAAATATGCCAAATAGAATATTCATTGTCCTCACCTAGTTGTACAAGCAGCTTGTACAAGCTGCTTGGGACTCTCCTAAATTTCTATTATAAACCCACTTAAATCTACACATAGAAAGTGGTATATGTCATACCCAAGGAAATGGTCATTCTGGGCTATTTGGCATTTTTGGGAGCTGTAGGTTTTTAACCTTAGATATGTATGTGGCAAAAATTCTTTTATGTACTCACTCATCCTCCTAGTGATGTCTTAAATTATTCAAAAAGATTCAACTGTAATAATATTTTTTCAGTTGATGCGCTTGCTTAATGTTTCTCCATTTCACATGTAGAGCTTTGTTTAAATAAAATACATCTGCTTCTCTTTAAATTTTAAAATTAATATTAAAATATTTCTTTTCATATTAAGTTCAGTAATAGTTTCATATTAGGTTCAGTAAAGTTAGGTTCCCTCTTTTTTAGAGATGGGGAAGGTTATTTGCCAAATTATCATCTTTTTTCCAAAAAATGTACTTGTAGATAATTTGGAAGCAAAATTACTGGAAAATTCAGCTCAATCTTGATAATTACTGTGTTAAAAAGCAGTATTGCTTTGGATAAACTGGAATTCCTGATTAAGCAATTCCCCAAATAAAATGCAACTTTTAAGTTTAGAAACTTAAAAAAAAAAAATCAAAAGTTCTTCTTTTGACCCTAAGCCAAAGTCATTACTTTTTGCAGTTTGCTCAGAAAACTGACAATTTTATTTTCTACAATCAACTTAAGATGACATTTTTCTTTTGTCCAGTTTTCTTAGCTAAACAGCAAGTCAGTTGTTACACATATAACCACTCACAATTTTTTGAGCAAAAATAAAATGATGTGTCTGGACTGTATGGTGGGCATTGCAGTGGGAGTGTGTATCTGAATATCTTGAAATGCATAAAACAGTAGATTTTTCTAAGTATGTCTGTGTGTTCATACCAGAACTATTCTTCCATCAGAGATACTAAAACCAGATTTCTAAAGACCTGCCAAATCAAAGCATCTGATCCAAAGGATAAAGTGTTACCCTTAAAATCTGTCATCATTGCTTCTCTCAGTGAAAACGCATTATTCGTGACCCAGGAAGTCTTGAATTGATGCAACTTTCAAAGCCCCCTGTGAATACAAAGTGGCTGCAGTAAAGACATTTCCAGTCAAACCTGTAAGGAGAAGCAACTGATGCTGCTCCTAGCCAAAGTACTCACCCAATAACTCTGTGGGACATATCTTATTATTTCTTCTTTTAAAAGAAGACTAAACAGAAAGCGTAAGGCCACAAAAAAAAGTACTTCTGCCTGTAGATATTACAATCCAACCCCTTGTATAATATATGTGAGCCTGTAACGGTAAGCAGCAACCATGAATAGCAGTGAAGAGATTTCATCTGGAGCATTGAGGAAGCACACGATTCTTCTAGTGGAGCCCAGGAGGCACGGCATTAGTGACAGTGAATACCATAGATACCTCTCCCTGTATTTGAGTGTTCATTCTTTTTGATGTGGGTTCTGTCTTTGTGTTCTGGATAGGAATAGTATGTTGGTATGGCAACACCAGGAGGAAAGTGTTTCTTGACTGCTGGAGCTCCTCAGGCCTGGTAACCAAAAGCTGAAGCTCTCTCTCTGAGCAGCTCTCGGCACAAATGACAACTCCAGCTTCCTGCAAATGAAGAAATCTTCATATAGGAATGACATCAAATCCAGACACTAGGAGTTTATGTCAAAATCAGCTTGAACAGGATACCAAATATTCCTAACATGGAATTGCTTGTAGTTTTCTGTATTTCTCTGCTACCCTTGGTGTTGTGTATACTGGCTCTCTACACAAGTTACAACACAGTTTGGGTGACCATTGTCACTACATATTTCATGCTTTTGTACATTCAATACACCACTTTCCAATCAAACAGAAACCTTTAGCTAATTATTAGCTTCATTTCAAGAACTTTTCTTCCTGATTTAGTTTCCTCTTTATCAAACTTACTAGCATTTAACTCCTGAATGCATGACTGATTTGTAATTATTCTTGTCTTGCCCTTCAAGTACGCTGCAGTCATTTGCTCTTACACATCTCCTTCTCCAATTCAACTGCTCTCTGCAAATTTTTGTCAGAGAATCAATAATGATAAGGGACTGGTTCCTCATCTACCCACTCAAGTGATAAAATACAACTATTTGTAGGATATTCAGTTTGAATTCCCTGCAGAATTCAGAACTGTATACCAAATGTAATATAGCTCTCACCCTTCTGAGGCACAGACAAACCAGAGAACCAGGAAGGTCATTCCTCTTAATCCCATCTCCTGACAACAGACTTCCAGCCATTCCAGAGAGGACCTCCCTGCCCGGTGCTTTGTCTCTAGGATTCTGACTTCCTAGGAAGTCTAAAGTCACAGTTCACAGGAGTCCAATGTCATATGGGACATCCAAAGGTACTCATGACCCAAAAAAGAGTCCTGGAAGAGTAGGTAGACATTACGCAAGATTGCATAGGACATCTCAGATCACACTGGACCTTCATGTGAATTAAAGTACTTTCTTTCCAGTGCAACCTTTTGCACTTTGCTACTGCTTTCTTGACTTTACATGGCCCTGGTCACCTTTCTGAAATTCTTGCCTTCTCTGCAAGGACTTTCAAAGCAGATTTCTAACATATGTTACCTTCTGGGGGCTCAAAGACTGGTGGATTCAAGCAATACATGTGATAGCCACGGTCACAGTCATCACAGAAGAGCAGCTGGTCCTGAGGCATAGTTGTTTGGGAAGCAGTAGGGAAACAGAGAGAAAGAGAGAAGAGAGAGGGGAAAGTTATGTAAATTAGTCTCTTGCTAAGGTGAAAACATAAGCATGGTAAGTAGCAGTACTCAGCTAGAAATGCAGAGCCGCAACATAGAGACTAAGAGACTATTTGGAATGTAAAAGGCACCACATTTTTCTGTCTGAGATCAACCACCACCCTCCTTGAAGTAAAGACAGTTCAGTTTCTAACTATAACATTTCTCTGAGAGATGGAGGCCTTCCCCTCCAAGGTGGCCTCAGGATGCAGGAGCAAAAGCTGTTAGACCAAAGATATACTGTACTGAGATAACAGGACAGGCATTCCCACTTTGCTGGGCTCCAATACGACTATGTGCTGAATTTCATCCCTTTAGGGGAAGCCTTTCTCATCCAAAGCCTGGGCTTAGCCAGTTCTTCAGAACTTAGCTGAGTGGCAAATGGACTGTGAAACAGATAGAAATGGCATGATTCTACCATGTGGTATGCACCTTTTTCATACTTCTGGGGGGAAAAAAAGGCTCTGAAATACTGTATGACTCTGAACACCGAACAACTCCCTGTTTTCAGATTTGCTTATTTACTGCTAAAACAAAGCAAAATCTCAGGCTTCACATTTATTCTGCTATAGGGAAGCATCTTCAAAGCTCTCCAGACACTGCCCATTCTGCAAGTTTCTTAGGGCCAACCAAGGACCCTTAGCATCAGATTTGAACTGAAAACACCACAGGGAGGACAATGTACAGTTACAGGCTCTGGATCGTTACCATCCCAGTTCAAATACTTTCATGTTTCCCAAGTCTTATAATTAGGATTCAATGATCGTGCCAAGAAGGTAAGGAAAATCAGGGACAGAAAAAAACTTGTCTACTGTCTCTCAGGTTATCATCCATTTACATCTACTCTTGATTAAGATACCAAAATAAATAACAGTCTTTTGCAGCCCCTGTGACATGACGTTATGGCTTCTAGCACAAGCAGCTTAAGTGGCCCTACATGATAACAGTGGTGATTTTAGTAGAGACCAGTAGCCGAACAAGGGCGTTGGGGATAAGCCCACCTCTGCCCTCAGGGTAGCTGTTCCTTGGGGACCTATGGAAGCAGCAGTAAAACCATGGCCCTCACCATTGCCACAGTGTTTCTCTAGGGCAGGCATGACAGTAGTTTGCAGTGACACTTATTTGTGTGAAAAGGTAAATGAACTCACATCATTCTCAGAGGTCCCACAAAGGCTGCAGGATTTGCACTCAATGCACTGCCACTGATAGGTTTTAACCGCCTCAGTCATGTTTGTGGTGAACTGCAGGCAGGTCGGGTGTCCTGAGGAAGATCGAAAACAACCATCATTGTTAAGGCTCACTTATTGCTTGTTAATTAACTGGGAATTAACAATTTAATTAACTGGGAATTTGGGAACAGAACGAACATGGACATGGACTGATCACAACATGGGCTGCAACTAACAGATATCAAAGAGGAAAGCAGGCATTAACCCTTTCGCTGCCGGGCACTAGAGAAAATCAGAGTCATCCCCACCCATTTCCCATTGGCAAAGCAGTTTTATTCAGAGCTCTTAAAAATGGTTTGGCATTCAGTTTGGGTTTTGTGGGTGGTTTTTTGGAAAGAAAATAAAAGAAAGGATGAAGTTAGAAACAAACCCAATTTCAGAGAGAGGGCGATCCATCTTAATAGAAATTGGACTACAGTTACAATTAGTATTGTTTTGACTGAACTGAAGGACCTGGTGGAAATAAGGTTATTCTCCATTTCAGAGCTTCCTTTCCTGGTGTCTAAATGTGTGTAGTAATTATATAAACTTCGCTCAAATGGAGTACTGTACAAAGAAGAAACAAGACAGGATGGATGGATACAGATTTTAAATTTTTTAAGAGCTCTGCCACTAAAGTTGGTTGGCACAGAAGAAACCAAACTGCACAGCTAAACTTCCAGAATCAAAACAAGAAACTGAAAGGAAAAAAACCCAAGCCAACTCCCACAATGAAATAAATGAAAGGAATAAATAAGGGAAAGCTAGCAGAACAGTCACATCTAATTGGGAAGGACAAATTGCCAGAGTTACAACCCCCGCCCCTACATGCGTGTCGACTCCAGCTTTGCAAAACAGCGGTATCACAGTGACAGGGTCAGCAATGGGTTTTCTGGAGGGGAAAATACAAACAAACAAACCAAAGGTGGGGTCAGCGTTCCTTCTGCAATACAAAGCAAGAAAAATACACTGCTGAAACAGAGTGCTGTACTCCCAAATCACCCCTAACACGCTAAGTCACCTGTGATGATCCATTGCTTGTCTTCTTGGAAAGCTCCACATTGAGCATCCCTCTCTGACACACACAAGCATTAGCACCAGGCATAGTCAGGGTCAGAGGGCATGGGATGGGAAGAGCAAATTGCTTGCCCATAGAAAACTTTAAAATACAGGTACACACATCCTGCGCTGCTGGATGCTGTTTCTAGACTCTTACATCATCAGGTGCACAATGTATGTTCACCTCTAGCTGATCTGCTGTTCTTAGACTACAGATACAAGTAGGAAAAAAAAAAATCTTTCCCACTTCCACTAGCCTAAATGTCTTTTAAAAACTGGGAAAAGAAAGGCTGCTTCTCCAATAAGAAAAAAAAAAGGCACAGCTATGGTAGATGTGGGCATGGATGTGCTAGCCTCACTACCAGGCCGATAAGCAGTACTCTGCTGTGTCATCACATCACCCATCACCACCCTACAAGAAGCTTATTTATTTTCTAGCTAGTGAATCAAACAGTTGCTGAGAATTACTGAGTAAAGCAATAATGCTGTAGTGAATATATTTCCTCTGTGAGCCCATGATACCATCAAAAGTTGTACTAAGGATTTTGGTGTTCCAGTTCTATTTGCATGGATACGAACACTAAGCCTGTCCAGCAAAGAAATGTGTGTATGTAAGTTATTAAGGAAATTGAATAGAAAATAAAGAAAATTGAATAGAAAATAGAAAATATTTAAGGAAGGAGAGATCAATGACATTGTTCATATCACATATGCCTTTCATAAGCCTTTGAATAAAGAAATGCTTTGACAGTACTGATGAGTTGAGATTGACTAAGAAGATCACTGGGTTTTGGAGTCCTTGAAATGTCAGTACAAAACATGGGGTCAGATTTTATTGAGATTTACTGTGGACCAAGCCTAAACTAAAGTTCCGGGGACCTTGAAACCACAGTAGTACATGAGATTTTGTAACACAATATCTTTTCATGCTGAGAGGACCTAATATAATTTCTGATAGTACCAAACTATCAGAACCTGACTCAACACTGGAATCTTCCTCCAGATTTGATTTACAGCAAATGTGGAAACTCATTTCAACACCAGCAAATAAAACAAATATGCCAAACTAGACATCGGATAGGAATCCATACCAACAGCAGCAAGTAAGGTTTCAGAAAGGTTGTACAGTGCTGGAATACATCACATAAAACAACTCATACAGGGCAGTAAGTTAATCAGAGTTAAATAGTTTTAGTCACATTTGAAAAGAAATAGAAAGAATGCAATCAAACTTACAGAAAGAAATCACAGTTAAATGCATATATGTGGGAAGATTTTACAGAGAAGGCGGCCTGGATGCCGTGAGACTTGGTGCTGAGCAGGTGGCAAGACCTTGAAGCAGAGAGCCGAAAATATAAACACCAGCTAGTTCAGTGGGAATTGCTGCACACTACTATCAACATAGCTAACTTTAGCATAACTTGATTTCTTAGCACACGCGGTAGTGTAGCCAATAACATGTTAGCAATAGCTTTATGGACAGCTACCTTTAACCAATAATACACTGTAGTCACCCTCATGGGGACAGAGGGATGTAACAGAATGGGTTATATAGTAAAGTAGCTAAGCTGAATAAACTAGCACTTGCTCACCGATCAGATGGATCTCAGCCTTTGTTTTGCAACACATACACATTCATGTGCTTGCTTTCCAGCTACACATATTACTCATTGCAGAGACTTCAGCTAGAAATGCTCTCAAACAACATGAAGATCAGCTTCTCTTCATTATTTTATCTCTGTCCCTTCACAGCCATTCCTGCTCTTTTCCAGCTATCAGTCTTGACTGTCTCGTTTCTTATTTGCCTCAAAAACACTTCTGCACATTTTCTGTGCTGCATCTCATATTGATGATGTCTCATCTTTGAAGTGATTCATCCTTTTTGCCCTTCTTAAGAACTGCACTCACCACAAGACTAAAAGAAATAGGCTTTTGTGGGTTGAGGATCACTTAGAAAATATTAATAATGGAGTGAGGCCCATGGCGGGCTTTTTTAGTAGCAATGCAAGACTCATTTTTGCAAAAACTACCAATTTATTCACTCTCTCTTCAAATGCTATGACTATGAAAGAGTCCAACAAACACCCACAGCCATGTCTGCATAGCCACAGGTCTTACGGCATGTCTAAGAAAAAAGAAATTCTATTTGGACTTGTCTCCAGCCTCCAAGTCAGATACTCTTTCACGTTGAACCACGACTTGTGGTATATTGCCCCAACCTAATGTCATTGGAAAAACTATTTTTACTGTAGCATGTGGCAAGTGTGTCAGTAGGTACTCGAAACATTAAAATACCTTTTCCTGCCCTCGTCACATTTGTCACAATCTTTCTATTTATTTTCCTGTTCAAAAGCCAGTGTTTTTCATGACCTGTGAGAAAATTCACACATACAAGACTACCTGGAGCTGTTAATGAACACCATCACTGCTTCTATCTCACAGCACTCCTTGGCATTCCCTCTGTAGCAACATACTTCAAGACAAAGTCCTGTATCTGCATATGACAGGCTACTGTAGGTAGATTCAAATGCCCTTTAAAAAAAAAAAAAGGCTAGTTCAGCCAACAATTTTGCTTTACACGAAGAGCAGTCCAAAATGTGTGTCAAGTTACAGACACTGTGGCAGCACATAAGCCAGAGAACTGGAAGTCTTTCTTGCTTAATTTTATCATTTACGAGGTTGAGATGAGGAAACAGTCTTATTTCACTAATCTGGAGACAACATTTGCTACAGTGAAGGTGTGCAGCAAAGACTCTGCAACTGGACAGCAGGAACTCAATTAATATTGAGGTGGTGGCTCATCTCTGGCAAACCCTGGATCACTCTCACATGTCTGTATCAGCTCTTCAGATCTAACTGAGGGAAGAAATAACATATATTTATGGTGCCACTGAAGTCAATGGACAAACCTCTAAAACACACCTCAGGAGCAGTTCTGTTGAAGGAGAAGGTGATATGTTAACATCAACAGTTTCCAATCTACCATAACTATCCTCTACCTAAACTTTTGCTATGCTACAGTAGCTATAAACAACATCATAGACAATAAAATTTGCAGTGAGAAGGTTTCTAACGGCTCATCACTTTGTCCTAAAGCAATATTTCAAAGTATTGATCAGGCCTGAAAGCTTCCTCATATTTGTCGAAACTCTCCTCTGGATCTGAACCCTGTGACTGAGATTGTATTTCATAGTGACGCTCATGTTTCACATGCCACTGGCTTTAATTGTACACTATGCCCACCAGACATTTGTTTGGAGAAGTGGGAGCTAAGCACATTCAAGGACCATTTCTTGTCTCCCATACCTGGTGCAATTGCAGCCCAGCAGTAAGGAGAATTTTAACATAAAAACCCTAAAAAAACCCTCTAAAAATCTCTTCTGCTTACACTAGCAGTATAGTACTAAAGACCAGAACTAACATTAAAGGGCAGGAGCAATCTGCTGCTCCCAGGCACTCTGTGACCAGTGAAGGCCTTAGAACAGCTCATTAGTGCTTCTTCAATAATGGATTCTGCATCACAAGATTAATTGTAGCCATGTGATCTGTCACACCCACCACAGACTATTTAAATTAACAATCCAATCAATAACCTTTTTCAAACAAAGGCAGAGATAATCTTGAGGGGAAAAAAATAAGCAAAGACTCCTTTTTTAAAACCAACGTGAAATTATTTATACAGAGTAAAAGGAATTTTCACCCAGTTTCCAATTCTTTCACTTATCTTCGCTGAATAGTGGTGGGCTTTTTAGTCAATAGCATAATAAAAGCCCACAGGGCTCCTGGCTATATCGCATCAGAATTTATTCCATAAAGTGTTCAGGTCTTTAAACAACTATAAATACACATTACAGTTATAATGACTTATGTCACAGGAACCCCTCCCAAATAATGGAATCTTTACATGCAAAGAAATGGCAATATTTCCTCCTGCTAAGCTTGAATAAGTATTATTGTGACCACTGCCATAATTAGACAGAATTATTACTGTTATTCATTCAAAAGAAGGGAAAAGTAACTTGTAATTCTAATAAGGGATATGATTTTATGTTTATAATATAAAAATATGACCCTCATATTGCTGTTTAAGGCAGCGTGCTTACAGATATGTAGTGTCAACAACAGATGGATTAGAAAGGGCCCTTAAAAAACCGAACTATACAAGGACACCAAAAGGCTTGGTTCTGCCAGAATCCCAGGGCTTCAGGAGCTTCTACTCCCAGAACAAGACAAAACACTTTGAAGAGGTGAAGATCTTGGCATTTTCCTTGCCCTTGCAAGGTCGAGGTGTTGGGATGTAGGAACATAAACCTGTCTGCTCCAATGGGGATAATCACAAACTGAAGATTTCAAAAGTGTGGGGTGAGGATCCAAGGTACCACCTGCCACAGTACCTCTGTGATACAGGCAAGCCAAAGTATTTCATTACAGAAGAATATAACAGCTTTCCCAGTGGCCAGGGTAGGTGTCAGAGGATGCAGGTGAAAAGCTCTTGTCTCACCCCCTCCAGCACAGAACCCTGATTAATTCAGGTTCTTAAGAAAAACAAATAAATAATTTTTTTAAAAAATGAAGTCTTGCTCACAGGCACCATTGGATTTTATTACTATTAAACAGAAGAGGATGAGAGGAAATATTAGCACAATGAATTTCCACGTTGTGGTGGAAATGAGGAAACATGGCTCCTTCTCCCAGCGTTCAAGGCACTGTGTTCCAGAACCACCAACTCTGCTACAGAAGTGAGTCCAAAAGGACTCAGGTCTTAGTGAATAGGCTGGTCAGCCTGATTTGGTCAGAGACCAACTTTCCTCTAATCTAGTATGCCACAATATGCTAATAATTGTGGAAGAACTAACACCTTTAATAATTAATGGAGCTCTGAAACAATTCAGCTGTAGCAGAGCTTATAGTTCCTATTATTTCATTTCCTGTCCCTATAGTTATTCTGGCCAGCATGGGCAGACCTTGAATGGAGCCCACAGAAAGAGAAGGGACTTTCTGCTAATTTAGCACCTGGGGCTGGCAGACAGCTGCACTCTGGAGGTGATAGTTCCCTTCTTGGTACTGCCAGTTTCAGTGGAAAAAGAGACATAAATTACAAGCAATTGATCAAATATTTGGCACTGGTAGAAAAGACCCCACTTTAATTGCTCAACCAAGGGATAAATAAAACCCCTGTTCAAAAGACAGTGCAATAGTCCCAGTTGCAGTTTGGCAGGTGTAATTAGAGTCAATGGGAACTGAAAGTAGGACAAACCTGTATTTGAAAGCAATTAACAGCAGAGATCTCAAGGAAGTTGTAAAATGATGGTGTGTGAAAGGTGGTACACGCAGCTCACTCTCCTACACTATCTTGCTGTTGTTTTAGATGTGCAAATACTGAAGGGCTCTGATAGGAGTGAACTCCTACAGAAACACCCGTTATCTCAAGGCACTCCTTGGAAAATTTTTTGCCTGAGGAGAGTCTGTCCACCAGCTCAACTTGCTCACATCTTTGATTCTGTAATGCCACATAATTTCATCTGAAACATTTCTAAGCACCAAGAGCATCAGCTAAGACAAAGACCCTGGGCTACAAGAGGGTACATCAAGAGCAAAGCTTGGCTCAAAGGCTGCTCACATGCATTAAAAAAAATGAAGGAGCTGTGTTTGCACAGACTCACATACACCCACAGAGATTAGCAACAGATAAGGCAGAGAAACTCTGTCTGGCACAGGGCAGTGAGAAGAGCTGTGTGGGATTCAGGGGTGACCTCCACTGCAAGGAAAGAGAGAAGTCAGGAGCAAGTTGTTTGGGGCATCCTAATCATTTGTCAAAGCACTCTCTCTCCACACAACATCCCCTTGGTAGCAGATATCACAGGTCTTAGAGGAAAACTACTTGAGAAATATTTTAGAACACTTTTACTGGAATAGGTTTGAGTGTGCCTGTCCCTGTGTAGTTCACCTTCATCATGCACAGTCCAGAAACACACTACTTAGCAGGGAGAAATGAAAACCAGAACTTACAGATTTAAAAAACCTCTAAATAGTACTGACAATTAACTCTGGTGTATACAAGTCACCAGCCTGGGAGAACAACCTGATGTGGTCTGGTGATGCTGCAGCCCAGCCCTCTGCTCTAGGCTTGGGTTTGCCGGAGGGACGATGAGCTCTCCTGTGGTGGTGGTCCCTTCTGGCCAGGCACACTTGCCCCTCCAAAACCACCTGGGACAAACTGAGATATGCAGCTCCATTTCATCTCTTGAGGGTTGGGGCTGCAGCAGAGCTAGAGTGGAGCTGGGGACCGGCTCCTCTGTCTTCGCCTCAGAGGCTGTGCAGCAGGAATTCATGTCCATGCCTGACACACACTGCTTAGTTCACTGCAAAGATGCTGTGGTAATGCAGAAGTAGGGCAGCAAACTGGGCTTTGCACATTTGCAGCCTGGGGCATTAGAAATAGCTCCCAACCTTTAAAAACAAAGGAAATGCTGCACACCCATGATGTCCCACCTCAGAAACAGCCAGCTTTCTTCTCCCTTCTCTTCTAGACCAGTCCCTGTTGGCTGCTAGGCAAAATGGCTATTTCTTGCCTAAGAAAAATAGTGTGGAAGTACTCAGATAACCTCATACTGAAGCATCAGCTTGTTAATGCACTGGTCATGCCAGGACTGTACAATTCCTGGGGGTGAATTAGGTCAGAGTGACCTCCAGAAAACCCACCAGGCTGCATTAGTGTGCTCAGCATTATGGGTAATGATCTGCTAATTGCCAGGAGGAACTTGGGCTGCTTACCAACACCAACAGGAAGGAAACCTGCCTGCAGGCACCCCACGGACTCCATATGCCAGGGAGCAGCTCCTAACAATGAGAATAAACCCATTTATATAGCGCAAACTGGCCAGGAGGACAGGCATAGAATGCTAATGCTGCTCAGCAGATACATCTCATGGCGGTTGGCTGCATGAGACCCTACCCCAGAAATACCACCCATGCAATGCAGGGCAGGTTTTGCATTTGGTTGGTCAGTGAAGCAGAGGTAAGGTAGATGGAGATAAAAATGTGGGAGTGGGAGGAAGGCTAATTACCCAGACAAGATGAATCACCACAACCTGGAAAGCAAACATCCCCTTTGCCTGGGGGACATTTTTGTTACCCTTCAACAAACTGCAGTGGAGAAAACCTCCGGCACAACTCCGACCTCATCACTATGCACTGCAGGGTCCCCAGCCAGGACAGCTCACACACCACAGAGCTTTCAATCAACTGGCAGACTCACTAAACCCTTTCAAAATGAGCAACCAAGCAAAAATACTTGGTCATAAACACTAAAAATAGGAATGTAGAACTGGGGTTTATATTTTTTTTAACTTGGTGAAGCCAGATCTTCCTACCGCATTACATCTCCCTCCCTGGTAGCCCGTTTAGAACATCTCCTCCCCCCTGAGAGAGCCAAAATCCTCAGCTACAATGAGAGGAGTGGGGTGACATTTAAAATACCAGGGAAATAGCAGCCTTCTGCAAGAGCATTGCCTTCATTAAATCCTTCCATAATCAGCTCTGCCCCTCTTCCTCTGCCTTTAACCTGAACAAGGTCTCTGCTACCTGCTTGAAACCATGGCTCCACGCTACGCAAATACTTGGTCCTTCCCCAGTAATCCTGGTCTCAAACAGCCCTGTTAACACAGCCAGACACACAGCAGCACATCTGCAGGGACACACAGCGCTACCCAGAGTACCTGTTTTACTGAGTTAGTGCTCCAGAAGACTGACTCCAGCATTTTCATGCTGACCTGACAAAGTGTCTTGTCCAAGCGGCAGGAACAGTGGCTGGGATATGTCATTTCCCTGGGGCACTCCAACCAGGGCTTCTCCACTGGGATTAGGCAGGAGAGTGCAACAGAGGCAATGCTTCATGGCATGGGCACATCCTCACTAAAAGCAGGCCATGGCCACCCAGTCAGTTCGGAGAGCATCAGGACAAGCCCTCTACATGGCTGCAGCCCTCTTCAAGCACCAAGGACTGCAGGAAGAATTTTAGTGGTGATTTCACCCATAGACCAGGGAACAGTTATCCCATAAAAGCTATTGCCAATGGAAAATGGAGTAGGCTGGGATTATGCTGATGAATCAGGGGACAAGAAATGGGAAGAGGAGAGTATTACTAATCTCTGGAACAACTTTCTTTCTAGAAAGATTAAGGAATGACTCTAGACTGATCCCCTGAAGGCATAGTTCCAGAAACTTCAAATCAAATGGCAAACTTCAGAGTTATTTAAATGTCATCATTTTAATATTAAATAAACTTAACCACTTAGAAGACACTATACCATTGCATAGGCAGTGACCTCATTGCTGTTACATGAGGTAACCATGTACCATCCAAGTAAAGAAATACAGCACATGATGGGTAAATGGTTGATAACTGATGTGACCACACTGTAAATGCAGGAGATTTGACTTTCCCACACAAGCATAATTTACACTGTCACTAATGTGATTGCATATTCAGACATAAGTAGAAGTGCCTCACTTAACTATATACAAACCCAATTTGAAGCAAGGTACTTCAGTCCATCATCAATTTAAAGAAACACCTTCAGCTGCCAAATGGGCAGTGTTCTCCATGCACAGCCTCCATTGTATGAAATGCAGTACCATTAGCTGGGAAAAATTCCATAGACTGCTGATTTTTTCATCTCTGTTAGTTAAACCCTTGTTTGGTTGGGAATTTCTAAATGCCAATCTAGACTTCATCAATAAGGCAGCCAATTTTCACTCTCCCAACAAAGTCCCAGCAACTTCGACATCTGGAGGGCAGTAAGAGCTATATCTGCACCCTGCAGAGTACACACTTAGTAGGGTGCGTGTGTGAAATGTCTCAGTTTATCTCTAAAAAAATGCAATTTCAGGGTGATCTGAACATCTAAGTGAAGGGGTGAATTGGAATTAAGTAGTTTCAGTCAAAAGTAAGGGCAGGGGTGTGGGGAGAAAGGGTTAAGAGACAACAGAGGGGAAAACTGATTTATCAGAAAGGGTAAGACATTTTCTGCCAGTCTTTCACAAACAAGAAGTTGGACTTTCATTTTGGAGCAGTACCTTTCTTCAAAAATGAGCTTGTTGGAACTGGTTTTAAGAGAGGATTAAAATACTCACAAATTAAATGCCTCATTCAAGCCTGGGCACACTTGGCAATGGTAAAAGAAGGGAAAGGGTCATTTCATTGAGAAAAAGAGAACACATTTCATTTCTAACCAAACCAAAGTCTTTTCTCCTCACCATGGTATTTTTCAGTTAATTTATTTGAACAGCATTTTTGAGTAACTGTTCCATAAAATGCTGCCAGAGGCACTAAAACAATAGGATTTTTATGTTTCTTTTTCACTGGAAAAACACCAGATTAAAATCCATTATTTGTTTTCTCAGAGCTCACAAGACCTTTTACACCAGATTAGCCAAGACAAAGTGCAGGCCATTCTTTAACCTATACTTCATAGCAGCTAAATATCACATCAGACTAGACTGAAATTAGCTAGTTCCACAACAGTGGACAAAAATGTCCCTCATTAAACAGTTCACTAGCCCTGCTCCTTGTCAGCACCAGAGGAATTGCTTAACAGAGCCTATGCAAAAGTGGAATGTTATCATATTTAATGTCAGAAATTATCATCTTCTGCAGTACTATAGGCATCTGTGAGCCTTCTGA
The DNA here is from genome assembly GCA_013389865.1 of Piaya cayana. Lineage (NCBI taxonomy): Eukaryota > Metazoa > Chordata > Aves > Cuculiformes > Coccyzidae > Piaya > Piaya cayana. The sequence continues at coordinate 10,075 of WAAB01017262.1, read as the reverse complement.
TTCTCCTCTTAGCTGGCTGCTACACTGGCTAGCAGGACTGTTGCTTGATGAGTTCTGTTAATGGCAAAGAGGTTGGGGCGTCCTCTCCTACAGGCTGGTCTGACCAGGTTCTAGGTAACCCAACTCCTCTCACCTGTAAGAGTTGTTAAGGGTGCTCATCCCTTTGGCATTCACTGTTAGGTAGCATCCCACCATCCAAGAGATGTTCAGCAATTATTAATTGTAGCTACAATGTGTCCAATGGGGATGAGTTCTTCTCAAAATACCAGGCCCAATAAGTATGCAAACAGTTACACAGGAATCTAGTGGGTGCAGGTGTCCCTAGCAAATTATCCAATTTTTCCTTTCAGATCATTAAGTACTCATAAGATCTCACCCTTAATGAAAGTGAGAGAGGGATCTTGGAGAGCTAATTAATGAAAAAGCTGCTCCCTAACCCTGGGAAAGTCCTCTTCTCCAGGTGAAGAAATACATGGCTCTGGATCCTCCAGATGTCTGAAGAGTACAAAAATATGAATTTAACTCAAAGAGAGTTTGTGGATAGTTAAAAACTCTCCTAAGCCTCCAGGCTGATGGACATGTTCAGAGACACAGTCAATGTGGAAAATCCTGAGAAGAGTTGGGAACTGTAATGGATGAGACTTCTGAGACAAGATCCAGCTGCAGAATCTACTACACCGTAAAACAAGTTCTTGAGCCCAAGGAAAGAGCTGGAAAGACCAGTGCTGCTCAACACATTTATGTGTTTATGTTTATGTGTTTATACCAGACCTTTGATGTGAAGCAACTATGAAGCAAAGCCTTAAAACTACCTGACAATACTCCACCGTAAAAAATGCTACATGAACTTAAAAGCTATGTCTCTCTTGCTATCTGGCAGTAAAATAAAAGTAACAGTTAAGTGACAGTGTAGCTTTTAACTATTTTGCATCCAATGAATTCCTCTCACTTTGGAGAGCTGGCATCAATACTGACTCCTGAAATCATCATATGATGAAGTTAATGATTGTTGGCTAATGAAAGAAATCCAAATTACTAAGCTAAGTCTACAGCAATGCTTGACAAAACTCTTTGCAGCATTATTTAAAATTTATTATCTGTTTCAAAAAAAAAAAAGCAAGTTGTATCTGAAAAATTTGGTCACGTTTGTTCTCTTCCTGCAATCCAAAATGAAGCCATTGACACCAGCACACTAACAGCAAAGACTGAAGAAACATGATGAGAAGGGGCTTCACTCTAAGCAAAATACAACTGAGTACCTGTGCAAACTAGATGAACTACAAGGTCTCGAGAATTGCTTATGGAAGATGAACAGCACTAAGAAATTAAACCCTACTCAAAAAAACCCACTGAGCATAAAACTTTGAAGGGAGGCTACCTCTATTCCTGCTCAAGATGGACCATCAGTGAGGATTCCAAAGAAAGCATACCCTTCTTCAGACTCTCCAAAGCGGCTGCATCTCTCAGGCAGGCACCAGCCATTCCCAAATCTTCAGCCCACCACCCAGGTTCAGTGGTCAAAGTGTATTGTCTTTTCCACAGCAGTGCCACAGTTGGGTTGTAGGCTACCACAGCTATCTTAAACAACAGGAAACAAAACTGTTTCTAATTATATTGTAGATGGCCATATTAGCCACAACACTGTGCTCCAGAAACATGATTTTTTTAAAGGAAAATGCTATCCTTTTCCCATCATGGTGCATATGCCACAGAATCACAAAGAATTATAGGCTGCAGAGACAAAATCTCATCAAATAACAGATGATGTGGTAAAAGCTTCTAACACACAGCAAAGGTATTTGTTGAAACAGAAAAAAAAAAGCAGTCAGGTCTTAAATTAAGATGCCACAGATGGATGGGTCTCATCTTAAGCCATTTAAATCAATAATAGGACTAAATTGTGGCAAGTGTCCAGCTTTGGTGCAGCAAAGGAAATATGATTTTACAATAACTTCCAAGACACCAGTGCCTAACAGGCAAAAAGGAAAGAAAGACCTTTTTAGCCAGAGAACAGCTGAGGACAATCCAGTAAGGACTCCAGAAGATGCTCTGTGAGATCCCAAAGAGATTCCCCAAAGTCACAGTGACTCAGGACAGCAAAGGTAGTTGAAGCTGGCTTTTAGTTTACTCCCTCCTCCAATAAATCGGCCAAAGGCCTTGCACAGGTCAAGACAAGGTCTGAAGGCAAGCAGTGAGATTTTCAAGTCATATTAACCTGAAGAAAGAGTGGAGAAACACACACTAATGGGAATTGAGATTACACATGTGAAAAATTAAACTGCTGCAAGACACACAATCCATCACATACAGCTGTTAAAAATTAGGCAGGTAGGAGCCCATCTGTACAATTCCATATAATTTCTACATTGCTTAACTGGAGTAATTTCTGATATGTTCTTTAGGACTTATTTGCCATTTACTCTGCTGGAGGGGCAGGGGGTAGCCCACTGCTTTAAAGGATCTATACCCACACCTGAAGACCTCTTAAAAACGGTATCTCAGCTGCTATTTTTGCAAGCAGCTGCCAAAGTAAAAAGTGCCATCTTTAGCCTCTACTGCTAGTAGAGAAATTAATGGGAAGGCAGAGAAAAGGTAACAGAGCTTCATAAAAATGACAGTATGCCTATTAGGGAAAAGGACACAGAGTTTACTAAAAAGATGGCATCTAACCTGAAAAAGTATTTCATCTTTCTCTTTCCGTCCCATACAACCATGCTACTAATCTGACATGTGTAAAGAGGAAGGAAGGGTTTGTGCCTGCACTGTGAAATGCAGCAAAGGGAAGCACAGTTTCCAATTACTCTAGTGACTGGACTACAAGAGCCATAGGTAGCGTCAGGACTGCTTAAGGCAATGTTACTAAAATCTATATGAAAACTTTCATATCATTTAGATTCCAACTTTGAATCTAAATTAAATCAATGCAACATTATTAATCTCACGGAGAAGGTTATTAAAATTACAAAAAATATTTAGGAAGATTCTCTATTATCACCAAATGATAGAAAACACTGAAATTGAGTTCTACACAGAAGCGGTATTTTATTTCATAGAATCATAGAATAACCAGGTTGGAAGAGACCGGATCATTGAATCCAACCACTTCCTGCCTACCTTCTCTATAGCAAGCAACAGGACCAATTTCTGTAGTCCAATGAATGAAGAAGAGAAAGTAAAAGAGGAAAAGGAAGAGAATTCTTGGTTAATGTCAAGTTTCATTAAGAAATACAAAATAACTTACAAAATGGAAAAGGGAAACGAAATCAATAGAGGAGGAAGTTTTATTTTAAGCTTCAAAGAGTATTGTAAACAATGGAGAGCTTAGAAAAGTATATGCACAAGTATGTTATTCAACAATGTCTTTTTAAAGGAAGATGCACTAAAAGAAGACTTTGAGGAACTGGTTTGTTAAAGTAACATTTACAGAGGAATATACAGTAGGGGCATTGGAAGCAGAACTTTTATTTGGAAGGAATATTACACAAACTGAACACAGACCCTACAGTTTGCAAATCTTCATTACAATTGTGCGTCTTGTATTTTGATAAAATAAAATTTGATTTATTTTTTTTCTCTAGAAGCAGCTTACCACTGCAAGTTTAGAAACCAATAAAATTTATGAAATTAAACCATCCTGCAGAAAAGCGTGATTAGGACATGATTTTTGTCATTTAACTTAGTGGGAGCAGGATTCAGGTCTACCAGACATGTTACATGGTTATTTTTGTCATTTTTGTGTGTCAATCTGGGAAGGAGCAGGAGAAGGAGAAGGAGAAGGGAGAAGAGGACAAAATCTGCTGCTACTGACATATGGAAACCTCTCAATAAGGTAAGAATGAGTTTTAGGTGTGCAAGACACACAATGAAGGATCAGGCTCTCTAGCAGATTCACCTAGTTAGGATACATTTTTGTAGACATAGCTTTTTTTCACTCCAAAAGTCAACATAAGACACATTAACAAAACCTCGTTTTCTATCTCAACTGTGGTTCTATTCCAATAGGTACATCTGGCATCCCTGTTACAGAGGGGAAGCTAATCTCTGAGCCAAGTCCAATACCCTTCTCTTAGGTGACAAGGTTGTCCTGCATCCTTACTCTTACTGCATCACACAACAGTCCTGCACCATCCACTGTGAGCGTATTTGGCAGCCAATAAAATTGTCCAGTGCTTGTACAGAGCAGAGCACCTTATTTTACTGCAAAGATCACTAAGATTTTGAGATGTGAATGTCCCTCACCACTGCCTCACAGCACAATTTAGGATTGCAGCTGTGGGAATTCACGTTCTTCTGCTGAGTAATCCCTGTTGCTTGCTGCTTACATGTGGGTGCACTTGTACACTTTCCAAAGTCCACTACCACTTAAGAGAGGGTTGAAATACACAAGGTTTCTATACATGGCTTCATGCTTGACTCCAACAGGAAGTTCTCTGGCAAGAGCACTCAAACATTTAGATGCTTCCTTTACAATCAACTCAAAATCAGCTGTGGAATTACCAAAGCAAAAAATAATACTAAACTTAGCAGAGTTGTTTTCCTGTTTTAACCCCCCTTTTCATCAGAAGTACATCACAGAGTTGCTTAATAGCAAATCTCTTTCGCTGTGCAGAAGATATATCAATCCTGCTGGGAGAAGACATTCCTTTGAATTGGAGACAAAACCTGGTAACAAAAAAAATCCAGCCACTGACCCTGATATTCACTATTTCAATAGGTTTTGTTCAGATTTGCGCCTAACAGCAAAGTAAGTTTTAAGCATCTAACATGATAATATTACTCAGGAGAAAGTAAACCGAACAATCTTCACTTACCACACCTGATTTGCAAAAACAAAGATACCCAGCATATGTATGAATGGCTTCTTTAAAGTAAGAGAGAGAGCAGAGTTGATCTTTATTTCATTATTTTAAAAAGTTTTTTCCTTAAAGTAAATATTCAGTCTTTATTTTACATTAAGTGCTTTTCAAAATTTCACGTCTTCACAAATTGCATTTAAAATTTGAAGTAAAATGTATTTCAAACAAAAATACTGTGCAACTTCAGCACTTCTTTCCTCTCTTAAATATTGAAATAAATAAAATAGTGAAGTCTTTTTCCAGTTTGTTTGTTTGTTTTTCAGTCTTTTCTACTGTAGATCAATTCCAGTTTGACCTGGGTTTATACACATGCTTAAAAGAAAGTGAAATCAAGACTGTAAAAAAACTTCTTTGTATTGCACCATCTTCGGGCATCCCCAGAACTTCTCTCATCAGTTGGCAGCTGACCTCCCACAGTTCAGGCTCTTGTGCCAGATGAAACACGGCTATGGAGGGGCCAGGGCAAGGAGAGGAGAAGCAACAAAGCGTCCTGGCTTCTCTTGCTCTTCTTCTAAAATATCTTGCTTGAAGGATGGCAGAGTTCATGAGGGCAGGGCTGACTGCAGAGGGAAAGGCAATACAAAGTAAAACTAAATAAACTCAAATAGAAAAAAAAAAGTAAGTGCTCAGAAAAATACAGAAGCAGCAGAAACCAACCTTCCAACAATCTTTGTATTCTAGTTCTTTGAAAGCATAGCTCAACAGTCTCATTTTCAACTGACCATGGGAGCCATAACTAAATACACAGCAAAAAAATATTAAGGAACATATCCAAAAGAAAGGCACCAAGTGCTGTTGATCTTTCTTCCTGTGAACAGATCATTAAATAACCCTCATCATTCAGCTTAGATAGCTATCTTTTCACTAGAATTTAAGACCTTTCCTTATGAAATCCTGTTCTGATTACATTGCTGTATTACTAAACACTTGTACACATTACTTGTATACTTGTACAAGTGTATGTAGCACTGCATGAAAGATATTTTTAGAAGTCTATACAATACACACAGGGTGGAAACATGCGGTAACTTATAGAAATAAATGAAAGACTACATTTTGCATTGCATTTAATCCATGGATGGACTAAGTTTCATACTGCTAAGCTCCTAAGCAGTATTAGATAGCCAATAAAATCATCTATTTATTTCAACAAAATGGAAATGCCTCCCCCCATGTCTCCCCCACACCTCTCACATCAGTTTTGGATAACAAGAAGGTCCAAAATCTTGGGAGATGTCAGTGACCCAAAGGATAACTCGAAGATATGAACTGGCAGCATCCGCTTAATAGGGGTTTCAAAACCTGAAATTGCAGCAGCTGGTTTTTTTTCTGAATGTCATTACAACTTGTCTTCTCTGAAACTGGCAACTTCACGCTTATTGAAATACAGAGAGGGACATTAAAGCAGTTTTGACCCAAGTTGAGTGGCATTTATATACTTTGGGGTTTTTTTTCAACACTGGCAAAGAGAACAAAGGTTGGTAGGGTTTATTGTAATGGCTCAGTCAGCAAAAAATTCAGTCTGGCAACATTCCTGCACTGTGAGGATTTATAAAAACAACCCCATGCTATCACAGACACATGCAGGTGCCTCATACTTTTCATAAACTCACAGCTCCAAATTTTATATTAATAAGAAAAAATCAAGGAGAATAAGAAATTGTTGCTTATTGGAAACATCTACACATGTGGCAGTACAAAATACACGAGGTAGATTTTGCAGTTTTTATAATAAGACAATTCCTGGTGGGGTCAATACAATGTTTATTTGAGGAATATATTCACTAAAACTGCTTGCCATGGTTAAGGGGCAAATTGCATGAAGATCCAGGCTTAGAAAGGTCCACTGTTTCACAGTATATGAATTATAATTTTAGGGCCCATCTCAAAATAACATTGCAAGAATTAACCAAAGAAAGGTCAAGCAGGCAGGAAAGAACACAGTGGTGCCCTGGCACAGTGCAGACTCACAGCATTCTGGGTGCAGATCTCATTTGCTCCGTGCATCAGCAGGCAGCAAACAGTTTCTGTCTTCAATCAAGAGCCTAAGCTGAGGTCTGTAAAATGCCAAACTGCAGCTCAAAATGTAAAATTTTTACTAATATAAAAGATCAAAAGCAGAACAACACAGGGAGGGGATTCTACTAACATATTCTGCTGAAACAAACGGTCATCTCCAAGCTTGTCTATCATCATACTATCAAGTATATTAACAATGAAGTTTCATTATAAAAGTAATAGCTAAGAAAGCCCAGTGCTAATCCTTATGAAGCCAGTGGCAAAGTTCTGTCTGGATCTTGTTTCAGCAGCCTAGGCTCATCATTTATGACCTTACACATATGTAAAATGATATTCCAAGCACCATTACATATATAAGAAATAAATAACCAACCCACAAAAGTGGGAGGCATCCAGGTGAAGAGAATAGATGCAGGGTGAAGCAAAACAGATTTCAGGGCCATCCCTATTCTGCCAAATGCCTCATGGTCTCCTTTTATTAACTGTTATGCTAGAAACCCATATTTTCTTAAAAATGTGTCATTATATATTATTATGCTTAAAATTTTAAACTTTCCATGCAAGTGTTTATGTCTGTCCCTGCTAAAATGGCAGCTATTTAAAAGCCACAAAAGGGAATATGCTAAGGAGCAGTGCACACCCTATGTATCCTTTCCTCCCCCTAATCAGCTGCACAAGCAGCAAGTCACTTCCTTATTTCTCCTGCTCCCATCTGTGGATCAGAGTTTGCAGAGGACGGCTGAGGAAATGTGTCTTTTCTAAGATACTCTCATACAGAACTGTAGAAAGGTGTCTGAGGAGACAGTTCATGTGATTAAACACAGAAAAGTCTTAATTTAGGACCTGAAATGAAATATCCTTTTATTCACATTTCGCATTGGAGCTGTCTTATTTTGGTATATGGTTTTTGTGGGAGCATATGTTTCAGGACAATCTTTGGACAGCCTTGTGCTAACCTTCCTCTAATGAGAAGGATGTCTTTGGAGGAGGACTGGAAGAGCCAGGCATTTGAGTAGTTGAAGTTCTGTGCCTCCAAATATCTTCTCAGAACAGCAGGTCTCATTGAACTGCTGAAATCAGTGGGGAATACAGAGCATCACATTACTTTCTAATATAACTGTATTTTCCAGGTTCAGACCAGAATTCACATCGAAAACTGTCTTTATGCCTTCTTAGTTTTGTTTGGGACTTATGTACCTTTGAAGATACAACTGACACTGTACAATTCCATGATTTCTGATCTGGCTATGTGAATGTCAAGCTCCTCTTCTTTCTCATTACACTTATGAAATCTCCTCCCACATATTTTCTTTCTCATTAATGTTGTCATCTTCCCCTCGTCTGAGAGAGTCTCATGTAGCAACCCCTTTGCTTTAACTTATGAGTTACAACCTCCTTTCCCTGTTCCCAGCCTTCACTAGAGCAGTACCTGCCCTGTCAATATTTCAATTTCATATCAACACTCCATTCAGTATTCACTGTTAACTCTACTTTACAACCTAGCTTTGAAAAGTACTTTTAGCTTCCATCTCTACATCTTAATTTTCTCCCTGTTATTCATGCCTTCCTATGGTCAGTACTAATCTCCTCAGCCTGCTGAACAAAACTCATATTGGTTATCTTAGTCTAATAAGACATCTTGAGGAATCCAAGGACTCCTCTGCTCTCCATAACAATTAAGTTATTTTACCTTCCTTCCTCTCTCAGGATGAAATTGAACGACTGTCCATATACACAATAATAACAGTAATGTATATTTTTCTATATCTGTAATAAATGTCAGCTGGCCATTTTTATGCTCTCTGTGAGCAGTTGTGGGTTCTTTCTGTGGGTACTGTGCTACCCAGTTGTCACAAAGATGGGTGGTTAGGTTGCAAAACAACTAAAACAGTATGCATTGTTATAGTAACCGCATTTGTGAAACTAAATCAAGGTTTAATTACAGGCATCTGAACATTGTTTGTATTCCAGAAGAGCCCAGAATGTGTTCACAAAAGACACACTTGAAGTAAGCACTTCATTTGGAAAAAAAATAGAGTATGCCTACCCTACAGCTGATGCAGTGAGTGAAGTTCTTCAGAAAAATGTACCTAGATATGTTTCAGGTAGCTAGTTCAGGTACTGTGAGGACTGTAGTCAGCACAGCAGCAGAGAGTTCAGGATGGACTGCAACAACGTGCAAAAAGCTGAGTAAATACAGGCCTTAGTAAATGCTGAGCTCAGTGTTGCCATCCCTGCCCCAGTGGCCAGGTCCAGCTGGCTGACTCCAAGCATGTCAAGCCTACACATCTCAGGTGGACTGATGAAAATGGATCTCTCTTGAACTTTGTGATAATTCAGGTCTTCCTTACTTCTGAGTGCTTTTCCATGTCAAAGCATACTCTGGTTGTACTGTGAGGAACAATAGGTAGAATTACAACTTTTCTAACCTTCTAATCTGTCTGACATGACTGCTACATGGATACAAGAAGTAGATACAAGATGGATGCAAGAAATCATGTTATTTACTGTGGATTTAGCTCCTTTTAAAAATTCTATAATACTTCAGGTTTGCGATATTTCCTTTTGAACTGGGAACAACTCTACTTCTGGACCATATTCTGCTTTCAGCTACCTTAGCATAAATTTTTTAAAAATCCATTGGACTTTACTAATATTACTTTTTGTTTACAGCAAAGTCAGTGTGGAAAATGTGAGCAGAAGTTATCTCACACAAAGGCCTGTTCCACCCATTCTTGGTTGGGAGGTGTGTTCTATCTTGACTTCCATTGCTCCTTATTTAAATGTCTGCATTACCTGTATGTGTGTATGTGTTTGTGTACATACATTTCTGATATATGTTTACCTATACACAAATACACACAAAAATACATAAAATGATACAGATATGCAGACTAAGTCCTAATTCTTACACTAATTTTGGAAAAGCAGGCTTTTCTGTTCCTTAGCCCTGGAAACCATCTGAAGTTTGAAGCTTCTAGTAAATATGGAAAAATAATATAAATTTATCTTGTGTACTTTCTGAGAAAAAAGAACTGCTTGTGGAAGGAATGAATGCTTGTTTCTTTCAGTTAACATACAATTCTCATTGAAAGCATTAAGGGAAAATATCATTGATTTGACATGGGATCAATTATAACATATCAGAAGGAACAGAATAGCAGCGGAAAATTATTATCAATATAGAATCATAGAACAAC